>CAWUFW010012637.1:0-528634 GCA_963921515.1 Calotriton arnoldi
TCCCTAGACTGCGACGACTCACTGACGTGAAGAGTGACTTTTATGCCCTGGGGAGGATGCCGCATGTAATTGGCTCCATTGATGGGACACATGTGGCTTTGGTACCACCACAGGCCCAGGAGCAGGCCTACAGGAACCGCAAGCACTACCACTCGGTCAATGCACTGGTGGTGTGTCTTGCAGACATGACCATCACACACGTGTGTGCCCGTTTCCCTGGTTCAGCACACGATGCCTTTGTGATGAGGAGTAGTCGCATCCCCAGGATGATGGCACAGATGCAGAACCAGCGTGCCTGGCTTGTCGGTGTGTACTGACTTTGTGCCATTGTGTGTGATCTGATCTGTAGTATTCCGCCCACTTTTCCAAGTCAGCTAATGTGCACTTGTCTGTCCGTAGGTGACTCGGGATACCCCAACATGCCGTGGTTGCTGACACCCCTCAGGAACCCTGTGACACCTGCCCAGATGCGCTACAATGAGGCACATGGTCGGACCAGGAGAGTGATTGAGCGGACCTTTGGTCTCCTGAAGAGCCGCTTCCGCTGCCTGGACAAGACCGGAGGGTCCCTCCCATATGCCCCTGCGAAAGTGTGCAAGATTATCATCGTCTGCTGCATGCTCCACAACCTGGCAGTGCGGAAGGAGTTGCCTCTCATCCAGGATGACAATGACCAACATCCGCCACCTGTGGAGGATCCTGGCCTGGACCACGATGCCAGTGACGATGATGATGATGATGATGGTGATGTCCGCACACAGCTCATCACCAACTTCTTTAGCTGAATGTGAGTATCCTGAGGTGTCATGTCAATGATGTGAGTTGGCATGATGTGTGGGTGGTGCTCTGGTGCTGTTGGAGTGTGTCCATGGGCTACTTGACTGGATGTGTGTTGCGATGTGTGGTGACAGGTGGGCTGTACTCCCCAACAGTGTTGACATGCTAACTTGGTTCTGGGTGGGTATCTTGTAACATGTATTGTGCATGAGTTTTGCTGTTCTGTCCTGTACTCCATTGCTTTTGACTGTGTGTCATTTCTGTCCTTCACAGGGTACTTTCAGATTCGTTTGGTCAACTGTGTCCACCGACGATGTGATTGCACATCCAGGCTGGTAGCTGTTGTGTCCCTACAGGTGATGTGCACCACACCCATGGACTTCCTTCCGTCTACAGTTGTTGACTGTGTGCCCGCTACCAGGTGGGGTTACCTTGCATCTGTAGTGGTTACGGCATGTTGCAACTGTGTAATAAACCTGTGCTTCACTTTGTGATGTGCGTTGTCTGTGGTCACACATTTGACTGCCATTTGCTTACTGCACCTGTGGGCTACTTGACTACAACTGGGAATGGGTGTGGTGTCTGTGCATTGCACCGTCTTCCCTGGCAACATCAGTGTAGGCAATGAGTCAGATGGCCTAGGTGTGTATGTGTCGTGTAGCCCTGGTGGTGTGTCTCCCTCATGTGTGTCACGTTGCCTGTACTCACATGCCTGTGTTGTCCTTGCTGTTGCAGTTCGCATACACAGTGTAATTTTGCAGTTCATCATCCCCATAACAGCACCCACGTTGGAATCACGACAGAGGCAAGTATGGTGTATTAGTGTGTTTATTGTGATACATTTGTGTTAATAGTGCATAGGATGGGTTGTGCTGTACATGAATCTTGCAATCCCAAGTTCCTAGGTGAATTGAAAGTCCGGGTAGACAGGATCCCCAGTATCGGGGCCACAGTTGTCTGACACATTGGTCCAACTTGTACTCCCCATGCAATGTGTGGGAGTAGTGTTGCCGTCCAACAGGGTGAACAGTCTGTGCACAAAGGCGAACATCCGGAACAGGTTCAGGCTTCCTGGGAGTTGCGCTTGGCCATCGGCCTCTCACTTTTCCCTCCTCGGACGACCCCTCTTCTTGGGGGGGGGGCCCTCAAGTGCAGGCTGCTGCGGTGCAGGGGACTCTCCGCCAGAGTCATCCTCCCTCCCTGTGGCAGTTGCAGTTTGTTCGTCACCAGATGTTGTTGGCACACAGGGAGGTGTGGACTGGTTGCTGATCATCTGGCGGAGGCATTGTAAAATGTCCCTGTGCACCGCCGTCATCTCATGCAGTGCATCCCACTTGGACTCCACGCGGGACATGTGTGAGTCCACACGGGACATGTGTGACTCCACGTGGGACATGTGGGAGTCCAAGCGGGCATGATGGGCAGCCTGCTGCTGTTTAATGTCTCTGAGGAGCCCCACTACCTGGCTGAGCTCTCCGGTGCTGGACTGGTACGCATCAGCTATGCGTACCAGTTGTGGGTCGTCATGCACACCAGCAACGTCTGCAAGCAGCGACCTCTGTCTCCCACTCCTCCCACCACCCCTGCTGACATGTGCAGTGTGTGCAGTGGCACGCACAGATAACCCTGGTCCACCTTGGGGGTTGGTGGTGGTGGTGGTGTCCATGGCCCCAGGTTGGTCCAGGGTCACTGTGCTGGTGTTGCTCCTTATTCTGTCCATGTCGGCAGGGATGGTATTCGTGGTGACAGTCGTTGTAGGGGTGGGTGCAGGGGGTGCAGCTGGTGGTCCTGCTGGTGCTGCAGCTGGTGGTCCTGCTGGTGCTGCATGTTGACTTGCACCGGATGTGCCAGGTTGTTCTTCATCGTCCGGAGGAGGACAGAGGCTGTACGACGCCAGTGAGCTCGGCATCCTCTTGAGCCTGGGACTGGGACTCCTCAGCGTCTGCTGCTGTGTCCCCATCATCACCTGTTTTTGGGAGACACAAACAATGTATGTCATGTTTCTGCAGGCATCAATGGTTGACACACATGACAGTTGTGACTGTGCCTCTGGGTGCGGGCCTGTACATTGCATTGTCCTAAGTCATCACAGTCAGGGGTTGATATTGGTGTGGCACATTGTCCTGCATTATTTGGGCATTTCTATGTATTTTCTGGGGTGTGAACATGGTCTGCATTGCTTGTGTTTGGTTGACAGCCGGATCCTCCTTCCCACCCACCCAGCCAGTCAGTTATCCCACCATGGAACGTGCTTGCATTGCAGGGAGTGTAAGTTGTCTCTCAGGATGTCAGTCAGTGGTGTCCTGCTGTTTGTTGGTGCACAGTTGGCAGCAGGGCCTTGTGCTCCCCACAGCAGTATCCAGTGTCAGCCATCTTGTGAGTCCTTCTCCACTCCCTGTGATGTGAGCATGGTTCAGGGTGGTGTTGATGGGCCAGTTGTGAGGCTGAGCAATGTCTGTGACTACGACTCCCATCATGCTATTGCCTCCACCCCCTTCCCAGCATGCCCATGCTTCCTTCCTTTTGACTCTGCTTCCCTGTGGGGTGGGCTGGCTGTGCTGACAGGATGGCTGGGAGTGTTGTCCTGGCAGCTGTTTGGCTAAGAGTCCCAAGAGTGACCCTGTGCTTCACACAACATAACCCAGGGTGGTGGTGCTTTGTGGGATCTTGTGTTAGGATGGGGGCATTGCATTCTACCAGGTGGGTACTGTGGAGTTTGTGTTGGGGTGTGTGTGAGGGGAGGTGCTTGTGACTATGGTTAGTGCTGCAAGTCCTCCTTCCCACCCAGCCAGCCAGCCAGATATCCCACCATGGACTGTGCTTGCATTGCAGGGAGTGGAAGTTGTCTCTCAGGATGTCAGTCAGTGGTGTCCTGCTGTTTGTTGGTGCACAGTTGGCAGCAGGGCCTTGTGCTCCCCACAGCAGTAGCCAGTGTCAGCCATCTTGTGAGTCCTTCTCCACTCCCTGTGATGTGAGCATGGTTCAGGGTGGTGTTGATGGGCCAGTTGTGAGGCTGAGCAATGTCTGTGACTACGACTCCCATCATGCTATTGCCTCCACCCCCCTTCCCAGCATGCCCATGCTTCCTTCCTTTTGACTCTGCTTCCCTGTGGGAGTGGGCTGGCTGTGCTGACAGGATGGCTGGGAGTGTTGTCCTGGCAGTTGTTTGGCTAAGAGTCCCAAGAGTGTCCCTGTGCTTCACACAACATAACCCAGGGTGGTGGTGCTTTGTGGGATCTTGTGTTAGGATGGGGGTCATTGCATTCTACCAGGTGGGTACTGTAGAGTTTGTGTTGGGGTGTGTGTGAGGGAGGTGCTTGTGACTATGGTTAGTGCTGCAAGTCCTCCTTCCCACCCACCCAGCCAGCCAGATATCCCACCATGGACTGTGCTTGCATTGCAGGGAGTGGAAGTTGTCTCTCAGGATGTCAGTCAGTGGTGTCCTGCTGTTTGTTGGTGCACAGTTGGCAGCAGGGCCTTGTGCTCCCCACAGCAGTAGCCAGTGTCAGCCATCTTGTGAGTCCTTCTCCACTCCCTGTGATGTGAGCATGGTTCAGGGTGGTGTTGATGGGCCAGTTGTGAGGCTGAGCAATGTCTGTGACTACGACTCCCATCATGCTATTGCCTCCACCCCCTTCCCAGCATGCCCATGCTTCCTTCCTTTTGACTCTGCTTCCCTGTGGGGTGGGCTGGCTGTGCTGACAGGATGGCTGGGAGTGTTGTCCTGGCAGTTGTTTGGCTAAGAGTCCCAAGAGTGTCCCTGTGCTTCACACAACATAACCCAGGGTGGTGGTGCTTTGTGGGATCTTGTGTTAGGATGGGGGGCATTGCATTCTACCAGGTGGGTACTGTGGAGTTTGTGTTGGGGTGTGTGTGAGGGGAGGTGCTTGTGCCTATGGTTAGTGCTGCAAGTCCTCCTTCCCACCCAGCCAGCCAGCCAGATATCCCACCATGGACTGTGCTTGCATTGCAGGGAGTGTAAGTTGTCTCTCAGGATGTCAGTCAGTGGTGTCCTGCTGTTTGTTGGTGCACAGTTGGCAGCAGGGCCTTGTGCTCCCCACAGCAGTAGCCAGTGTCAGCCATCTTGTGAGTCCTTCTCCACTCCCTGTGATGTGAGCATGGTTCAGGGTGGTGTTGATGGGCCAGTTGTGAGGCTGAGCAATGTCTGTGACTACGACTCCCATCATGCTATTGCCTCCACCCCCTTCCCAGCATGCCCATGCTTCCTTCCTTTGACTCTGCTTCCTGTGGGGTGGGCTGGCTGTGCTGACAGGATGGCTGGGAGTGTTGTCCTGGCAGTTGTTTGGCTAAGAGTCCCAAGAGTGTCCCTGTGCTTCACACAACATAACCCAGGGTGGTGGTGCTTTGTGGGATCTTGTGTTAGGATGGGGGCATTGCATTCTACCAGGTGGGTACTGTGGAGTTTGTGTTGGGGTGTGTGTGAGGGGAGGTGCTTGTGACTATGGTTAGTGCTGCAAGTCCCCCTTCCCACCCAGCCAGCCAGCCAGATATCCCACCATGGACTGTGCTTGCATTGCAGGGAGTGTAAGTTGTCTCTCAGGATGTCAGTCAGTGGTGTCCTGCTATTTGTTGGTGCACAGTTGGCAGCAGGGCCTTGTGCTCCCCACAGCAGTAGCCAGTGTCAGCCATCTTGTGAGTCCTTCTCCACTCCCTGTGATGTGAGCATGGTTCAGGGTGGTGTTGATGGGCCAGTTGTGAGGCTGAGCAATGTCTGTGACTACGACTCCCATCATGCTATTGCCTCCACCCCCCTTCCCAGCATGCCCATGCTTCCTTCCTTTTGACTCTGCTTCCCTGTGGGGTGGGCTGGCTGTGCTGACAGGATGGCTGGGAGTGTTGTCCTGGCAGTTGTTTGGCTAAGAGTCCCAAGAGTGTCCCTGTGCTTCACACAACATAACCCAGGGTGGTGGTGCTTGTGGGATCTTGTGTTAGGATGGAGGGCATTGCATTCTACCAGGTGGGTACTGTGGAGTTTGTGTTGGGGGGGTGTGAGGGGAGGTGCTGGTGACTATAGTCAGTGCTGCAAGTCCCCCTTCCCACCCACCCAGCCAGATATCCCACCATGGAACGTGCTTGCATTGCAGGGAGTGTAAGTTGTCTCTCAGGATGTCAGTCAGTGGTGTCCTGCTGTTTGTTGGTGCACAGTTGGCAGCAGGGCCTTGTGCTCCCTACAGCAGTAGCCAGTGTCAGCCATCTTGTGAGTCCTTCTCCACTCCCTGTGATGTGAGCATGGTTCAGGGAGGTGTTGATGGGCCAGTTGTGAGGCTGAGCAATGTCTGTGACTACGACTCCCATCATGCTATTGCCTCCACCCCCTTCCCAGCATGCCCATGCTTCCTTCCTTTTGACTCTGCTTCCCTGTGGGGTGGGCTGGCTGTGCTGACAGGATGGCTGGGAGTGTTGTCCTGGCAGTTGTTTGGCTAAGAGTCCCAAGAGTGTCCCTGTGCTTCACACAACATAACCCAGGGTGGTGGTGCTTTGTGGGATCTTGTGTTAGGATGGAGGGCATTGCATTTTACCAGGTGGGTACTGTGGAGTTTGTGTTGGGGTGTGTGTGAGGGGAGGTGCTTGTGACTATGGTTAGTGCTGCAAGTCCTCCTTCCCACCCAGCCAGCCAGCCAGATATCCCACCATGGACTGTGCTTGCATTGCAGGGAGTGGAAGTTGTCTCTCAGGATGTCAGTCAGTGGTGTCCTGCTGTTTGTTGGTGCACAGTTGGCAGCAGGGCCTTGTGCTCCCCATAGCAGTAGCCAGTGTCAGCCATCTTGTGAGTCCTTCTCCACTCCCTGTGATGTGAGCATGGTTCAGGGTGGTGTTGATGGGCCAGTTGTGAGGCTGAGCAATGTCTGTGACTACGACTCCCATCATGTTATTGCCTCCACCCCCCTTCCCAGCATGCCCATGCTTCCTTCCTTTTGACTCTGCTTCCCTGTGGGGTGGGCTGGCTGTGCTGACATGATGGCTGGGAGTGTGGTCCTGGCAGTTGTTTGGCTAAGAGTCCCAAGAGTGTCCCTGTGCTTCACACAACATAACCCAGGGTGGTGGTGCTTTGTGGGATCTTGTGTTAGGATGGAGGGCATTGCATTCTACCAGGTGGGTACTGTGGAGTTTGTGTTGGGGGGTGTGAGGGGAGGTGCTGGTGACTATAGTCAGTGCTGCAAGTCCCCCTTCCCACCCAGCCAGCCAGATATCCCACCATGGAACGTGCTTGCATTGCAGGGAGTGTAAGTTGTCTCTCAGGATGTCAGTCAGTGGTGTCCTGCTGTTTGTTGGTGCACAGTTGGCAGCAGGGCCTTGTGCTCCCCACAGCAGTAGCCAGTGTCAGCCATCTTGTGAGTCCTTCTCCACTCCCTGTGATGTGAGCATGGTTCAGGGTGGTGTTAATGGGCCAGTTGTGAGGCTGAGCAATGTCTGTGACTACGACTCCCATCATGCTATTGCCTCCACCCCCTTCCCAGCATGCCCATGCTTCCTTCCTTTTGACTCTGCTTCCCTGTGGGGTGGGCTGGCTGTGCTGACAGGATGGCTGGGAGTGTTGTCCTGGCAGTTGTTTGGCTAAGAGTCCCAAGAGTGTCCCTGTGCTTCACACAACATAACCCAGGGTGGTGGTGCTTTGTGGGATCTTGTGTTAGGATGGGGGCATTGCATTCTACCAGGTGGGTACTGTGGAGTTTGTGTTGGGGTGTGTGTGAGGGGAGGTGCTTGTGACTATGGTTAGTGCTGCAAGTCCTCCTTCCCACCCACCCAGCCAGCCAGATATCCCACCATGGACTGTGCTTGCATTGCAGGGAGTGGAAGTTGTCTCTCAGGATGTCAGTCAGTGGTGTCCTGCTGTTTGTTGGTGCACAGTTGGCAGCAGGGCCTTGTGCTCCCCACAGCAGTAGCCAGTGTCAGCCATCTTGTGAGTCCTTCTCCACTCCCTGTGATGTGCGCATGGTTCATGGTGGTGTTGATGGGACAGTTTTGGGGCGGCCAATATGTGTGACTGCGACTCCCATGATGCTATTGGCTACACTGACTTGGCCAGCATACACATAATTCCTTCCTTTGAGTGGTCTTCACTGTGTGTTGGTGTTGTTGTGGTGGCTACATGTGTGGATGTGTTTGTTAGTTCTATTTGTGCCACTGCCTAGCTGTAGTTGTGGTTGTGTTTGTACATGTGTTGGCACGGTTGGATGTGACTTTTTTGATGGCATGTGTTGTGTTTCTCTGACTGACATACACATTTTGGGATGATTCTGTTCTGGTTGCTGTGTGATTGCTATGAGTGCATGGTTTGACTCTCCCTTGACAGTGATGTGTGTGTGTTTTGTGGCAGTATATTGTGTACATTTGTTGTGTACTCACCAGGCTCTGGGATGTCCTCTAGTCCATATATGCTCACTGGCGGTAGGATGGCCCGCACCTTCTCCTCCCAGGGCCTGAGGTATATTGGCTTGGCAGGAGGGCCACTGCCGGTGTGTTGGCTGTTGATGTAGTCTTGCTTCAGCAGTTTCCGTACCCTCCTGCGCACGTCATACCACCTGTTCTGGATGTCGGTCTTTGTGCGCCGACATGGTGATTGGGCGTTCACCCTGTTTATGATCCTCTCCCACATCTTGGTTTTCTGCGACATGGGGTCTGTTGGACCAATGTGCCAAACAGCTGTGGCTCTACCCTGAGGATCTCGTCTACCAGGACTTCCAATTCACAATCTAGGAACTTGTGATTCTTCTTGGGGGCATGGTGATGGGTGGTGATGGTGAGTGATGTGTGTGTTGGTGTGCAGGTGAGGGTGTGTGAGTGTGTGTTTTGCTGGGTGTATGTGAGGTAGGTATTTGTTGGTGTGCTGATGGTGTGTGGCTTGTGTGAGGGATGAGCTGTGGGTGTGTGGTTGCTTTCTCTTGGGTGCTGGCAGTGGAATGGCATTTGCAAAGGCTCATGGTAGTGATTTGTGTCCTTTATATAGGTGGAGTTGTGGGTGTGTCTTTGTTCTCTGTCCCCACCCCCCAGTATTTATTGGCTTGGTAATTGCTTGTTTGGCCTTTTTTTGGGTGATTTTTCCTTTGTGCTGTTTGTGTATGTTGGAAACGTTCTTGTGACCGAGTCGGACCCTGCATTGGTCTCGTACGGTGTTCTCCGTTTCGTTCACGCTGTGTTTGTGCAGTTTTCTATGCTGCGTACGCGTCGGTCGCAGTGTATTGTGTTGCTTCGGCTCGGTTTTGTATGCGTGTCGGTCGTACGGCTTGTCCTCCGTCCGACTCGCTCGTGGTTTTCGCGCCTTGCATCGCACTTGGCGGGTTGGAGTTAGCGTGTACGTTTCGGTCGGATTTGTTCCGGGTGCGTGTCGGTCGGTTGTATTCGCGTTTTTTCCGGCCGGATTGCTGTTTTCCGTGCGGCTCGGTCGGTCGACTTGGTTTCCTTACGTGTCGGTCGGATTTTTCGCGCCTTGCATCGTACTTGGCGTGTCGGGCGCCACGGGTACGTGTCGGTCGGTATTTTTTCCGGATCCGAGTCGGTCGGTGCTTTTTCCGGCCCGAATCGGAATCGACCCCTGAGTGTTTCAGTAGAGGTTAAACTGAATTTTGCTGAAACTGTAAATTTTGTGGAAATTCTACATTACTATCCTACATCTGAGGTGGAAGAGGTGGAGTCAAAGGCATATTTCTTTGTATTCTGCACAGGTGCCAGAAGAGCTGGGACGATTGAGTGAGGTAGCTCTGTCACCATAGTCTTTTGCATAGGGTTCATATGAGGCATCATTTGCATCTCATTAGAATATAGCTAAACATTCAATTCACATTTTTTCTTTGAATGTTCCCTTTTGTTGTATCTGTGATAAGCTCCAGATTTCATCACACGATTGTTAGCATTGTTATTATAACCCCTAACTCTACCTCTTCAATTATCTTTATTATTAGAGGACCAAGAAACTAGGAACTATTTCCCCGAGGCCCAAATATTTGCCCTCCTTGCTGAAATACTTCTGTCTGTGCCACCTTCAATTTCCCCTCTGTCAATTTATTTCTAGACTCACAATAATCATTCCACTATTTTGCATATGCCAAAATCTCATCAAGTGACTTTGCTTGTCCACACATCACACTCTGCTAAATCAGAGTATTTACCTCAAGACACAATGCCCGATTCAGATCTTGTCTGACGGGTTACTCCGTCACAACGGTGACTGATATCCCGTCCACCGAAATGTAAATCCCAGAGGATATAATGGAATTTACATTTCGGCAGGCGGGATGCCCACCACCGTTGTGATGGAGTAACCCGTCCGCCAAAATCTAAATCATGCCCACAATCCTAACACAAAAGCTGACACAAAACCTGATGTATACTCTTTAGCTGGGTCTTTCATGTCACTGTATGGTCTGTAAAACAGTCTCTCATAATATGCATATACCTACTCCTCTGCATTTTGCATTGTTCTCAATTTGTATCAATTAACCTGTCTCCCTTGAACCTTTCCTTCCAAATGTTCAATAACCTGTCCTTATTTATCAAGTACCACCGAAGAGGGCTTATAACTTGGCGGACTCCTAAACGGTACTTCATCCGACCAGTTCACTATCATCTTGCGTTCAGTCCAGAAATTGTTTGCTTAATTTGAGGCAGTGGTTGCCAGTAGGGGCCGCCAACCCTAATTTTTGGGGCTCCAGCTCTTATTTTATCTCATCAGACATTTCCCAATAGCAAAAGAGGGGAAAACACACAAAGGGAAAGAAGGAGGGAGAGAAAGGCGGCAAACTGTCACAAAAAGGAAAAAGCAGGTACCTGCAAGAGTGAGATATAGGTGCCTGGCAGTGAATTTAGTAGGCCTTAGCCTTGGCTTTCGGCATGCTGACATTTAATAGCACCAGCACATGGCTTCTGAGTAGTGCTGTGGGTACTGACACTCATTCTTTTGTAAATTAAACACTGTGTAGAACTATAATTGAAAACAATGCATCCAAATCTTAACATAACACCTTAGATACCATAACAATCCTGTGCCTCTCTGCATACCATTTCTTAGACTCCATTCTAAGATTTAGAAAATCTTTTGTGAAAGCCCATAAATCATATCTGCTCCAAGGTATGTGAACATAAGCCTGAGCACGGGCTCCTGGAACTTCTTTCAATGGAAATTCTCCTTCAACAACATCACACTCATCACTCAACTCTCCTTACTTCATTTTTCAGGTGCTTTGAAATCCATTTTCTCTTGTGTTTTTAGACATTCTCCCAATTTCTAATTTGCTCTCAATTATAGAATTGGCTAATTATTTTTGCATTTTGGCTTCTGTCATCAGCAGTATATAGGATTTACAAATTCTCCTTTTCTGCAAATCCTTCACCCAGTTTACTAGCCACACTCTCCAGCTACTCATATACATGACAAGTTTTCAAAAATGTCATCTTAGCAAATGTAAACTTCAAAGCAATATTACAATTAGTCCTTGAATCAATAGGTTGTTGAAACTTCACTTTAGTCATTGAAGCACCATCCTGAGCATCTTTGGTTGAACTCATCTGTAGTTGTCCAAATTCTGAGTCTCCATTCGCATCTCAATTCTAACTCTTTGACCTTATTATAAGACAGTGGTCTCTTTGTTAATAATTCATCTAACACCTCATTCTCTATATTAAAATCACTTTTTTTCTCCTTTTTCTTCATAAGCTTCTTTGATTTACCCCGTGCCTGTTCCTTAACTATCACAGGGAATGCACCAACAGTTTCCAACACTTATGCATGCAATGCCTTTTTCTTTAAACTCAACTTAGCACACATCCAATCATACAAATGTTTACTAACCTGACTCTTCAACATTTTCTCTTGTGCTTTCATATTGGTCCTAGTATCCCATTCATTCAATGCTTCAAACTGCACAGGTCTTGGTTGTAGAGTTGTATTAAACATACATCATCTGAGGCAAGCAGTTTTCTTTTAATGAGGAGTACCACAATTTAATCATTCTGAGTTGCCTCATTCAATTCATTAAGCCACAAGCATGCTTACATCCTATCAATTACATAAATCTCGTAGGCGAGACTTTGAAATGGTGGGGAGTATTGTGTTTCTGGTAGCAACTTAGATTTAGACTTATGCAAACAAACACTCATTTAGTCTATTGGGCCTTCAGACAGTCTGGGACCAGGGCAGGGAAGCAAGAAATTACAGATACTTTTGTAAGGTGGAGACTCAAGACATTTCTCCAGCTTCAAAGTGGGTACCTGGTATAAAAAAGGGGACTCTTAGACCCACTTTTCAATACACTCCTGGAACTGTCGATACTAGAGAAGAAGGGTTGCCCTGATGCCAGAGGACTCCCATTCTGCTTGAGGCCTTCCCTGCTGTCTGAGAAGGAAGACTTGACATGCACCCTTCATCCAAGAGTGAAGTGACTACAAGGGCCAGCTGACTGACCTCCTGTTCTTAGCTATAGGGATACAGCAAGCTCCAGAGACCTCTCAACAACTGCCCAGCTGACCTGCTGCACTCTATCTGACTGGACGTGCAACTGGACCTGCCTGAGCCCTGCTGGCCTCTGCTGGAGTGACTTCCTGATCCCCAAGGGGTGCTTTCCAGGTCCTGGACCCTTGGTGTGGCATCAGTTTAGCTCCTTCTAGAAAAAAAAGGAGAAATCCTGACGTTTTGGGCTCTTCATGACCATGAACTGGCCCGTTTGCAGCAAGATCTAGCCGCCTACTCCAACCGTCAATGAGAAGCTTAGTGAACCCAACTCTTCTTGCTACAGCGACTGCCAGCGACGACTAGCAACGTGAGTTCTGCACTTCATGCTACAGCATCTATAGACTGCAGTGACTGCCAACACGAAGCTCTAGCATCAACCGTCCATGATGCCCAAAAGGATTTTCATGCTACAGCGTTGACCGTCCGCAACGCCCGGCTTGCTCTGTGTGCTGCTCCCACTGCCTCCTCCACCGCAAATGGAAATCTTCGCACTTGACTTTAGAAGGTAATTTTTTCAGCGGGACTAACCTGTATCTGGCTCCCACTCCATCGTGGTCGGCCTGAACTTTCACCCGGATTCGCACTACCACATAACTGTGAGTGGGGCTTTGTGTATTAGGCACTATCACTGTACTTACCTTAAATATTTGAAATTGCATATCTTCAACTCTACTCATTAGATTTTTGTAATTTTGTTGTTAAGTAATGTATTAAAATTGACTCTATTTTTCTAAATTGGGGTGGGATTTTGTTATGTTGTGTTTTCACTTTATTGCTGTTCAAGTGCAGCACAAATACTTTACACATTGCCTCTAAGTTAAGCCTAGTTGCTTACATGCCAAGCTATCAGAGGGTGAAGAACAGGTTAATTTGGCAAATTTTTGTGCTTCACCCTGACAAGGATTGAAACAATTGCCTTCATTTAAACTTCTCCCCGGATAGCTAGATTCAGCAGAACTAAACCTGACCAGGGTGCATCTAATCTACCAGCCAGAGAGAACAACTTAGTCTTTGTAAAACAGGTCTTGGAATTCCTTACGATCAATTCAGACACCAACATCTATCTCAGAGACATCAACATGCAAAAGGATGACCAATCAAATTCTACTGTATCAATGGTTTCAACCTACCTTGAAAACAGCATGTACAGCCAACTCTGCTCGTCCCACAAAAAAGGAGCTACACTTGACCTGATTATAGCAAATAAAGATAAAGTGAAACTAAACTTTCTCCTAACTGTTGACTGGTCAGACCTCTCTCTCACCATCTTTGCATCAACTCGATCTCAATAGCTTGCATTGATGACCCAACAAGCCTGAAAGTGTGGTCGGGAAACTTCAGGTTCTACCTTGAGAAATCCAAACTTTTGAATGGAGTTCAAAATTACAACCCAGAGCAAGACTTCAAACAAATCACACAGGAACTCGTCCTCTCAAGACTGAACTGTAGTAAACCCTTCCGAGTAGGAATTCCTAAAATACACTTCGGTCGCATCAACGAAACTCTATATGCTGCTGCCAGACTGGTCTTGGGCACCATGTGATCATATTTCCCCAGCATACTGTTACAGAACTGGCTGCCAACCGAAGCTAGGTCCAATTTAAGACTGGCCTGCTTCACCCTCAGAGCAGTGCAAAAAGGCTCTCCTAGCTATTTCTAAAAAAAAGTACATTTCTCAGAAGTGGCAAATATATCTAAGGAGTGCAGGGGCCCTCCTTCTAGAAAATCTGAGGAATAAAAAAAATGTAAAGCCACGAAAAAATCCTGTTCGGAAATTGTCACTGGGTTTTGAACTCCAGTCCCACAGAGATGAGAACAATTTCCTCTTTGGAGTTCTTCAAGAAAAAATCAACAAACCCCTTTTGTTTAGAGAGCCACTGTGAAGATCTGACCCTGCTTTCCCCAACCTGGACAAAAAAGCTGATTGTTCGGAGTTATTAATTTGGCAGTTTGTCTTAATTCCAACCTCTTTTATGTAATCCAGTGAATGTGTGTTTATTCAATTTCTGTTGATCAACCCCCTTATCAACTGTAAAGCGCTCTGTTGTCCTAGAGTCTTGTTAGTGCTATAAAAAACACTAAATAAATAAACAAAGAAATAAATAAGGAAACACTGAAGGCTTCTGAAAGCCGTATTATGGGCCATATTTACAAGGAATTAATGCAGCGCGGTGCTGCAAGCCATTTGGCTGTGCCGTGCTGCGTTATTCCGAAGCAAAGGGATGTGTCATATCTATAACTATATGATGGATCCCTTTGTTTTCCCCTGCGCTGGCGCACAATTAGCTGCCATGCACCAATGCAGGCACCCTTGCACCATGGTGCAAGGGTGCCTGGGTCAAAGGGATGATTGATTTTGTGCAGGAAGGGGCACCTTCCTGCACAAAAACAATCACAAGAGGTGATTTCCTCTTCCTATGTGTGCTGCATTCAGCACACATAGAAAGAGGAAAAAAACAAGGAGAAATGAAAACATTTCTCCTTGTTGCACCTCCCTACGCCTTCCCTGGGGAGGCGTAGCATTCTGACGCATTTCCAGGTTTACGATTTCTCGTATATCTAGACAGGTGGCCATGGGCGTTGTGTGGAAACACCCACAGCAACACCCATGGCACGCCCCTTTCATGCAAAGTGTTGTGTGTAAAGGGGGCCATATTTACAAGGACACGAAAAGCCACACAGGGTGGCTTTACGTGTCCTTGAAATATGGGGCAGCAGGTTGCGCCACCGGTGAGTCACAAAAAGTGACGCACCGGCAGCACAAGGGGCTTGAAAATAAGCCCCTTTGTTTATTCTGATTGTTTTAGTGGAGGAGAGTCACCATTACCCATTCGAGGCTCCAGCCTTCAAGAGTCAATAGTCCTCCTCAAATAAAATAATGGCAATAGAGAGCATGCCACACTCAAATGATCTTCATATTTGCTATTCCTCAATACTAAGGTTTGTTGCAATAATAATATTTTTAAGGAATAATAAAGAATGGTTTGCTGGCACTTCCTAAAACGAATTAATCTAACGTTGAAATAAATATTAATTTGCACTCCGCTAAACATTTAGACACTAATCTTTCTACATATGAATAAGAGGCTGTGCTTTCTTGAAAGGTTGTAGTAAGGAACCTTGGGCCTGATTCACAGAACTAACTTACGTCAAAAACGTAAACGTAAACGTAAACGTAAAGTTAGTACTTTTAGGTATTCACAGAATACACTTACTCATTTTGGTATTCACAGAATGAACTTACTCATTTTGGTATTCACAGAAGTTAGTAGTCCTAAGGACTACTAAGGACTACTAACTTCTGTGAATACCGAAATGAGTAAGTTCATTCTGTGAATACCAAAATGAGTAAGTGTATTCTGTGAATACCTAAAAAGTACTAACTTTACGTTTACGTTTTTGATGTAAGTTAGTTCTGTGAATCAGGCCCCTTGTTCTAAATTACAGGTATGAAACTGAATTACCAGATGGGCTACACATTGATGCCACTGCCCACAATACAGTTAATTTTCTTTTATTTAGCAAAGCCTTAGTCTAGCAGCATTATAATCGCGTGTCTGTGCTTCCCACTAGTGTAGACTCCATTTAGAAATGTGACTGGGAACTTAAAGAGCAAGATTTAAAAAAAAAAAAAAAACACAGAACCTGCGGAATGAGGAGAGTGTCTTGATCTTTCAGCACAAGTAATTACCCTTTCTGATTCGCACCAAGACTACAATCCATCATTTAGACATACCTTTAGTGAAATAACTTTCTCCTCAACAGTTCCCTATACTTAAAACTCAATTTAAATATGTTTGCTGAAAAGGGTCTTTGAATACTTGGTTGCCCTTTGTTTGGATAGTTGTATCTTCACAAATAGAATGTTTCTTCCTCCTCCATACCCTTGAAAAGTGAACAGTTACTTTCATATGCCAAGTTGAAGTTGCAGCTTTGGTATTTTTAGCTATTAGCTATGTTTTACAATTCCGAATGCTGCAATGGTAATGGGTAAGTTTATTTGTAATGGATGAAGTGATAAAATCGTAATACAAGAATGGAGAATATTTAGAGGGCATAATGGATTTGCTATAAATAATTAGGTCGAAGACAACGTGGTTGTGATATTCTCCTTGTATTATTAACAATTAACCTCATCTCACCCATGGTATATCTTTTTCATACTGCGAGTAACATGGGCTAGGTATAATTGCAAGGGGATCACTACTCTTTGTTTAACTGTCCCGAGGGCAGGGTCGGACTGGGACAGAAAATAGGGCCGGGTACAAAAATAAAAGTGGCCCGTTTAATGAATTAGAAAGCTAAAAAAGTGGCCAATGTTTGCAGATTGTGGCAGTTTTGAACTTGTAAAGACACCCTGCATAAGTGTTTTGCAAGGAATGGAAGACCGCATGGATGTGAGCTTGCTGCAGGCAGCGCTTGTTTTAATATCAGGGAAATCAACAGTAAAACCCCAGAAGACTATGAAACACGTCCACAAACAGACAGAAATCAGGCCCACATACTGCCCTGTCAGACCAGCATATCGGCGACTGACTGATTGCCCTATAGGCCAGTCCGACTCTGTGTACCGGAGCCTTGAAACAGAGCCATGCTCAACCTCTGAACCCCCAACTGGTCAATAGGACTTGGTAAACTGGAAATTGATGCTAATTTCGTGTCTGGATTAAGTCCCGAATGCACCTGGGTTTGTAATAAAGAGATTTAAAGTACATTCCTGAAGGTGCAAGGTACCGGGTGCAGTACCCGATGCCTTTACTAGAGAGATGCCATTATGATTCAGGGGCAAGCTCGGGATGCTACCGTCACGTCAGTTTGGATTCAGACAAAGGTACAAGACCAGGGCCGGACTGGCTACCGGGCGTTTTGGAATGCTGCCGAGCTGGGGGCTGATGTCACTGCGGTGGGGGCTAATTTCGTTGATGGAGACCTGCGTGTGCTTCGAAATCAACAAAGCAAAACGAATTTCGTTCAGCACACGCAGGTCCCCATCAACAAAATCAGCCCCCAGCTCGGCAGCATGCCAAAACGCCCGGTAGGCAGTCCGGCCCTGTACAAGACGACTGTTGGGCCACTAGGGAGTTAGATAGAAGCATGGCGTATTCCAGGGTACAGTTCCAGAGGTTGATAGTACGTCACTAATGTTGTATTTCACAGTAACATGTATTACTAACACATGATATTTCATTTTAGTAAGCCAGGACTTTTATTCAAAGACAAATATTGTAATGGTCTTTGTAGGGTCGAAAGTCCTTCACTGAAAAAACGGCTGTAAAGCCATACCTAATTTCAACCTTTCCTGTTTGTCTTGTGTTTCACTTCATGGATTCAATATCTCAACCTCGGAGGAGGCATTCTATGATTTTTTATGATTTCTAACGGAGCACAAGGCTGTGCTCACCTGGGTGTGCACTCTGGTGAACCCCATCCAGTACTCTAGGATGGCTATTGTCTCCTGTCTAGGATATGGATGGACCGATAACCACTCACAAGGAAGGGGGTCCCTGAATCTGATAGCTGGCAGAGGGCACAGGGGAAGGAGAGAATTTACAATGAAAAACAACACACAGCTCTGCCTAAACATTACTTGTTCTGGTGCTCGAAAGTCACCGGTACATAAAACAAGGTCCTAGAAAACTCTGGCCCTCTCAAATAAGATATATTCAATTGATTAGAACAAATATCATATTTATTTACATTATTTAATCAGCATAATACAAAAGACATGAAAGAATAAATATCACAGAAGTTAATATACATCATGAGTCACACACACTCATTCTATCAAACCAGCCACACATTCACATACTCAGACCTACTCAAACAGCCCATCAAGTCACAGTTCATTAGATCACATTAAATGTATTCAACCAAAGTCTTCCCCAAGTGTACTGGCAGATGTGAAATTTCACCAAAACAGAACCAGTTAGCAGGAGGAACAAGCAATCCTCAGTTGATAATACAGTACAAGATACAATTTCTTCTCCGGGAGGGAGATAGAGGCGGTGTACTGGCAGATGTAAGATTTAAACATAACAGAGACAATTGGCAAGAGGGAACGGCAATACTCAGATAATAATACAGTACAAAATACAATTTCTTCTCCGAAAAGGGGATGGAGGCAGGGGAGACACAGAAGCTCCAGCGCCGACGCGCGTTTCGGTGTCAAGCCCGGATCTGGGTCACACCTTCATCAGGGCGAAGCAAAAAAGTGTGGGACTCATGAAGAGTAGAGCCTGGAAGTAAAAACCAGAACAGGTGAGCAGAATTGTAAGAAGCCAGGGTGGCACAGCTGTTACGAATTCCCCACTGGGACCCGGTAAATTAGACCCAAGCGCAGTAAAATATTGCATATACACGAAGCCATAAGTAGAATCAGGAATCCAAAACAATGGGAATAGTCGCATCCAGATGAGTTACAAGCGGAATAAGTGAAAGGTCGTCATCAGGACGTGCATTGTCACTTCATTAGAACGAGGCCCTGTCAGATGGAGAGGAACCTTAAATGCATCTCTGGCTACGCTTTAGAAGGCCATGGCCCGGCTGGCAGTGCAAATCTCCCACCAGCAGCTACAGGAAGTAATTTTTGGGCAGAGCGGTGTGTTGTTTTTCATTGTATGGATGGACTGATCACTGGTGGTGATTGTCAATGCACAAGCACAGCCATTGGAACAGAAACACTGGGGAGAAGGCCACCCACACCTTCTGGAAAATACATTCAGTTTTCCACAAATGAGGTATTTCATATCTCTATTAATGTTTTTATGTCAATATGTTTATGTGTGCCTTGCTTTTAGACACTCACTGCTAAACACTGCAGTCCAGAGATTTCATTTAACTTTGCATTCCAAAGGTGCGCATCGGCATCATATAGGGAGATCCAATGTACAACATGTGGTTTAGAGGGAAAGCATGGGCACTTTACTTCTTTCTGGTAAAGTGCACAGAGTCCTAAACACAGTGATAATAGGGTCCGAAACAAGACAAAACCCTGGGTGACCATGCAAACAAACCAGGTTTGCTCTTCAGGTTTATTTGTATAACTAAACTAATAATGCCCATTTTCATATCACACTAAACAAGCTAATTGTTTGGTATAGTCTAATTTTACTACCCATCTTAAAGGCATTTAATTTAGCAATATGCTAAGTAATATACTTTTATTTAGCCCTGCAAAGGTATGTCAGCCAGGTCCAATGTAGACATTTGAGCATTTACATAACCCAAAAACCTATTATTCTGGTTTCAGCAACCCTTGCATAAATCCGGTCGACTATCTTAATGATTTGATACTGAGCATATTTACACAGGCTGCTGTGCAGAAAGCACATTTATATTGCACATCAATATGCAGTGATACTGACGATTCTAAAAAATCTACCAAGAAATCTAAATTCAAGTGTGTTCCATTTTAACCAAGCAGTTTCACATACATGTAAAAATCAACTTTATGCATAGAGTATGCCAGCAAGAGCCAATGTGCCCCTGGGTTAAAAAAGCTAAATGTCCTAGCCTTTGTCCCTGCCATTAATGTAGTGAAAAATGATTTATTGCTAGGTACCCCATACAATAAGACCAGGGAAGAAAAACTAAGTACTGTAGGCCAAGTGGTTTGTGAATCTCACCAAAACCTTGAAATGGCAATATATGACCATATTACATATGATACTTGTTGCATATTATATGTCTCTTGTTTATTTTAGGGTAGTTGCTTGAAAAGATATTTTCTTTAAAGTGCATCTGAAAAAGGCCACTGATTGGAATTAGAATGTTTAGGTTTCATCTTTCTTGAATACATTCTTGATAAAAAATTATTTGCATCATTGAGGTCAGTGCATTTATGAGATTCTGTGGCTGTAGCATTTAACACACAATTATGGATTTACAATTTGCCACATAACTTGCACATGTTGCAGGTTTCACCGAACATCTTGCTTCTCGCTCAAATGGATGAAAATAACACTGCAAGAGAATTTGCCGTATAATTTTACATTTTTGCACAAAAATTCAAAATATCTTGCCACATACTTTGGTCCTCCATGCCTTATATTCCCAGTGGTGTATGGAGCGACATTTCACCCCAGCCCCAGTCGCACAGCCAAATTGTAGGTTCACAATGATACTCAAATTTCATCATTAATTTTACTCCAATTACTCAGTATTTAACTCCAGTTTTTAGGCTATGTTTTTCCATAATTTAATCCACATGTAGGGAGTCATGTCATGTTCTCTTAAAGCTTCAAATGCTCAAGATGTGCCCATCCAGGCCTCTGTCGAGAACACGAAAAGAAACGCATGATTTATCCAAAGCAGTGTTCTTTATTTAAACCCAATGCATTTCGGGCTTCACGAGCCCTTCTTCGGGGGTAACTGCAAATATCAAAAAGGTCAACATTAATCCATTATCCTTCATTTAACATGTAAAATAATTTATACAATAATCCATACTGTGCATATTTTTGATAATTGAACCCAAATCACTTACTAAATATTAAAAATTAAAAATTAAAAATTAAAAATAAAACCTTTGGTTCTCTCAATATTATTAATATTAACAACTTTTACTCAACCAAATGATATATACTACCCCAAGTGCCACACTACTTCAATTCCATGCCTTCTCAACCCCGTGATTAATTCTCCATCCCATCTTCCGTCCTACTTTCATGCTACACACTTTCAACTGAAGACTCCCACGTCTGACCCCTCATCCTTTCAACCTATACAGATTCCCCCCAACACTCATACACCATACACCAGAATACCATCATGTTCACACTCCTCACACTGCGACCTGCATGCACTCTATCTCCCCACTAATCTCCACCCTGCACATAAAACACACAAATCTCTCCCCTCATCCTTACCCTTTCTGAATTCGCTCCACACTCATACCCCATTCAGGATGAGGGGAGAGATTTGTGTGTTTTATGTGCAGGGTGGAGATTAGTGGGGAGATAGAGTGCATGCAGTGTGAGGAGTGTGAGCATGATGGTATTCTGGTGTATGGTGTATGATTTTGGAAATAAAGTTGTTTTTTATCTCTTCTTTGAATACATACTTCTATCGTTAGCAGTCTAAAATGGAGGCAGCAACAAATCCAGGTAGCAGTCAGTCTCTGACTAGGGTGGCATTCATTGCTACATTTTCTTGTATCATTCGGGGTAATATTTATTAGACACTTTTTACCGTGCATACTATTTTCTTCTTCAAGGGATGTCTGTGTGCATATGGATTTTCTTACCTTGTCTATGCGACGTTTTGTGTAAATCAATAAGCAGCCTCGTTACTGTAGGCGCCACAACTTGAAGGTAAAATAAAGTACATCATGTTAATGGTGTGAATTTTCCATTTGTGTAGTATAGAAGGTCAATGCAGAAAAAAAGGTAATGCTATTGCTAAGGTGTGATTTCTGCTTGACTTTTAACTATTCTTTAATTGTCCTTTGAAGTTTGTTCCGCAATTTTAAACATTGAACGTCCTGTAGTGCAGTTAACATTTTGTGCCTTAATTCCCTGGAGTCTTTGATGAATATTAAACACAAAATCCCCAATTAGGATTCCAGCTGTCCTCATACAAAGTTCATCCATGTAGGTATGTTAAAACATTGAAAAAGGAATATATTGCATTATTGACCATGCTTTGCCCGAAACATAAGTAGCTGTTGTAAGAAAGATAAAATATTACATGCCATTCTCTTGTATAGAATGTCATTGGTACCGAGGTAGAGAGAGAGAGATTAAGGTACTTCCTTACTACTGTACAGAGGATGTTAGGAGTAAAAACTAATGTGCCTTAACTAGAATAGAACGACTAATAACACACAAAACACTACCCCAAAATCATAATGCTTGACACTAATACACCCCAAGATTAGACTGACTGTGGAAGGAGAACATTATTCTGTTTAAATTCTTCAAAGTCATACAGAATATATTTAAATTAGTAAATGGATTTCTCCGAAACCCCATCAAAATACTTCGCTTGGGGAATGGATGTTAGAAAACCATATAAAATGTTACTATACAATTGAAGTGACTTTCCCAAGGTCACATGCATTGCTCTAGATGAACTGAGGCATTTTTCTAAGGTCAAACTGAGTATTCTTCTTAATTATATAATTGTGCCTGGCTACCCACGTGGAATCTCATTGAATAAATGAAGGTGGTTGTCTATGATTATATAAAATGGCATAGGAAACAAAAACATATTGCTAATGATCACTTATCCTGCTGTTACGCTAAAAAACATCAAGCACAAAATAACTGGCCCCAATCTTATCCCTCTACTGGAAGTACTTCGAGCAAAGCTTCTACCAACAATTACGTATGGTAGTAAATCAATGAGAGGGAAAGATGAAATAATTTTGGATAAGGTGGTTTCCAAAGCCGCTAGAATAATATTCAATCTCCCACAATACACCTCTCCAGCACAAATAAGGCTGGAGCTCGGCCTACAAAAGCAGCAAATAATACGGAAGGGCGTCTATGCCAAATGCTGGTATAAAATAAAGAGTGCTAAGTCTGGTTCACTAAACTCATACCTGTGGAAGGAATAAGGTTGCTCGCTTTACAGGACTTGTGGAAATCCGGTCTTCCTTATAACAGTTTTAAGGCCTTGGTAAACAAATCGGTAAAGATTCTTTCCCTCGAAGAAGATAAAACAGACCTAAGCAAGAGGGCTCACAGCTGGTTTGTGATTCAGAGCTATTCTAGATGTACACCACAGCCATATTTCGGTACAAGCTTCTCCAGAAGTATGAAGGAAAGCCTTTTGGCGATGAGGCTGGGAATTTTACCGGTAAAACCGCACTTACCGCCGTGGAAACGCACACACCCAACTAATCACTGCAGATTATGTGGCAACTCCAAAGAGGACGTCTTACACCTACTGTGCGTTTGTAAGAGTTTAGATCTGGAACGAAGACAGCTTCTAAAGCCGCGCCTGAATGAAAATCGGATACGAGCAGACTTGCTTCGAGGGGGGCGATGTCCGGTTAGCCTGCAGCTTTGTTCGCTTCATGAACATAGTAAAAACAAAATTAACCTTGGCAGCCTCCCAACAAACTGGCTAGCAATCCAGGGTGCTGGTTATTTATTGGTACTTATTCACTGGGAATGATCAATTTTTGATTCACTACTAATCTGGATTTTATACCTAATTTCATAGACATCTGAACTGAGGCGAATTCCCAGGAGGAAGGTCTCTCAGCTGTCACTGTGCGCCTAACATAATACGCATAATAATAATTTTATCTTTTGTACTATATGTAAGTTTTATACTCTTGTATTTTAAGATATCACTGCAACTTTTATGGGAAAATAAGTGTTGTTATACTTTATATAAGTGTTTTATTATGCAGTTGTTTGCTAAGATTTTTATTAATCAAGCAATAAAGATTTACTTACTTGCTTATCCTGCAGTGGCGTCAAATAGCAGAATTAGTTCAGGGTCCACAAAGAAGCACTACTAGATAACTCAAAGGCTCCATGAAAAATAAATCACCCTGGTTGAATTTCTTTTGCTCCCAAAGTATTTTGAAGTGTGAAGGAAGAGACATGAATTGTTCCTTTCTGCCTCACCTGAGAATACCAAATCCTACATTTTTTATTTTACTAAATATATTTTTTTCTCTTTTTACTTTCAATTATCTTGAAACATTAAATCATATTTATCGTTTTTTTGTTTGGTTGGTTTACTGCAGGGGACCCCACACATTTTCTATGAAAATCGCATTGCTGCTTGATTTAAGCTTCCACAGGCGATCCAAGATTACCTTAATTAAAACGTAATCGCTTTTGTGGGTTTCTCAGTTTTGGCAGTCAAGAGACCAGCTCGCATAAAGACTCCTACTGACAGTGTTGCAACTTTCTGCAGCCACTCTTTTGTTGTCAAGGGCTAGACATTCAGGTCCGTGATAAAATCGGAAGCGTTAAAATGCGTTTATCAACCTTTCAACATTCTCAGACTCATTCTGGATATCTTCTCCTTGAGATAAATCAAGTAAGAATGGTACTAGGAAGAACCCTTCAGGTTCAGGGCCTTTACGAGGTCATTTGCTCTTGAAAGTCACATTATTCTTCCATCATCAGGTACGGTGCATGGAGGACCAACTTTATGAGGCAATATTTACTTTTCTACTATGGTATGTGAATTTCGGAAATGAAAGTCTTTGGGCAATCGCATTCCTAGATATTTTATTTCATTTGATATAAATGTTTTCTGCACGCTCCAAGGTCAGGTGAAGAGCAGATCACATGTAATGGAAGGAAGGCAACATTTGTTGTGTGCAGCGAGTTGTTCAAAAGTAGCGAGCAGTTTTAGATGGATTTGAACTGATACAGATCAAATTTCCGACAGATGGATGAGCATTGCCTGCATGAGCTCCAGTTCAAGGTGTTCTATGATCAGTCCATCTGCGCCTGCAATATTCCAGTTCTTTAAAAAGAAACGTTTTTGTGAACCAGTGATTGCACATCATCTATTTGGTAAGGGGAACAAAAACCCTTACTCTTTCCATGATTTCCATTCAGTAACTAAATGTTAATTATTAGCCAAAGGTAGGCCACTCAGCATGTTGTACATGAGTCAGTTATAGTAATATTTATTAGAATACTTTGCCTGCAAGTTGGAGTGAATTAATTTAAAGATGTTTGACTGCTAGACTTAAGGCTCTGCTACATGATCCCTGAATCATAAAGCTAAATATACAATAATTCTTTATTTGGCTCTCAGAAATTGTGACAGGAATTAGTATATTTTCCCTGCCAAGTTAAAATCTGACAAGCTCAAATTTCAATCATTTGAGTTACCTGTTTTTATTCTGTAGCTTATTGGAAGTGCAATATTGAGAATTTGAGCCAGTTTATTTGAAATTGTGATGTACACACTTTGCAATGTCGGACTTCTCAAAGCCACCTGCCAGTGAACACTCCTAAAGTAAGTAGGGGAGCCATAGGATTGACTTAGCATGGACCCTTTGTTCATGACTTGCCCAGCTGTTACTTTTCTCCTTAATGAAAGAGATTCGCTTAAGACTTTTCGTTTGACTCATCTCTGGGATATCTTGTGACAGTGTTGTTGCATCAGATTGTGCTGGAATGCTTTTGTGTCAGGATGTGCAAGTTTGATTGGATATAGCTGTAGGTAGGATACAGAAGGGAGTTGTTCATTCAAATGGCTTTCCTCAGCTTTATTGGATTATTTTAGGAAACAAAATTCTATCATCTGTCATGCTGGATTTTTAATGGAAAAATTCCAGGGAAAATTTGGTGTCATTAGGTACATATCTGGAAGCATCATAACACTGGAAAAATGAGCTTGTAGGAAGTTTGAATGTTCTAACTTTTAATTACGATTATCCAGCAGAGAGATGATGTGTCACCCTTTGAAAATCCTTTATTGACCTATTGACCTTTCTTGACTTGAAAATGAGAGGATGCCTGGAAGAATAGGTAGAACAGATTCCTTGCCTGTTGCGTTATAATAAAACGGATTTGCCAGCTACGGAACTCCAAAATAGCTATTCTTATCTCTTCCTCAAGCCCACCAAAACCCAATAGATGTTTAGTTTAGTTGAAAAAATAAATAACATTTCTATGTGCTTACTGTATGAGAATCCACTCCTTTGCTGCAGTAAACAAAAGGGTAAATGTGTTGTCTCTCAGGCTTACATGCCAATGTCTCCCTCGACTATAACCACTATCAAAATACTACAACTCTGTGAAAGAAATCACAGTTTTGGATGATGAGAGCAAGAGATTTCAGTGAGGTTTGACTTTGCTTCCTTAAAGTCTAAACAATCTAGAAAGGCAAATTATTTCGGTGGAAAATCCCAAGGCCACTCTTGGGGACTTAGTTCAAGAACATGACCGTCCTCTGAGAAAATGCTTGTTGTATGTGGGCAACGAGTACCCAAACAAAAGTTTAGTTAGCAATGATAAATAACAAAGTGAAGAAAATCAAAGGGAAATGTACCAAATGTGCACAAAATAGGGACACAGAGCAAATAACTGAATTTTCTCACCCTCTGAAATGAAATTTGTACTTGTAAAGCGCACTTATACCCCCAAAGGGGTGTCCTGGCACTGTACGCATACCGCTGTGGAACCCTTCCTGGCTTTTCCCTGTGAAATGTCCACTCCTGGGCACCCCCAGGGTGAAGCCAGGCATCCCAGCGCTGTTGGGGCTGTTGTGGAGATTAAGCAAGCTATTGCCCAGAGTTGCAGAGTGGGACCCATGATTAGAATAGGCACCGAGGCGAGAATTATCAGGTCTGAGGAAATTGAGCCCAAGACCCGCCGAGGCGGGAATTGAACCCTGGTCCCGGGCCAGATCTCTGCATCAGGGTCTGCTGCTCTAACCATTGAGCCACACTTCTCCACCCTCTGCATACCCATAACTGCACATTTACAGCGCCATAACTCTTTAACAGAACAGCTATAACAGCCTGATGTATCATCATCATAACTACACATCTTCAAAATAATGATAAGTCACTAACTACACTAATGCTGCTTTGTATCACCCACAAAGCGATATATGGAACGGGACCGCTCTTCATCAAGAATAAAATCACTAAATACATTTCGCAAAGGAAACCCCGCTCTAGAGTGGCACCTCACCAAAAAATCCCAAGATACTCGAAAAAAACAATGGGTGCTACATCATTCTCTAGTCTCTATTACTCATCCCAAGCCTCCTCCTACTGCTATGAGCTCCAAAACAAACAAACAAAAAAAAACAATAATTTCTAAATCCTTCCATTCTATCCCTCCACTATCCCTTTCAATTCCAATTACAGACTTACATGTCCACCACTCAAATTAATTTCATATTTCACTATACTAACTCACCACTAGTCCTTTATGGGTTCTTCCGGAGTAGCGTGCTACTCGCTGAAAAAGCACTTCAACACCTCATCAGGGGTAGCAAGCGCTATATAAATGCAAACCTTTTTACCTCTTCTACCCCTTCACTATCCTTCTCAATCCAAATAACTGACTAACATATCCACCACTCAAATTACTTTCATATTTTCACTATACTAATTCACCACTAATCCTTTATGGATACCGAATTTGCGTACTACTCGCGTAAAAGTGCTTCAACACCCCATAAAGGGTAGCAAGCGCTATATAAATGCAAACCTTTTTCCCTCTTCTATCCTTCTCAATCTGAATAACTGACTAACATATCCACCACTCAAAATTACTTACATATTTTCACTATACTAATTCACCACTAATCGTTTAAGGTTTCTGGAGTAGCATGCTACTCGCCAAAAAGTGCTTTACCACCTCGTTAGGGGTAGTTAGCACTATATAAATGCAATTAAAATACAATACAATGTACTTTCATAACTACAAATCTTCAACCGCACAACCACTTTAGAACTGCCTCACTAGAACGCAGTGTGTGTCGCTATCTGTATCTGTAAGAAATTGGGTTATTGGTTGAGGGGGTGAAAACATTACTCAACCAACAACCGAAATCCTTGTCAGCGTAAACCATAAAAGTCACTAAATTGACTTGCACTTGACCATCTGGTACCTTGGCACACAAACAGCCAGGCTTAATTTAGAGGCAAATATTATTGCAGTACACAAACAGTAATAAAGTGATAACACAACAAATGAAAAATCCCAAACCAATTTAGAAAAATAGAGGACATTTTATTAACATGACACCAAGCCAATTTAAAAACTATTAGCAGAGCCGAAGTTATGAAATGTTAAAGTTTTAAGTGCAAAATACCATCTAAAAGATTAAAGCACCAACCGTGGGTAGCTGGCCGCACAAGATCGGGGTGAAGGTAAAAGTTAAGGCTGACAGCGATGAAGTGCAGATCAGAATACAGGAGGTGGATTGGGTCCGGTATCAGCTTACCTTCAGACTTAGAAGAAATTTTGAAGAAAAGTTCCTGAGAAGTTGTCGTTGTCATCAGGAGCTGCTGGACGGAATCACGGTGAAGATTTTTATCTTCTGGCTTAGACACTTTTTGGAAGTCGAAAACTTGGGCCGAAGCAGCAGGCAGTATAAGTAAATTAACTGTGTCAATTGGATATTAGCCAATTGCATCATGTTTACAGGAGGGAGAGCACAAGCACAGTACCACTGGTTAGCACGGGGAAGGTGCACAGAGTCCTAATACTAACAAAACAAGTTCAGCAAAAAATAGGGAGTAATGGCAAAACGTCTGGGAGAATACCATTCCAAGGATGTCATGTCTAGTACATTTCTTTGCAAATATTAGCAAAATATGCAGTAAAGGACAGAATGTTATGTTTTTTTAATTGGAGGAAACAGTGATACACTGTAGTGTAAATTACAAACAGAGGGTACATTCTGCTGTGAAAATGTATGCAATGAGGGCCCCTAAAACATTTCCTTGTTCAAGAAAAACATTTCTGTATCTCATGGCGGAAAATGAAAAGTCACTTTTATCTTATCTTACATTTATTGTGCACCATTATTCTTTGCCTTATCTGTTACTGATAGCTGAAGTATGGTCCTGTCAGGAGTGGAACCAGAGCAATTAGGCCTGGCTGCTCTCCCCCTTGTGACAGCCACGTGTGCTGCTTTGTTCATAGGCTATATTGAGCTCAGTAACTCATCTCATAAATTGAGATTTTAGAAGATAAGATCTTCTGGGTTTGTGGGCTCTACGCTCTTAAATGTGACATGTGCTTCCAGACAGTTGTTTTCCTCCATTTGTGCCTGGGTCAAGGGATCCTTTGGAATTGTGTCCCTTTCTAGTTTGGTAATTTTAGTTCACCCTGAGGACCAGTAACTTTGTTTAATTTACTTTCATATTGATTATTTTGTTATTACTGAGCGATATTTCTTTTCTCCTGCTTCTTTTTTTTCCACTGCATATTCTTAAACAAGCATTTGCAATGCAATAGGTCTCGCATTTACGCGAGTTAAAGCTAATGGCATTGTAAATGACAATGCCTTTTAGTTCATGTTTTAAAAACCAAAACATAAATAAAAGGCTTTGTCATTTACAATGCCAATAGCTCAAACTCGCGTAAATGCAAGACCTATTGCATTGCAAATGCTTGTTTTTTTTTTTATTAGTGAAAGCTTAAAAGTTGATATTCAGTCGCCAGCCAGCAGTGCATGTGTTGACGAATGGGTGAGAGTGAAAAGCTGAGCAGCACAGACGACGTGGGAAAAGTAAAGCTGCCTCACTTTGTGCATGTATTTTTGAAAAATTACATTCACCACCACTGCCTCCAGAAAATAATTTATAGCCCCGTCCCTGACAAAGTGCCGGTGCTGAGCATCAGAAAGCACCGGCACAAATTAAGCACTACACCTCAGTACCTTTTAACTGCCAAGTACTGTAATGAGCAACAGAAAGGGGGCTGAATAGCAAGGCTGCGTGGTTTGTAGCATTGTGTAACTGTGTTCACCACACCTCTCGGTAAGACTTCCATGATACGATCCCACTTGCTTTACTCATCACCTCTGCTGGTACATTCTACTCTGCTTTTTTTAATTTGACAGCATGTGCATCTGTAATGACACAACATGGAGGTTGTTGATGTTTAAATCATGACTATAGTCTCGTCCTCTTTCCCCCTCACTCCCCCCGCCCGTCTCCAGCAAAACTGTTTTCCCAAACCCAGCACGACAATTTGATCATTCCTTCAGGAGAAGGATAATTTCCCCCACACACAATGAATACAGCACAGTGCACGCTTATTTTAAACATATTTATGGCATGGAAAGCTGCCCTCAAGGAAGGTATGGTCACTGCATTAATAATGAAGAGACTGACGCAAAAAGCGGCGACACTTAAAAACGAGGCTAACGCAAGATGTCTGCCATTAGAAGCTGTTCGGTTGCCCTCACTGGCGGCCCCCAACAGTTCCGCGCTCTTGACGTATGTCCAAGCCCACAACCATTCATAGTCACCCTGACCGACCATGGCGGCAGCGGTATGCAATCAGTGGCATGGTTCTGAGAAAGCCCCGTTTTAAGATGGCCGCCACGCCAGCGCCCCGCAGACTGTAGGCAACCCATTGTACTCTTTTTTGGGAGGTGGGCGCACGCGCAGTGACCTCCCGGCGCGCGCCCCCTTTCTGTACTCTCGCTGCCCGCGCTAAACCTGAGAGGAACCAGTGCCATCGCCATGGGGGTAAGTGAGAGGGGGATAGTATCGAATTATTGTAGAAATAATGTGGGGTCCCAGTTTGAGTATGAGGTGTGCTATTGGGGCTGGTGGTAATACGAGGTCTGGGACTCGGAGGTCAGAGAGGAGTGTGGGTAGTACTGGGGCCAGGATTATTCTTGTGCACTGCAGGTAATGGAGAATATGTGACGAATACACGGGTAGGGTAATGTTAGCTTTTTAGTACCATAAATGGGGTGTAGTCGCGCCGGAAGGAACGCGGACATCGGGAGGAAGGCGAGAACTGGACGTCAACACATGACGGCAACAGAAAGGACGGGAGAGAAAGCAAAATCGAAAGCGCGCCATGCGCGCATTCTGCTTAAACGCCGCGACCTGTACGCGTGCACATCTCATGTCCTTGGAGTTGTGCTAATGCCACCGTACGCGTGCACAACTGCAGTCCTTTGTGCGCGTGCACATGTCCTGTCCCCCTTCGAAAGCAAGTCGACAACAATAGATCTCGCTTAGCGAGCAGCGCATGGCGCTGCAACGCTAGGCGAGACCTAAAAACGGTGTGGCTTCACTTGTCGCTCAAACGTCTTTTGGTCCATACTAATTCGGATCTTTATAAGGGCTTGTTCGTGGCTGTGGCTGTCCAAGACTCTTCTTTTGATTACCAGCTGCCCTAGTGTATGCCATTTTTTCACTGGATAAAATTGAATGTGCAATGTCGACTTGTTTGTACCTTTACTGTGAAACAGGTGTAGAATAATAACGTTTCCCTCTCGCTGTCAAAATCATTTCATTTAAATGGTTTTGTGCACGCAATGACTGTAGGCCTATATGTTGATGTCCTTCATTTGCTTCCTCTATGACCTAGTAAACAATGAGAGTCTCACAAATATTCTTGATGCCATTACTATTGAGGCTAGTAACTTGCTGGGCATTGGCATTAGGTTGATCAATACTGGCCAGCACTGCAGCCTATTGAAGCCTACTAGTGTTACTCAAGGTTCCCGCTTTATGCATTTCTGTGAGGAGAATTTCACATCCTGAATGCATCATACTTAAAACGTAAGAATACACTCTTGCACTTGCCACTTATCCTTGGGCTAGAGAGGTAAATGTTTGGCCTACACCAGGTTTAAACTTACTTTCTTGTCTGAAGTGTGGAAATTCACAGGCTGCACACAAGGACCCATGAAGCGACTGCAGATTCTTCTGCCCTACCTTGATCCTTGTCCTCTCCCATCAGCCGGTGTAGCTCTACAAACAGGACTAACTTTAGTGCTGGTGGTGCCCGGTGCAACAGTCTTTTTTGTGCCCTTCTCCTCTATGAATTCCCTCACTACCACTCTCCAACAGCGCACCTTGTCTCTCCATAGCCTCTTTGCAGCAGGCACATTAACCCTCCGGGCTACTTTAGGAAGAGTCAAAACTGACACTAGACAAAATTCCGACCTCTCACCAGCAGGAACATTAATCACCAGAGGTATTTTAATATTTTTTTTGTTGCCTGAAAACTGCCGGATGCACAAGAAAGTTCACATGCTTTTAAACCAATAGTTATTTTTAAACAAGGAGCCCACCACTAATGTCAGCGCCAGGTGCGGCTGCACTGGCCGCACCACCCTATAGCCGGCCCTGTCGACAAACGTTCACTCTCTATTAAAGAGTTCGCTAATATTGACTGCTATTTTGAAAATTAGAGATCTCTTGCAATAACGTATTGTATTTCTTACCTTTGCTTCGCTGCAGGACCAAACTCAATTTTGCATCTTCCAGATGGATTTTCAATGACTCACACATAAGTTTATACGTTACTTCTGCTGTATATAGCTTACAAACCGCATCACCACTCAAAACTGGGCATGTACACTAGTAGAAATAGTTTGAAATGGATTCAAGTATCCCTACCATTCTTTTCGTCTATTATTCCTGCTTAAATTTGTGCTGAAAATGAAACTACAAAATGAAAGTGACCAGTTTTGAAAAATAGGAACATCTATTATATACTTTTTCTCATGGCTTTGATTGGTGTGCCTTGTGCCTCTATTAGGAGGCACTGGCCGTGCCCTTCAGTCATGCCTTTAGTCATGCCATCGGATACTGGGCACAGGGTGGACATTTCACTAGGCCTTCTGCGCCAGTATCACGGCCTTCAATGATGACTAATCAATCAAGTCATACTTGTCAATCAATCAAGTCATACTTTTATAGCATGGCTAATCACCCCAGTGGGTATCCGGGCGCTGTGCTGCAGGTATCAGTCGGAGAGCCAGGTTTTGAGTCCCTTACTGAAGTGGATTACCGAGGGTGCGATGAGGAGATGAAGGGGAAGGGTGTTCCAAGCTTCGGCTTTGGCTGCGAGGTGGGAGAAAGAGCGTCCCCTGGAGCGGCATTGGCAGATACGTGGTGTCTGAGCGAGGGCGAGGTGTGCAGACAGGAGATTTCTGGCTGGTTGGTGGAAGAGCAGGTGGTGGTTCATGTAGGCTGGTCCTTGGTTGTGGAGGGCTTTGTAGGCATAGGTCAGAAGCTTGAAATGGCATCTCTTCTGGATGGGGAGCCAGTGGAGGTCCTTCAGGTGCTGAGTGATGTGTCTTCATCTGGGGCAGGTTTATGAATCTGTCTGGCTGCTGCCTTCTGGATTGTCTGGAGTCTTTGCATGAGTTCAGTGGTGGTGCCTGCATAGAGTACTTTGCTGTAGTCAAGTCGGCTGGTGATGAGGGCATGTGTCACAGTTTTCCCTGTATTGATGGGGAGTCATCTAAAGACTTTACGGAGCATACGTATCATCTTTAAGCAGGCTGAGGAAATGGCGTTGACTTGTTCACTGTCCAGGATGATGTTGTGGTCTTTCGGCGTAGGGATGGGTTCAAGCTCCGCTGGCCACCATGAGTCATTCCAGAGGGCGATGTGTCTGCCAAAGATCAGAACTTCACTTTTGTCCATGTTGAGTTTCAGGCATTTGTCTTTCATCCATGACGTGACGTTCTTCATGCAACTGTGAAAGCTGGTCTTCGTCGAGTTGGGGTCTGCTGAAAAAGCGAGAGGAAGAGCTGTGTTTCATCGGCGTAGGAGATGATGTTGTTGTCAGGCGATCTGACAATGTCTGGGAGTGGTGTCATGTATATGTTGAAGAGAGTTAGACTGAGGGATGAGCCTTGGGGTATGCCTCAGATGGTGTGCTTGGGATGCGAGGTGAGCGGAGGGAGGCGGGCTCTCTGGGTGCATCCTGTGAGGAAGGATGTCATCCATCTGAGCGCATTGTCTGTGATTCCAATGTGGTATAGTCGATCAATGAGTATGTGGTGGGAGATGGTGTTGAAACCGCGGAGAGGTCAAGGAGGATGAGCACGGCTGATTTTGCTCTGTCGAGTAGGGTGTAGATGTTTTCTGTTGCAGCAATCAGGGCTGTCTCGGTGCTGTGTTTGGGTCCGAAATGCCATACCCAGTGATCCTTGGGCAGAGAACATGGTCTTAGGACATCTTGTGCCCAGTACACAATCCCTATGTTATTGTAAAGATTTCCTCTTGTTTGCATTAGCCAGATTATTGTGCACCATGATAATAAATGTGTTTGTAAAAATATGCATAGCAGTTTCTGCACTGTGGTTTACAATCCCATAAATCGTATTTGACGTCACAGGTCAAAACACAGTCCCTTCCAGCTAAGAATAGTTTGTGATGGGGTTTGGAACCCCTAGATCCACACACTCCCATAATGTATTTCCCATAATATGACTGATGAAGTATATGAGCAGAAATGAGATGGATTATCATCTTTTAGAACGTTTTCACAATATGGTCAATAGATTTACAGCAAACCAAAAGGCACACCCTGGCATAAATTCTATATTTATTGCCAGTATTACTGTTCAGTACATTTTGCTCTCAGAAATAAATATTTAATTTAGGGAAGTAAACAGTAAAGGTATTTTTTGTGATCCCATTCTGACTCCACCCCTCCAGGAATAACCTGTATAAAATCTTCCAAGTTCAAGTGTGTGCAGAATAATCATATCTGACCAAAAGTGATGCTGTCTACAGGAGGGCTACATTAAAACTTCTGCTGTACAATTAGTAATGTTTGTCATTTGCGAAGACAAGTAAAGTCTCCTGACTTTAGTCCTGCCCGATCTCTATTCCCTGTCACCACAGATCCACCCAGAGATGGATGTGACATAAGTCTGTCATGTTTTCCCAGCTGTTACTTTTAGTTTTCTTTGTCACTGAGTGGAAATGGCAAAACAAAATATCTAATGGTGGCAGCTGCTTATTCTCATTCCTTGCTGCTGGAGGTCCCATTGTGGAATATCTGGCACTAGAGATTACGGTGTATCTGCTTTCGAGTGGGAATTGAGGCAAATAGCAAGCAGTTGCTTAGAAGTGTGATTGTGGCCCAAGGCAAGAGCAGGCCATTCCTACTGTCACATGGGCCTCTTTTCTGCTTCATTTCTATTGCCAGATTTTCAATTTTCAAAGCAAACAAAGATTTTAAAAATAATGCAAAGCTGCAAAGTTATTAGTTTTGCAACTTCATACACCACTCATCATATCAATTGTGATGTAATCTATCATGAGTAGCACATTTTGGACATTATTATTGTGTAGTTTGCCATCACCCAGGAATGTCTTTGTCTTTTAAATATTGGATTATAATTACAAAGCCTCTTTTATTGAAGCTTTTCAGTGAAAGTTTGTTTTTTGTAATGCTGGTGTAAGAAATTGGGTTATTGGTAGTGCAGGATGTGAGCCCTGCGCAAGTATTAGGTCCGCAATTGTCTCTTGACCGGGAACCAAGTACCCATTGCAGCATTTGACTATCTGATGGTAGCAAAACGGAGCAGTCTAATGCCTACTTAGGGTAGGTAGTGTGGGCTAGTAATCTCCATTCGCTGGCAAGCAAAATCAACACTCGATAAATGATTGTCCAGTCAGTACTTTTATTACACAAACACACTACTAAATACTATGCATTCATTTACAAATATAAACATTGGATAGATGGAAATACTTTTGGTGACATTATGAAATCATATCTGACCCCTAATGGCAATACCTTACTAAACCTCAGTTATACTAGACAGAATCACACTATAATAATGGGATGTTATTTAAAATAAAGCAGGCCTATTTGATTTGCCAGGAAGTAACAACATATATAGGGTAAGCCTATTGGCTTTATCAATGGGCAATAACATATATAAGGCCAATAATCCCATTTTAGAATTCAACATTAAGGCCAATAGCATTGAAAGGCATTCATTAGTAGTAGAAAGCAATGCAATGTTCACAAACTGGCAATAAAGCACTTTTGAATAAAGGATTTCAAATCAACATAATATATATTCCAATCTTTCCTTTACACATGAAGGCCATATAACATGCAGCCATAGAGCTGACCACTAGGGGTCTCTGCACTACCAAACTGTAGATCAAAAGGTCCAGCTGTGGTAATGCTTGAAAGAAAGAAAAAAGGTTTCTCCAGGTCATGCATCCTGAGGGCATTAACTCAATCCTGGGGGGCTGCTGCACTCCCTGCACCCCCACAACATGTTGAGGTACGTTGGTGGTGCCCTTGTCTCTCCTTGAGGAACCAGAAAATGAAGAAAATAGGCCAACTAGCCCATTGTGAGACATGATAGTGCTGCATGCATAATGAGCAGGTTCTCCCGCTGTGCTCCGGCAACCTTGCACCGCTTGTTTTTTTATTTCTTTGTCCCTTGGGTGTCTGGTCCCTTCTATGATATCCCCCAGCATGGCGATTGGTAGGAGCAGAAAGGAGAGCCAACTCTCGCTCTGTCCTGCCTGTTACTTTCTCATTTGCTCCCACTGCTGCGGGAGCAGCTCCTTTTCTGCTCCTGTCATAGGAGTGTCTCTGACAGTGTACTGCTACGCCCACACACAACGGAAACCTCAACCTGGTGCTTGGCCTCTCCCACTTTGCCCAGCCATGGGTGGGAGGGCAAGAGGTGTCCCCATTCCAGTTTGGAGTGAGGTGGAGCTCCACTCCCTCCACTTTGGTGTCCCTGAGGTATGGGGTCCCCAGGACACTTAACATCATGCTGGGCCTCTGGAGATGGGGACCCCAGGGCTGAACGAGCCTCTGGTTGAGGGTGGCACATGAATACCCTTCTCCCTCAGATAATTAAACATGCTCCTTGCGCTGACCCCAGGGAACTGGCCCACCCCACCCTGTAGCTATGTTTAGATATTGTGGTGGAGACCCATGCACACTGTTTCTTGAGACAAGTTCAAAGGTCAAATTGTTTTAAAGCCACATAACGTAGATCCCAATGGGCTGTTCATGGGCTCATTTTACTCCTTTTGGTGAGACCTAGCCCCCTAGAGCAGTTTAAGCAGGCCTCCTGGCCTCCAAAGGGTTCACTCTGTTGGTAGCTGGTTTAACTGGCTATGTGCACCAGTTTTCTCCTTTTCTCTGTTCTCCAAAGCTCCATAACCTCCTGGCTCTCTTGCAGAGCAGTAGAGGCTGTTGTGCTTTGAGCAGTGGAGCTCATGTCTTCCCCCAACTGGTCCTCAGGGGTCATAAAGCCACTGGCCATGGAGCGACCCATCTAACCCTTCGGGTCAGCTGCAAGCAAAGCCCTTAGTCTATCAGAGGCATCAAGTGGCTTCTCCTTGCAGCTGTCTACTGTGTAGCTGCCATCACCATCCAGGATCTTGCTCTCAACCTCTCACACGTGCAGGCGTTTATAATTGTGGGTGGAAAGTTCTAGATGCCAGGCACCCATGGTCACATCATTCCTCCTCCCCTGGCCCACCACTCCTGTGCAGAATTCTGCACAGTCCAATATGATTGAACCTGGCTTCCCCTGTTCAGTACTCCTGTGCCCACCCAGAGGTGTGGCTATGATAATGGACAAAGTCTCCCATGTGGCCACTCCAAACTAGTTCTGGGGAAGCCCCCCAACTGGGTTTAGAGACACGTTGGCTGGAGGCACAAAGGAAGAGGGCAGGCCTGGTGTCAGTTTCAACTGCTTGTGAGAGGGGAGGCTTCTTTGAAACGTAATCAGTCAAGGAGTACAGCTCCCAGGCCATTCTGTTGAGGTAAGGCCAGCACCTCCCACACCCAAGCCTTTGTCCACTGCCTGGGAGCAATACACATCATCACAGGAGAGCCATTCAGCTCCCAGGAGACAGTTGATTGTTGGACGATTTAGGCCAAAACTGGTAACTTTCTGAAAGTACTAGTTGCATAATAGTTAGATAAATTCAGTTTCACCATTAAATTGCATTTTGAACATATATTAAAATGAGTCCTATTGTTATTTCCATGGCTGCTACAAAGCCACTTTAAGCATTTAATAAATGTAACAAAGTAGCCCAATGATTCGCTATGGAAGCAGCCAGGATTGCTGCAGTGAAAATCACTTTTGGGAATATTTCACTGTAAGGACATGTTCAACATTAATTTCTACATGTTCTACTTTTAAATATCATGTACCCTGTCTTTATGGGCAATAGGACCCAATTAGGAGAGACTTATTTATATTTAAAAGGAAGGTTTAAGCCTTCAAAAGGTGTTATTTTGATAAGTAGAATTTGCAGTTCAAAACTGCCACAGGGACATTACCTGTGTGCGGCAACCTGGCTATACATGACAGTATTCTCTCACGTGCAGCCTGAAAATGTGCGCACACATGAGTGTTCGCATGTAGCGAGCCAAATACCCCTTACCCTAGCTGTGTTGCTGCAGTTTTTTCTTTAAAGGCAGCCACTGGAGGTAAACACCCACAGTCCAATTACCATGCAATTATCGTGCGTGAGACTCGGGTAGGAAGATTCACCCACCGTAAAGATCCAGAAACCGGGTGATTAAAAGCAAAAACCCTGGTGAACTAAATGGGCGGAACACATTTGCAATAATTGGTTACTGACTGATCTTAGTAGACAGCCATAACTTCACTTAAAGCTTCTCTTGTGCTTTTTTGTAATGAAAAATGTGAGCATTCAGAAATCACTTATTGCACAGCTCTAAGTACGCAGAGTATATGTGATGTTAAAGAAAACCTATAGAGTACACGTTTACCATAAGGTCTCTTGGCGCTAAGGTAGGAAAAGACAGCAACTAATCACCAGGTTAGACATAAACGTGTTGGAACAACCAGGTTTTTAAAAGCTTTCAAAAACTCACATAGTTAGAAGATGATCTGATGTCAGAAGGGAGGGAGTTCCAGGTGTGGGGAGCCAATGTGGAAAAACTGGCCCCTCCAAGTCTTTTCCTCTTGCTTCTTGAGACCATAAGCAAATTGTGGTGAGCCGATCTAGGATGGTGATTGGGAAGGTAATGCTAGATTCTGGAGGACACACAAAAGCAGGGCTTTTGCCATGTAGAGCATTAAAAATAATGCAAGCTGTTTGAAAGATGGTCTTATGAGCTACTGGAAACCAGTGGAGCTTTTTCATTAAAGGCTTAGTGTAGCAATGTCATGGCTGACAAGAGACCAGCCAGGCTTCCTTCTTTTAGAAGGAGAAGCACTACAACCTCCTAGAAGGTATGAGGATCCTTGCCCTGGGTAAGGGATGGATTAAGGAAAGATATGGCTGTATCCGGGAAGTGTGAGAAAATAGATTTTTGAACATAAGGAGGGCATATATCATTAGGAGAACCTGTTTTGACTGTGGCCATCAGCTCGGAGAGAGCAGAAAGGCAGAAAGTGTCAAAGAATTCTTGTCTTGTAGTAGATTCCTGTCTTCTTGGTGAGCCTGTTAATCTTGTCCCTGTTCGGCTGGGCATGGTCTGCCTCCATGTACAGTGACCACACGGCAGAGGGTACGGCCTTTAAGTATGCTTTTTCCACAGGACCCCAAGCAATAGTTCCTAATAAGAATGGTGTGTGGCTATGCTCAATTAACATGGAGCAATGGGTCTAGACTTAGGTCATGCCTTGTATCTAGTACCCTGGCTCTGAGCAATTCCAGAGCATGGCGTGCATCTTACCTATTACCCCAAACCACTTAGCAACTGAGCATGCCAGGCAGCTTTGGTGAGTGTACACTAGGCACAGTGCATGACCTAGAGTACAACTTATGACACTAGAGCACAGCTTTGGTCGTGGCCAGTGAACCTAGCCTTCAGGCATTACCTGGACTTGCACTTGTCCACTTTCACGCTTGTTTCTGGATAAAGGGCATGTTCTTGACCTTCTTACAACCCAAACAATGTGTGCAGAGCTTTCTGCCGAATACAGTGCCCTCTGGATCAATAAAGTTTCCTTTGCTTATAACGTTTATGATGTTTTTCCAGTCAATTACCATAATGAGCTCAATTTTCGCTTCACATGGTTCATGGTGATCGCTCAAACTGCAACAAAGGTATAAGCAAAGAAACGCTTTTTGACCCCTTTAACTTTACCTCCTTGATGGATCTGCATGAAAACTCAGATGCAAGTAGTGGACTCAGCTCAGTAACAGTCTGACAAATTTCATGCATTTTCATCAAATTGTACAAATGTGATTTGCAAATTGAATCTTCTTTTGATTCTCCACTCCAGAGACATCCTGCAGCCTGGTTCAACGGATCTGCATCAAATTTGACATATATAGAGTAAGCTAATCTACTGAATTTCAAGCAGATTTGTCAAATGCCACTAATGTATAAATAAATCGCTAAAGATATAAATAAATGCCTTTTCTACTGTCAAGATATGTGAACATTTATCCTTCAAAGTCTACTGACAATATCTTGTAGTGTCAAAAACACAAAAACTACTGAATTGATTTAGTTCTTGTTTAGTACAAATGTTTGTCATGCTTTATTGTTAGCTGACAACATAATTTGCTGTAGGATCGAAAATGGAACACGCACATTTTTCGTCACCTGCCCCTTTCGCCTTTCACCAAGGAATGTTCTGGATGTACCAAGACATACTACAACCTAGCGCTAATTGTTGGCCACATGTCATCAACATCTCTCAGCCAGAGCCACTGATTTTAGCAAATCAAAGATTATTTTAATCCGATTCCTTTAACTTTGCTATCTTCTTAACTCATTTGCAAGAAACTTCAGAAGTCAGCACTGGGTTTAATTTGGTAAGGGTCTGCCAAATTTCATGCACATTCATCAAAAGATGCTGAAGTTATTAGTAAATTAATACTATTTGACATTTTACATTAACTCTTTTTGACAGATTTGCACAAACCCTGGCATACCAGGAGTCAGCAAAACATTGTATGTGCCCACTGAATTTCATGCAGCTTTGTCAAGCAGTTCTAAAGTGAATCGAGTTTATAAACAAATGAAACAAGCATTTGCAATGCAATCGGTCTCGCCTTTGGGACCTTATATGTATTTAGCTGTGCAGCACATTAGCCTGGGTGCTGAAACATCTACTGTTCTTTAATATGGAGGGAAAGTAAGCACCACACTGCGTGACATGCCAGGTACATGGTGTTAATTTGAACAATGTTGACCACTTGGGTGGTTTTGACTACAGTGCTTAAAAGATTGTCTTGCAAGATACACTAGATACCCATGTTCTATTATGAAAGATCATACTATAAGCAATTATCCATTTGGGAGGGTGGGATTTAACAATAATATTTGAGCTAAGCTGTCTATTGACAAATGTAACAATGGATACCATCACTTTGTTAAGATCAAGCAAAAATATATAACTCTGACTTTGTAAACCAGTACTGTTTTGGAAAAAAATGTGAAGTGACTAAACGAGTTAACTTTGCTTCTAATGCTTTGGCCAGGCGTACACTAGATATTTAAGTGTATACAACTCTAGGGATTAACTGACTAAGTGATATAATAAAAACGATGTGGCAATTTTTAAAATACAATTTTGACAGCATGTGGGCAACACCATCTGATGTCTTTTTACGGCCATCAATAGCAGCGAAAATATACATGTTTAAAAGATAAAGGAACTTGTCTCATAGAAGCATATTATACATTGGCACAAAAAACTAACCACAAAAATTGGCCAACATCCCACAGAGTGCGCAAATGGCACATGATTCATCAGCAATAAAACCAAAGAAGAACAAGTTATGGGTGCAACACCAAACGTGGCTGATTAGGAATGCTGAGGACGTTTAAAAACATCCAATCACGCATTTTCAGTCGGGTTGTAAGAACGCACCGAGAAACTTAACCTTGTAGCCAAGCAGAGAAGGAGTGTTACTGGATTTAATTATATACGTGTGCTGGGCTCTAAATTCATTAAGAAAAATTTACTTTGCCATTAGCCATATATTTTGGAGCTCTACTCAATGTATGTCATGCTCACATATTGATGTCTAAGAAAAAGACAGAACAGAAAACACAGAGCTTATAATCGTGCATGTCAACAATGTCCTGAAATGTTATGTAACAGTGACAAATGTACATGCTTCAAAAATATTGTCGGAAAACACCTAGGAAAGAGTGCAATGCTCTTCATCCAATATGAACCGGGTCGAAGCACCGTAGGCAAACCTAAGCTGCAAGCCACTCCTGCGGTAGCAAATGTTTTCGCCACCCCATAGGCCGTGGTTTTCAGGAGGAAGCAAGTGAGGCCCAAGTACTCTGGGTGATGGGCTGCTTGCGAGGGACAGGAGGCCTATCCAAAAGCCAGTCAGAGCTGAGAAGCTGCCTCCGCCGGGTTTCCCCCCTTGAGAGAGGCTTATGACTTTGTGAAAGTGAGTGCAGACTATATCCCCACCTTCATGCAGTGGGTGTAATTCAGGCACCACGGGGTGTCGGCAGAGAATAAATTGCATACTCCATTGTGGGGATCACCAATGCCCTCAAAGGATGGACCGCCCTTGCATATCCTCACAGAGAAGAGTGTTCTCATACCATTCTGTGAAGGCGCTACATGTTTTACTCCTACATTGTCACTACACAGCTAGCCAGGGTGCTTGTTATATAAGTAGGATGCAGACGATCTTTGGCTGCTGTATGGCGTGTTTTATGTAATATGCATTCGGGGTAGCTCTGTTGCTTTCGATATCTAGGTCCTTTGCAAACCAGGCTAGTATACCTCCTCAGGCTCTTTTTCAATAGCGCACAGCCAGTAACTCGCTCGGGTGATGTGTTGTCTACAGAAAAATAGCAAAAATCAAAGTGTTGCGCCTGCAAGCAGTCACATGTCTTTACTCCCAGCATTACAGTTCACCTTAGCATTCCAGCCCTCACAACGTCTCACACATTTAAAGAAACCCAATTTATGCTAAAGATCTAATAACAGAAAAGCTTCTTCTTACCCGATAGGCCTAAAAGGCAGAGCCGAGTCAGAGCAACGCTATCGCGTTCATGTTCACTCTGAAGGAGCTTCAGGTTGTGCCCTAGGGCCGCAGTTTTTGCACTGTGACAAGATTTGACATACACACTGACCGTCAGAGACATCTGATCCTCCGTGGCAGCAGCGGGCATTAACCCCAGAAGTGCCTAGAGGGTGAATTAGGGGCCGCTTGGCCAGGACACACTCTCGGAGCCTTGCATTCCACTCACCCGCACTCTGCTCGGCTGCATGCATGAACGCACTCGCTCCTTCCTGGAGCGCAGCCCTAGTTTGTTTGCAGTCAGGCCGGAGCCAGGTTCCGGAGCACGGCACTTGACGTGTACACACACACATGTACGTACACACACACACACCGACACACACACACACACACACACACACACACACACACACACACAGAGACACACACGCACACTCCCTCTCAGATGCACAACCTCAGTGATCAGCACACTTATACACACGCATTATAAGTCACCCACCTTTCGGCGCTCTCTCTCCTGTTAGCAGCCTACAACAGTACAAATTACTAACCATGAAAGTGGGCAGAGGATGTGGCTAATGTCCAGAGCTGCCAATGGAGCTAGTGCACATATGGCGGCAGTGGTTAATTTGTAAAAAGAAAGCACAAGTGCTGGGGCTTTAATCACGAGGCTGCTTGCACCATCCCATTTCACAAATCCACGACGTCTAACTCTCAGCCTTTCGCATCATCCTTCATACTCACACGTTCTGACACAGACTCACTTCAGTACACGTACGCCGACTCTCACACGTCCTCGCAGTTTCTTGCACTGTGATGAGATTTGACATACACACTGACAGTCAGAGACATCTGATCCTCCGTGGCAGCAGCGGGCATTACCCCCAGAAGTGCCTAGAGGGTGAATTAGGGGCCGCTTGGCCAGGACACACTCTCGGAGCCTTGCATTTCACTCACCCGCACTCTGCTCGGCTGCATGAATCTTTGCTGATTAGGCAGGCTGTTTTTGCGCCGAAGGAATATTGGATGTAATTATGAAAAATCAACGAATTTGCTTGAAACCTGTGGCTGATTGTATATTCGCACTGACAGAAGGTTAACAGCACATGCCTTCGATACTATTTTAAAACGGAGGCATATGGAAAAAGCAAGCACAGAGGGCCATTAACAGAGTCATTAGTTTGGCGCGCATGCGTACGATGTAAAGCATCGCGCGCATGCGAGAGTCTGGACAGGTCAGGCAAAATATAGTGCGAACTCACGCAGCCAATCCCAGCAGAAAAGAAGCATTTACAAATGCAATAGGACTCGTATTTACGCGAGCCCTATTGCATTGTAAACAAAAATGCGAACGTTGAAGATGGCACGAACGGGAGTGGGTGGGGGGGTGGTGGTAAGCAGAGAACTTACGGACTGCAGGAGGGAACAGGGGGAGGCAGGTGAACAAAAGAGTTTTAAAAGTAAAGGGGCCGATAGCTATGGAAGGAGAAAAATGACGACATGGCCGTCAGGAGGCGGGATTAAGTTGCCGAAAACCAATCAGATTGCAGCATTTAGGATTTCGGCCAATCAAGAAGATAGGCGGAAAGTGGGCGGAGCTTCCCCTGCTATACTGTATACAGCATCTCTCGACGAGACAGCGCATGCGCTGCCTAGCCGAGACCTAAAAAGCACCTTTTTAACTGTCGAGATACATACTTCGAACACCTTTATTGTAATTCATGACCTACTCCTATCACTAAATCCACTCAACAGATTTATACCAAACCACAGAACGGGTGTCTAAAATTTCCTATAGGGCCTGGACTCAAATCCTCAATTTGTTTAAAAAATAAATGCATTTTTGCCCTCTGCGTAGGTGGGACTGGCATGGGCCTGCACCTAAATCTCACTATTCATGAAAAAAGCCATTCACTGATTGTTTTTGTGTGATGTGGGCTGCTGCAGAACATAGACCAGGCTTTTCACCCAGAAGCCATGGAGCAGGCCAACGCCCATGGGCAGCTCATTAATCTCAGATGGGGGGCTCGACTGCAGTCTAGGACATGAGCCCAGAGACCACTGTGCACAAACAAAGAATGGGCTCCACTGGGATGTGTGCAACTGTGAAATGTTGCAGAGTCCGATCCTAGGGCAGGCCCTTCACCCACAGCCCTGCTGTCGTAGCTGAAAGCTGTGGCCGGATTGGTGGGGTGGAACAGGATCTTGGCCCAAGGCCTGGGCTGTCTCTATCAACTGTATAGAGAGCCCATCAAATTTGGATTAAGGAGGGCTGGCACAGAGGCTAGCGAAAGGGGTCACTGCACATGTCTTTGCATAACTGCAGTGGGCGAGAAGGGGCTAGTTGCAACAATTAATAAATACACTGAAAATATGTTTGTGAAAGGTAAATTATAGTTAGCATTGCTGATATTAAATTAGCAATTGTTCATAAACCTCAGAAATTCCAGGATAATTCTACAGTAAAAGTAACGTTACAGTTACAATGCAAACCCTACAAAAGCATTCAAATTCCCTATTCATAGTGAAATGTGCAAACTGTAACTCATGTCTCTTCCATGTTCTACTCATGAGCTCACACAAGCCACCACTGATGACATGCCAATTGACATTATCAATGACCTCAGCGGCATGTAATAAGGTAATCTGTGATTCAGAGTGCCTGCATGAAAATAAGGCCCAAGAAAATGTTGAAGACCATACTATGTGTGTGCACGAACTGTGCATAACCATCGTTATATTAAGTTGATGCTGGAGTAAAGGGGTGAAAAAAAGCAAAAACATAACTTACTCAAAGTGGCAAGCCCGCAGAGCCCGAGTATGCCCTGCCTTTCGTTACATCATGCCACCAGGCCCCATTCACCCCAAAGCAATATATTATGGCCTTCAACCTTATGAAGCTTGTTTGGATGCACCATTTCTAGGACAACTACAGACAACCTTGGAAAAATGTAAGATGCAGTGTGTATGTACAAGAAGAAAGCACAGGTAACGTTTGAAATACCACATTCTATAACATGACAACCCTGATCCCTCAAGATCATGGAAACAATGTACTACTTTTCGATCAGTCTCTCGTGCTCACTTATCTCGTCTCAGAGATACACAGAATAAACAGCCTGGGCGTTTAAATAAAAGGTTTATTGAACAGTTGTTATTCTTGTGTAGAATATATGAGCTGCAACAACCATTAGACAGTAGCAGAGATATATGATTAGCAGTACTATGAATATAAATGGATAGTACAGTTCTACCATCTTGCAATAAGCATGAATAAATACATGAATATAAAATGCATTGATAAAAGAGAGTGCGTACTCCTACGATGCCTATCTAGATGTACCTAGCATGTGAGTAGGTGTAAAGCCAAGAATCCCTCTAGGATTTAGTCGAACCCCATTACCTGAAGTGAGAATGTAGGAGCCCTTCTTGGTCCCGAGCTGGATACCCCGCGAGGGATGTTCAGACCACTGTCAGCTGGAGCGTCTGCATGCAGGAGCCTCAGCGTCTCTGGTCAGTGTGTCGGCCTGGAAGTCTTGGTTCCCTCTGTCTAACACTAGCAAGAGGTGCTATATTTATACAGAAAGTATCTAGGGCTCCTTTGTCCCTTGTTGCTTGTATTAGCCATTGGTGGATTTGAGGATGACGTATGGGATGAACCGTGTACATAGATGTGGGGAGGAAGGTGGTGTAGCCCCAGCCTGGTTTCTAAGAACCCTTATGAATATCCATTCATACTGTGTGAGTCTAATGATGGAGTTATAGGACTCTATTATTCAGGAGACACTCTCCTTCTGCACCCAAGTCTAGAAATAGGTAAAGGTTCAATCCTAAAAGGCTCGTTACAGTGTAGTGTAGGGGAGGTAATGTAGGTGAAGGGGTATGATGTTCCCCGGGCCTATATTAGGGTACCTATATGAAACATAACACCTACTCCTCTTCCGAACAGTCAACAATGATAACAATACTAGTGGACCATTCTTTTTACTAGACAGTAGTTCATAGAACATTTTTAAAAGAGCTTCGTTAAAATCTTGTTTTAAAATTATTTAAAAAACTGTTTAAAACAGTAAAAATTAAAAATCTTACTACGAAAATTAGTTGTTTGGAATTGTCACTTAAGCAACAGTCCTAATTGAGTTCGTTTATATAAGTTGAATGTCTACAAGCGTCAAAAGGCCATGCTTTTCAGCGAGAGAGTGTCAATTTTCAGGAAGTGTTCCAAATTTAGTTAATTTAAGAGAAAATTAAAATCCGAATTCTTTCCCAGCACACGATGAGCCAATTACAGATTAAATGTCCTGGCTGGGAGACGCAACATCATCGCTGCTTGCTGCTGCAGGGGACGGTCCTTGTAACACCTCACAGAGTACGTCAATAGAGCACAGATGATATTCAGTACTGCCAATAGCTGGTGTAGAGGCAGCTGGTGCTGTAGTCGATACCTCGGTGCTAGTGGTGGAGCTAAAGCTTACCCCAGTTGTAAAAGGCACCTGCGGATTTTCGAGGAATGCAGCCATCAAGATGGGAATACGCTGGGGACATTGCCGAGCATGGGCCCTCAAGAGTTCCAGCCTGGTACTCAAGTCCGCAGGTGTGTCCGTCGCAAGTGTCAGACAGAGGTCCAACGCGCATTCTTCACTGCAAAACAGGCATCGAAGAACAGGTAGGATGCAGTCCATCCAGACTGGTCTAAACGATAGGAACCAAGAGGCACTTAGTTCCCTCAGGCGAGGTGTGCCCAGGTGTTGTACCATGCGTTCACGGTATTTCCGCTCCAGGAGCGCTTTTGCCATCTCGTTGGTAATTGGGCCATCCATTGCGTATTAGGTAAATGACAATCAGGACTCCCGCTATTGATAGCAGGATCAGAGGTAGACCTCCAAAAATGCTTCCAAATACGGAGTGTATAAAGTTCGGGATAACTCTGAGGATTGTCTGAAAGGTGCTAAGAAGTCCTGACCCTATGGTCTTAAATAGGTGTACAATAACACTTGTATCAGACATATTAAAGATACGACCCACCATTTCTGCAAAATGAATGGGGCAGTTTGTACGTATAAGTGCCTGTATCTCACTCGAGGTCCTTGCGATTTGAAGATCAAAGGTCTCTCGAGCGGAGGTTAAGGGTACGGTTTGCTGTAAAAGCATGGCTTTCAGTCTGCTCAAAGTATCAAATTGTATAAAGGAAACATTCAACGAAGGCCATAGTGGCGCCTCCCTGACTGTACTTGTTGGGGGAAACAATACTTGCATACAGCAAGTAACCCTGGAGTTTACAGTGACCAGATAGGCAGTGCCCGGAAGCCAACCACAGCAACCTTGATCGTTCAGCATCAAGTAACTCCCATTTGAGAGCAGCTCGAATACCGGTTTGATCACGGCAGCTGGAGTCCCTTTCATGTGGCAGGACAAGTTTGCTATCGTACCATTACATGCTCCGTGCAAGGTAATGTCCCAGCACATGAGAGAACCGCTCAAAGCGCTCTTGCAGTTTGTACCACTTAGAAACACTTCTCGATCCCCACTCCAGCATCGAAATCTATATGGTAAATCCCAGGATTCCCTAATGCATTCCTTACCCATTTTTTCATATTTGCCCGCCTGCCCTTGATCAAGGCAATATTGAAACTGAAAAGTAGTGACCGGTAGAGTTATGTGGCCATGGATCAGCCATTCAGTAGACGGAGCTTCCGGTACTGTAAATGGTAGTCGGTCCAGTTTTTCAATATGCAACATTGTATATTTAGCTCCCCTTTGTGCCATTTCAACCTGTTTATCTGTTAGATTATATTCAGAAAACAGAGACGTACTGTTTATAAAACGCCAAGGCACAAAGCCTGCGCGCAAAGATTGCAGCATCCAGCTCAATGACATGATAGAACGTAATTGAGATTGCCCGTGTTGTAGTATGGCCAAATCTTGTTCTAGGATACTATCACAGAAGACACAATGTTGCCCAAAGAATATATTCTGGAGGACAAAGTTGTTAACCCATTGTCTACCACAGCCAATGATTTTTCCAGGTTAATACGGTCTATTTCCCGTATTCTCTCTGCGGCCTCTTGTAGTGATATTTTCCACTCTTCATTATAGACGGCATAGATGCCAGCATATATGAAACGTTTCTGACGTTGTTTCCTAGGACCTTGTAAAAAATCCCTAAGATCTATGTCTTGTGAGAGTAAGGCTAAGTGTTGTTTCACTTCCGTTAGTGTTGAGGTTTCTAGCCAATCAAGGCACAACTTCCCAACACTATAGGATGTCACTACCCCTGGATGTTCTCTTTGTACATAACGTGGGTCTGGCCTGTGGATACTGTACCCTTCGGTAATACCCAAGAATCGTTTATGACGTATGTTTGTGTCTAAGGGCCAAACCACCCATTTTTCCCAATTTGGGTCTGATCTATTGTACTTTAAAATGTCATCTACTGTTGCCCCTTCCTGTGAAGTCGAATTTTCCCACCCTCCCATCTGTGATGGTGTTGTAAATCGAGGTGTGTTCAGGTCCTTGACCTTGGCTAATCCAAGGATGTCTGTTGCACAGTTTCGTTTAGAAATATCATCTGCTGTGGAATGAGGCATGCTCTAAATAGCACTTCTGTTCCCTGGACTTGCCAGTCCCTAGAACCCCAGACTGATTTTAAGTCTATTGTGTCCTTCCATAGGTCAAAACCTTGTTCAGACAGTTGGGCAATAAAGGAAGCAGAGTAAATCTGTTTGGTGTTTGTCAACATAATTTTCAGTGTTGATGTTGGTCTAACCTTATAATAATATGAGGTCGGGTCAGTGGTGTTAAAACCTGAAAAATATGAAAATTTCTGTGCAAATGTATGCAAACTACCTTTGGTGGTGTTGGGCAATGTTCCCACTGATGGCACTCAAACACATTTCTAGGTGAAATAGATTTGTGCAGAAAATTATGACCATAATGTTGGTAACAGTACAAAGTGTCATAGTCTGAATTACCTTCTAACATTTCAGTGTTCGGAAATGCATCAGTTTTTTCTAAATCAGACAACATGTTATTAACAGTTTCAGAGTCCCAATCATCCGAAAATGTACTGGAGGTAATGATATCACTTAATGACATTTTAAATAAATGAGAAATTTTTAAAAGTTCAGTCGGACCGAATATTTCGAAATCAAATTTGTCCCAAACTATACCGTACGGTATAGGAACCGCTGTGATGTTCACTGATAACAAGTCTCTCTGTTCACGATGAGACGATTGATGTGGTTTTAAAATCAAATTAACTTTCGAGGCTATAGAGCTTTGCTGAAGATATCGTCCATTAATAAGCATGCTAAAAGTTATTACTAAGCCTAGCCAGAAAAGAAAAAATAGAATCCCAGTAATTACCCAAAGTTCAATCCAAGGCGATACCAGGTAAGTCTTTTTAAGAAATTTCAAAAAGTCTCTAGCTTGCTGTTAACGTGATTTTTTGGCTGGCGTCGTTTCCGGTTCACTTGGATCCAAAGAAAACGTATCAAAGTTCATGAAATAGCCAGAAGCAGTTCGATCAATTGTAGGAATTGCATCGGGATTTGTTGAAATCGCATTTTGCTCTCGTCGAGGCATGTTGACGTAGACTCTGTATTTGGTGTGATTGCAACTTGAGTGTTGTTTTGAGTTTCATTTTGTAGATGAACTTCGGGTTCAAGGGGAACGAGTTCCATAGCATTGTTGCTTAGTCCTTCATTCCTCACAGGAGTCTCTTCAAACGTGATGAGTCTTTCTGTTTGAACTTCTTGGATTGTAGCGAGAGGAGGGCGTCTGCTACTGTGGAGTCCACGAGGCCTACTGTTCAGTATTGGCCACATAGTGTGGTTTGATTAAGTCGATTGAGACAAATCTTTTCTCCTTTTTCCTGGCAAGAGGCGGCAAAAGAACAGTTTGTGTTCCTTGAATTGCTAGGACAGGTACAGGCTTCTGTATGATGCTCCAAATTCTTTTTTGTCCGCTATTTTCTCTCTGACCAGATCCCCGATTTTCGGGATCCAGACAGGTCTTGCCGTGTTTGCCTTGACTTCCCCAGTGGCGGTCTGTTTCTGGACAGCATTGCTTTGTTGTGTCCTGGATTCATTTTGATCCTGTAAAACAGCCAAACGATCATGGATATCAAATGGTTTCTCATCCGCCACTGTGCCTTCATACTCAAGATCAGCTACCCGCATTCTGGTCCCAAATAGGACCTCATATAGAGTGACACCCCCTAGAGAGTTTCTTGGCTGGTTGTTAAGTGCTCTTTGGACCCCATAAAGGTCACTGACCCAACTACCGCCCTTGCCTAATACCCTAGCTGTTAAATATTGCTTTAAGTCCCGTTTTTTTATCTCCACAACCGAATTTCCCTCAGGATGGTACGGAGAGGAGTACCGCAGTGCAACGCCCATACTTTTCATGGCCTCTTTGTAAGCCCGAGAGCTAAACGCCGGACCACGGTCAGAATGCAACGTGCCAACTGCGTATGTCCCGATAAAGACTCGCAAATCTTTTATAACAGTTCGAGCATCAGCCGAGCGCTGAGGTCAAACCCATAGGAATCTTGAGCAGGAATCCACTGCAACCATGATATACTTGTAAGCCCCATCAGATTGTAAGGGGCCGCAGTGGTCCAGATACACGCATGCGAGAGGTTTGTCGGATATTAGTAATGGTGCCTGCGCCGGGCGGGTTCTGGTGGAGCCTTTCATCTGTTGACAGATCTCGCATTTCAAGACATAGGGGGTCATTACGATGGCGGGCGGACAAAGTCCGCCCGCCATCGCAACGGAAAAAGGGACCGCCCGCAAGAGGTGCGGCGGTCCCGCTGTACGTATTATGATGCCACCGTGGCGGTGGCATCCTCCATTCCCAGCATTGTGGCAGGCGGTGCTCACAGCACCGCCCGCCACAATGCTGGGAATGCACTGTGTGCATCGGCATGCACAAGGTGACAGGCACCGCGAGGTGCCTGCCACAATGTCCATGACAATGCAGGGGGGTACCATAGGTACCCCCCATGTGCACCCCCCACCCCCCCAATACCCTGGGGGCCCGCAACGGGCCCCCGAAAGCAAACTCCGCATGGTTTTCCATGGCGGGGTCTCCGCCATGGAAAGCCCTGCACCGCTGCCCATGGTAATATGGTACCATATCCTGCCCCTTTTCCGCCCGGTCGACTGGTCGACCGGCGGTAAACCGGCGGACGGTCTTTCCGTCCACAGGGGTCCCCCCCGCCATCGTAATATGGAGGGGGGAAACGGAGTGTGGGCGGTGGGAAATAGCGGGCGGATCGCCGCCGCCATACGGGCGGTGGCGATCCGCCCGCTATCCTAATGACCCCCTAAGTCTTTAGTTTGCTTTGTTAGACAGGGCCACCAATAGCGCTGTTTCAACAATGAAATAGTCGCTGTAACGCCTGTATGTGCAGAGCCCAAACCCTCGTGTGCTGCTAGTATTAAACCTTGCCTACGATCCATATTTGGTATAACTCTGTCCTCCACTCCAGGAATCTGAGCATATGGAATGTTGTTTGCATCTAACTTGTAGGAGTACTTGAGTGGAAATTTCTTTGGTACTGCTCCGCTGTTTTTGCTTGAAGCAATGACAGCGACCATAATCTCACCGTCTATTCTTGTTTTTGAACGCGTGATTGCAGCTACGGAAGCTGTGCGTACAGCCCCCTTTGCGGCTTCGTCAGCCAATGAATTCCCTTCAACGTGAATGCCATCACGCTGATGACTCAGTGTGTGTATCACGTGAGCCCTTGGTAGGTCGTTTTTCAACTCCACTACCTGTTCCCATAGCATTTTATGCTTAATTGTGCCACCTTTGCATCTTTAAACCCGTTTAGTTCCCAATGATGTAGATACTCATTGTATGACTGCACACAGTAAAGGAATCACACACAATTAGTGTGGGGAATTCGTGATCCGTATTTATAAGTGCCAGTATCAGTGCTTTTAACTCTGCCAACTGAGCCGTGCAGTCTCCTAGAGATTGCGTTTTGGTGCAACTTGGATGGAACTTTCCATCCCGCATGTGACCTTTAACGATTGCACACGCTGCGCTGTATTGTTGCTTACTCCCTATGGCCGGTTGAGCATATCCATCAGTGTAAATAATATATTCATACTGATCTAGAGGCTAAATTTAATTTGGTAGAGGATATTCTTGTTCGTATTGCAGAAATGCTTGTGTTTTTAGACTTGGATCAAATCTGTATTCAACGTCCGTTGCAGTAAGAGAATTAGCCCATTGTATCCACCTCGGATGTAAAGCTTTTGCATTCGGAATGCCAGCCTTTGTAACAGCTTCTGAAGCTGGTACTGGGGTTACGACAATTATGCGTTTCCCCTGAGCCAGTGCTCTTTCTCTTGCTACAGCGGTCTGAACTGCTGTCAGGATTTTTTCTGTTGAAGTAAAATGCATTTCTGCGTTTGTGTACAGGTGTGATTTGTATGTGATCGGTACTGTTTCGCCTTCATTGAAGGTTAAGTAATTGTGCCCGCATTGACCCGCTATTACCCGGATCACCAAGTTGTGTGCGTTTACGCGTGTCTGTAAGGGTTTGGAAGCAATCATGTCTTCTTGTAATGAACGTAGGATATTTGAATGTTCCTGTGTCCAATTTCTGACTGAAAAGTCTGGTTTTATTAATTCGTAGAAAGGTTTTACTTTTTCTGCGTAATCTAAAATGTATGTTCTGCCAAAATTTAGGAATCCCAGTATTGATTGTAGATTTTTTAATGATTTTGGTGGTTGAAGCAGCGCACACTTTTCTAAAAAGTTAGCTGCCAGGCTTTTCCCTTCCCTTGAAAGCTCGTATCCTAAAACAGGACATTGAGGTGGGCTATTTTAGATTTCTTAAAACTAAATTTGTAGCCCTCAGAGGCGAATCCCATTATAATGGTGCTCACCCTGGTCAAGTGCTTTTTTAAGTCATCCTCCGTCAGATAAATATCATCCACATACGACAATGCTTCCTCATCAAAATTTTGGAGTAACTCTGTTACTCTTGCTGAGAATACCCCCGGGCTGTTCTTATACCCCTGGGGGAGATGACAAAATTGCCGCTGGGACCCCAACTCTGAGAATGCGGTCAAATACCTGCTTTCAGGCGCTATATTTTGGCAGAAAAATCCATTTGAGATATCTAATGTAGTTTTGTATTTCTTCCGCACAATGTTATTCATTAATGCGGCACTGTGTGCGTTTTGGACAGCAAATGTCTTTGCGCATGAGTTTAAATGTCTGTAATCCAAGACTAGACGATATGTGTTGTCCGGTTTTGATACAGGAAACAAAGGGTTGTTCATTGGTGAGGTGCATGTTTCAATCACCCCTTGTTATTCAAGTTGATCTAAGATCTCCCTGACCTGTTTTTTAGCTTCTTGCTTTATTGGATATTTCCTCTGAGCATTTGGTGAAACTTTTAACAAGATCACATGGTGGGTTGAATACTCATCCCAACCGGCATGATTTTTGTATAGTGCTGGAGCTAGGGCAACCGCCCACTCCTGTGCATATGCATGTTTAAGATGTATGGGAACGAGGTTGGAGAATGATGGAAAAATTGCAGTTTCTCCCCTGGGGCACTCCATAATGAATGTCGGCGGCCAATCTTGTTCTGCTAATAGGATGTCATAACCAGATGACAGATTTTCCCAAAAGAGACCTTTAACTTTCCTGGGCTTGTCCCCCTTCATTTGGAGTGTTATTTTGTGTAACTTATGTGGGACGCTCACCCTGGTGTCTGGTGTTTCCACCGTGATGTAATCATTCAAGACCGCTGTCACCAGAAATTCCTTCAGGTTCTGGCGAGCTATTGTTACTTCTGCCGCACTGTCTAGCATCGTCAGAGCCCATTCCCCGTTCAAAAGCTGCGTCCTCAGAATTCTGGGCATGTCTGATCTTTATGCCTGCAACTTTCTTCTTTTTAAACTGCGGTTTTGATTTTGGTATTTCTTCTTTTTTGGAAGTATAGCCTTGAGCGTGTTGCTTGTCTCTGGACTTCGTACGCTCTTCTTTGTGTTCTGACCGTCCTTCTCTCTCTGAGTTTTTCGTCGAGCCCTGAAAGGAACAAGAGGAACGTGTATCAGTATCCTGATACCTGTCAGGTTTCCTAATATTATCCCTATTACTGAGGTTATACCTCTTTTCAGAGGGCTCCTGTGGAGGAGATCTACCTCTGGATTGAGATCTGTTTTTAAAATGTTGTTGTTTTTTATTATCCCACTTCTTTTTATAAGAAGCAGGTGTCTGCTTGGTAGTGTCCTTTTCAGGACTGCCCATCAGTTGTGGTTTTATTGCTTTCCCACCCAAACTGTCTCTGCCTAATTCTGCATACGCAGTTTCAATTATTTTGGGCAGTTCATGTTGTTGATCCAATGGGCTGAACTCCCTTAGGCGTTGGCGGATTGCTACTGAAGCTGCTTCCCCTTTAATATTAGCTAGTATTATGGCTGATACCTGATCATAGTTATTTAATAACTTCGGGGCTGATTCACAGAACTAATCTGAGACAAAATCCTAAACTTACTACTTTTGGTATTCACAGAAGGCACTTACGATTTTTGGTATTCACAGAATGCACTTACGACTCCTAACTTTACGTCCGCACTCGGGCCAGAATTTCCGCACCCGGACCGTACTCTCCGCACCCGGAGCGTACTCTCCGCACCCGGACCCTACTCTCCGGCTAGGGCCGTACTCCCCAGCTCGAGCCGTAATCTCCGGCTGGGGCCGGATAAAGTGTAATCAATGGGCCGGTTTGCAATTTTTACAAAAAGGAACATTAGGAATGTGTGATAAATGGTAGAGAAGGTCATGAAAAACAGTTTGGGCAGGGAAAAGGGTACGGCCAGACACTACATCATAACCCAGAAAAGTTTTCTCCTTTGCATCATGGTACATGCAATGCACAATTTGTGCTCCCCTCACTGTTGACTGTGCAGTCAACACTGTTATGTTATTTATTTCTATTAAAAATAATGTTGATCCTTTACACTATTCAAAAACTTTCATTATGTTGCTGATGTCATCAGCCAGGTAGTGATCCTTTCACACAAACACTATCCATGCTGTCATCTAATCTGTGTAGCACAACTTTGGCACTGATAGGATAACGCAGGCATTATCCTTGCATTTTTTATTTCACAGAGGCAAAATCCATGCACTCATGCAATCACCGAGAAACTACCCCTGCACTTATGCAATCACCAATGCTCTACCCATGTACTCATGCAATCACTCAGGCACTACTGTTGAACTCATTCATTCACCTCTAATACTACTTCTGCACTCATTCATTCAGTGATACACTACCCATGCACTCATCCAATGACCCAGGCATTTCTGTTGCAGTCTTCCTTTTACTCAGGCAATACCCATGTACTCATCTAAGCAGCCAGACATTAGCCATGCACTAATAAAGTCACTCAGGGACTACCTATGCACTCATCCAATTACTCAGACAGTACCCCTGCACTTATGCAATCTCCCAGATACTACCCATGTACTTATGCAATCACTCAGGCATTATTCTTCCACTCAACCATTCACTGAGGCGCTAACCATGCACTCATCCAATGACCCATGCATTAACCTTGCAGCCATTCTTCCAGTCAGGCATTACCCATACACTCATCCAATCACTGAGGTACTACCCATGCACTCATGGAATCAGACAGGCACTACTCTTGCACTCTAGCATTCACTTAGGCAGTACCCATGTACTCATCCATTCACTCATGCACTACCCATGCACTCATCCAATGACCCAGGCATTACTCTTGCACTCATACTTGCACTCATCAAATGACCCAGACATTACCCTTCCACCAAACCTTCCACTCAGGCACTACTCATGCACTCATCCATTCACTCAGGCAGTACCCATACACTCATGCTGTGCAGTCAACACTAAGGGGAGCACAAATTGTGCACTGCATGTACTATGATGCAAAGGAGAACACTTTTCTGGGTTATGATGTAGTGTCTAGCCGTACCCTTTTCCCTGTCCAAACTGTTTTTCATGACCTCCTCTACCATTTATCACACATTCCTAATGTTCCTTTTTGTAAAAATTGCAATCCGGCCCATTGATTACACTTTATCCGGCCCCAGCCGGAGATTACGGCTCGAGCCGGAGAGTACGGCCCTAGCCGGAGAGTACGGTCCGGGTGCGGAGAGTACGGTCCGGGTGCGGAAATTCCGGCCTGAGTGCGGACGTAAAGTTAGGAGTCGTAAGTGCATTTTGTGAGTACCAAAAATCGTAAGTGCCTTCTGTGAATACCAAAAGTAGTAAGTTTAGGATTTTGTCTCAGATTAGTTCTGTGAATCGGCCCCTTCATCCCTAAGTTCAGGGCAGGTTCTGCTCCGTACTCGTTTTGTATTTGTCTTAATACATCAGGTACTACTGCTAATGAAGGAATACCATTTGTTCTGGTAAATATGGCAGCAAAGACTGTACCCCAAGAGGTGCAGTCCTCTACTTGTGGTGTTATCCCCATGGGCAAGCAGATTGTTAGCATTCTGTGTTTTTCAAATGGGGTAGTATTCGGAAATACTGCCTCTAGCTGAGTTATTTTCTGAGCTACCCAGAATGGCATTTGTTCACGTTTTGTGGGCATTTTGCCCATTACCGCGTGTAATGTTTGTAGTTTAATTTTAGTTGCTGTACCCTGAATTTAGGTGCCATTTGTTGCAACTGATGTTGGTTGGACTGTGAAAGTCCTCATGACAAACTGTGTCAGGTTTCTGTAGATTTTGATTAAATCCTTGTGTTGTAGAGTAAGTCTGGCTGCGGCATTGTGTCAATGTCAGGATGTGGTGTGTAGGCCGCTAATATTGGCCATGTTGCACCGTCTCCTCCGTGCGGGCCTAATCTTACTCTGTTTCTTATATGGGGTAGGGTGCCTTTAAACCAGTATAGGTGTTCCTGGTAAGTGAGTAGAACTTCTATGTCCTCGAACGGACCATATTCCTGTGGTGCATCTCCTTCTACATAGTAGTGAAATGTCTGCATTATTGCATTTGCTGCTGGGAATGTAACCCACAAATAAAATACCTATGTCTTGTTTGATTTGTGTGCCTCAATTACGAAGGCTACTATACCACCCCTAGGAGTAAACCATATTCTAATAGTTTCAGGGTGATAGTACGTCTGAATTTGTGTGCAATTTGTATTGCATTCGCATCTTCTTCCTCGTCTGTGAGGGGGAGTGCTTGCTGTAGCGGGCCTAAGACCGGGGTAGTAGTCATTGTGTATAGAACACAGACTAATGTTTCAAGGAAACTATGATAAGGTGTTTATGCACAATTTTAGGAACAAAATGTCCTTCAAGCTTGATGAACCAACAGCCAATAAATAGGATTTCTCGCCTACTCAGCTGTGGCGGAGTTTTGTGCCCACCCACTCCAGACGTCTCTGGTGTTTTGTGAGTAGGGGTCTCTGAGAATAGCACGACTGAACTAATCAGATTCTACTGTTAAATAAGAGCCCAACCATCGTTGGTGGTGCCATGTTGTGTAGTTCCTATATTACCCAGACAGGACATGCGCGTTCGGATAACATAAACTGTGGGCTTGGTGCAGACTGATTCTGAGCACCCCCACCGAGAATGTTAGCCTGTTTGCAAAAGCTAGCTCACAGTGCCACTAGTGTCTCCTCTTATCGGAGAGAGAATGGTTTCTGGCAACCTCAGAACATGACATCCCTGATCCCTCAAGATCGTGGAAACAATGTACTACTTTTCGATCAGTCTCTCGTGCTCACTTATCTCGTCTCAGAGATACACAGAATAAACAGCCTGGGCGTTTCAATAAAAGGTTTATTGAACAGTTGTTATTCTCATGAAGAATATATGAGCTGCAACAAGCATTAGACAGTAGCAGAGATATATGATTAGCAGTACTATGAATATAAATGGATAGTACAGTTCTACCATCTTGCAATAAGCATGAATAAATACATGAATATAAAATGCATTGATAAAAGAGAGTGCGTACTCCTACGATGCCTATCTAGATGTACCTAAGTGTACCTAGCATGTGAGTAGGTGTAAAGCCAAGAATCCCTCTAGGATTTAGTCGAACCCCATTACCTGAAGTGAGAATGTAGGAGCCCTTCTTGGTCCCGAACTGGACACCCCGCGAGGGATGTTCAGACCACTGTCAGCTGGAGCGTCTGCATGCAGGAGCCTCAGCGTCTCTGGTCAGTGTGTCGGCCTGGAAGTCTCGGTTCCCTCTGTCTAACACTAGCAAGAGGTGCTATTTTTATACAGAAAGTATCTAGGGCTCCTTTGTCCCTTGTTGCTTGTATTAGCCATTGTTGGATTTGAGGATGACGTATGGGATGAACCGTATATGTAGATGTGGGGAGGAAGGTGGTGTAGCCCCAGCCTGGTTTCTAAGAACCCTTATGAATATCCATTCATACTGTGTGAGTCTATTGATGGAGTTATAGGACTCTATTGTTCAGGAGACACCTTCCTTCTGCACCCAGGACTAGAACTAGGTAAAGGTTCAGTCCTAAAAGGCTCGTTACAGTGTAGTGTAGGGGAGGTAATGTAGGTGAAGGGGTATGATGTTCCCCGGGCTTATATTAGGGTACCTATATGAAACATAACACCAGGAGTATTTTGGTCTCACAGTGTTCTGATTGGACAAGTTCTATCTTGCTGTTGTATACTTAAGGGCACTCTTTTTGCAATTTGCTATTGGGCATTCCATGCCAGTGTGTTTCCTTGCTCTCTGATCCTGTTTTCTTGTCTTCAAATGGTCTCTTTTTACTCCCTGCTCTCTACCTCTCTCTTTTCTAGTTCTGCTCCCCATTTTACATCATATATTTTCTTTATTATAGTTTTGCTTTTTTACAAGAGTCTAACAGCTTCATTTTATGAGCTTTGTGCACACTAGTTTTTTACTCTTTAAATGTTTTAATTTACAGTTCTACCATGGCTGCCTTCCATGTTGGAATCATAAAAATGGCTGTCATGTATCACAAACCATGCACATGCATGTATCACACACATACATGAGCATCAGCGGTCATCTTGGAATAGCTTTTCCCTAAAAGATAACCCATTTTAAGATTGCTGACCATGCATGCCCATGAGTCTTGAAGAATGCTTTCACATGTCATTGTCAAAAATCATTGGCAACACAAGTATCTCAGCCTTTTAGGGAGGACCTGGTGGTTTACGAATGTTCATTATGTTTTGAATTGTAATTATGTCACTTTATCTGTGTCTATCTCATGAAATTCCTGGGAGTTTCATAAACAGGTCAAATTATTCTGAGTAAAGGTCAACTGACGGTTGCCAGTAGGTAGTTATAGTTAGGACCATGTTTCCATCCGAAAAGCATTATTTGACTTGGCTATAACTTTGGCGTTGTTGGACAAATCTTCATGAAATTTTCCAAACAAAAAGTGTGATGGTTGTCATTGAAAGTTTGGGGGTGATCTGTGCAGTGGGGACCAAGAATTTTGGGGTGTAATAAGGTTGCTTCTGTAATGTTAATTCCCATAGGAACTTTTAGCCACACCGATAGCACGAACCACTGAACGGAATTACACCAAATTTGGCAGGGAGGTAGATGTCAGTTGAAGGAAGTGCCTTTTGATTATTTTGTGTAAATCCGGTCAGTAGTTGTTGAGAAATTTAAGCCTAAAATTATAGTGATATCTCTGGAGGCGGATATTTCGCGGAGATTTCGTGATGAATCGCGAATGCATGCACCAATGGGAATGCTCTAACTGGCTGGACACAACCTGAACAGAAAGTTGTGGCTGCCATTTTATCTGTCAGGAATGGTTACCGAGCTGGAAAAGTTGTGTGAAAGCCCACATAAGGGGTCAGGGTGGAGATACTCTGACACCATGGTTGATAAATGGGGGTGTTAGTGACACAAGTTATGTGTCCAAAATTGATTTATTTTATCATGTGCGATATTCGCACCAACGCCGCGTGGCCCCCTGTGTACCATTGCGGGGACATCGTGACTATCAACGTTGTCGTGAAAATTGTTAAATATATAAAAAAATATATAAGTGTATCATTAATACGCATTGTTATAGAGATATTGAGATTCTGATAAATGTTTTTATAGAGTTATTTGGCTAGTGAGTTATCTACTGTGATGGTTAAAATTAATTATATAGTAATCATTTTTAAATGTGTGGAGGCTATTGAATTCCTGCTTTTGTTTTCCGTTATCCCAACGTGTCCAGGGGGATCGCAATTACCAATGTCATTGCGGTCTCCGGAGTCACTGCGAAAATATAAATTTGGTTTTAGAGATGGTTTTATAGAAACTCTCTAGAAAAACATGAGTTTAGAGAATACTGTAAGAAACCCCTAGTGTGTAAAATATTGTAGTATGTAAGGATATATGTGTTTTAGACTTTATAGAAAAGGCGCGATTGTCGTGGGTAACAACGTCATCGCGACATCCCGAATAACCGCAAAAATGGAAAATAGGTCTGAATGATGGTTTTTAAAGAAACTTAGTACAAAAATATGAGTTTAAACATACTTTGAAAGAAGTATGTATATAGTAATATGTGTAGTGCAATGTTCAGAATGGATTTTTTTACATATTATTTTTGGATGTGTTGGTGGTGGCCCTTGAATATCTGCTTTTGTTTTACGATTTCACGACGTGTCCTGGGGAATCATGATTACCTACGTCATCGCGGTCTCCAGAGTCACTGCAAAAACAGAAAATAGGTTGTTCCAGAAATAGACTATGAGTGTGCTGTTCTATCCCCTACCTCATGTGAAATAACTTGCTTTAAACACTTGTTTTAAACTTATACTAAATCGTTTTTATGCTTTATAAGTTTGAAAGCACCACTTGAAAGGATTGTTAGACCTGAACTGTATGAAATTGAATTTGAATCTGCTGACCATAGAGTAACGCTTTTTGCCTCCTCTAACCATAGAGTTACAGCGAAGGCGGGAGGTTGGCGTGCTAGTTGCCAACTCCAGTTTCCCATTTAATGGCGTCTGCGGGCCGAGCGCGGAAGTGAGAGTGCTGTTCTGTCTTCTGCCTCATGTGCAATAACTTGTTTTAAACGCTTGTTTTAAACTATTTCCTAAATCCTAAATCGTTTTTATGCTTTATATGTTTGAATGCACCACTTGAAAGGATTGTTAGAACTGAACTGTATGAAATTGAATTTGAATCTGCTGACCATAGAGTAGCGCTTTTTGCCTCCTCTAACCATAGAGGTAGAGTGAAGTTGGGAGGTTGGAGTTCTAGTTGCCAACTCCAGTTTCACATTTAATGGCGGCTGCGGGCCGGGCGCGCAGCGGATGCATGCAGCGGGTGCGCCACAGGCGCGCCAAAGGCACTACAAAAGCAAGCCCGTCTGCGCCCGTCCGTGCCTGACCTGGCCTTGGAGCTAGGACCCCTGCTCCTTCCAGCACAGTTCAGTTCAAGTACACCACAAATCAGCTACTAGCATTGAGACCCCCAACACTACCTCTATGTTTGTCATTGCTGGGGTCAAATAATAAACTTCAGACCAATAGCAAACGAGTCTGCATTCAATGCAGCTTCGAACTGTATTGGAATAAGAACTCTCATCTCAATACTCAGGAGCTACAAGTAGCAACATGGAATCTGGGAATGATCAATGCACGCTCACTGTCCAGGCATGCCATTGACATTGGAACCCTGCTGGAAAAGGATCCGCTGGTCGTTTTATTTGTCATAGAAATGTGGCTTAACAACAGCTTTGATCCTGATATCCACCTCGCCCTCCCGGTGGGCTACCAGATCCACAGAAAAGTTGGGGTGGAATTGCCATCATTCTAAAATCTGATTTTAGATGTGTTACTTCCTCCCTCTCCCTTCTAGGATGTGAAATCCTTCAGTTCCAGATCACACTCTCCCCCACCCATACGTTCTCAGGTGTCCTTATCTACAGACCTCCGGGTACTAGCTCCAAATTCTTGGAGGCAATCCCAGACATACTGGCCAGCCTAGTTCTACAAAAAACCCACATGACTATTTTGGGCGACTTTAACCTGCAGTTCGACATACAGGTCGACCCCTCCGTCAAAAAGCTAAAAGCAGATCTTGAGGCATTACAACTAACCCAACTCGTATCAACCCACACACATGAGAAAGTGCATACTTTAGACCTCATTTTTTCCAATGACCCTGTGGTTATTCATTCTAGAATAATACTGGTCCCCTGGTCTGATCAATGTCTTATTCTCTTTAAACTTCCCAAACCTGCCCAACAGATCAAGGGAAGGACCCAGATGATGGCCATAAGAAGATGGTCGAAGCTAGATCCTAGGACTTGGGAAACCGTCCTGAAGGATACAACTCCTAAATTTGTAGGTAATCTAGAAGAGGATTATCAGCAATGGGAAAATTGGATCACCCAGTCACTAGATGCATGCATTCCCAAAACTAACTCCAGACCTAAAACACATACAAAACATTGCAAGAAATTAGAAAGAAACTGGAGAAAGGAATTTGACCCGGCACTTAAATTAAAATATAAAGCTTCAATCAGATCCTATCACAACGAAATAAAAAAAGCGCAGGCCAAATTCTATGAGGAAAAAATCACTCAGGCTTTGAACTCCCCAAAATAACTATTTAGAGTGGTTAAAACCCTATCCACTGCTATTGATAGTAACAACGTCCCCCAAGCCACAAAAGAAAGATGCAACGATATAGCATCCTTCTTCCACAAAAAAGTGACTGATATTTATGATCAATTCCAGATCAATCCTGAACCAGCGCTAGGGGAGGTAACTAAGGGCAGGGATCTGCCACCGCCTCCAATTCTAGCAAAATTCCCTACGCTTGACAAAGAGACAATCCATAATCTTATAAAGGCAACCAAATCCGGCTCTCCATTAGATCCCGCTCCCCCACATACCTTATCCAAAGTGGTAGAGGTCATATTACTGTCACTTATGGAGCTTCTTAATTTCTCACCAGAGGCGGGCTTGGTCCCTAAGCAATGGAAGCATGCAGCAATCAGGCCACTATTGAAAAAACCTCAGCTAGATCCAGAAATCCTTGCCAATCTACAACCCATCTCATTACTCCCTTTTCTAGGAAAAGTACTAGAGAAACGTCAATCTACCATTAGAAAACTTTCTGGAAAATAACAACATTCTTCATCCAACCCAGATGGGCTTCCTTACCCACCATAGCACGGAAACAGCACTTCTGGTGGTCACAGAGGAGCTCAAAGCTATACTGGATAATGGAGGCTCAGCCGCCATCCTATTACTGGATTTAAGTGCGGCTTTCGACACAGTGGATCACAAGATCCTAAGAGATAGACTTTGCGAGGTGGGAATTCAGGGCAAAGCATTAGATTGGCTCACCTCGTATCTGGAAAACAGATCCTACCAAGTCATTGTCAAAGACTGCCTCTCTGACAGCTTTCCAACGATTTGTGGTGTCCCTCAGGGATCATCTCTCAGCCCCAAGTTGTTCAATATATATGTTCACCAGCTTGCCACCTTAGTGCAGGACTTTAACCTGTCAGCGGTCTCCTATGCGGATGACACCCAGCTGGTTGTTTCTCTTACATAAGGCCCTAATCCAGGAAATAAACATTTGGCACACTGTTTGGATAAACTGTGCCACTGGATGTCAAGCTGCCGCCTAAAGCTGAATGGTGATAAATCAAATCAAATCAGGGATATTTATTGAGCGCACATATCACCCAAAGGTCTCATGGCGCTGATGGACAACTCTGACTTTCCGACTAGAGAGAAGATCTTGCTGGTTTAATGATCGAACAGCCATGTTTTTAACTCCCTACGGAAGCAGTTGTGATCAGTGACAATGCGGAGGTGGAGGGGCAATTCGTTCCAGAGGGTGGGTGCCAAGAAGGAAAATGATTTTCCTCCATTTTTGGCAGTACGGACTCTGAAAGGGGTGAGGAGAAATGTATTACTGGACCTTAATGGCCTACGTGGCTGGTACCAGCTGAGTCTCTTTGCCAAGTAGCTGGGGCACCTAATGATCCTTGGAAACCAGGCCATACACAGACCTCTGATCAGCTGGCCTGTTGACATGGCCCCCCCCCTGTTCACAAACCGGTGATAACAAATTTGGGAATCTGGTTGGACAATTTGCTTGCAATGGACAACCAAGCAAATAAACTGTCTGGCATCGGTTTCTCTTTACTCCGAATGCTCAGGAAAATACTGGTATTGATCCCAGAGCATCTAAGGAAAATGGTAATTCAATCCCTCATAGTTTCCCGTCTGGATTATGCCAACTCACTTTATGTGGGTGCACCCAAATACGTAATAAAGAGACTTCAGACTGTGCAAAATGCGGCAGCAAGGCTCCTTCTAAAGGTTCCTAGTTATGTCTCCGCAAGAGAACCCCTCAAACAGCTGCATTGGCTCCCAATTGAGGCAAGGATTAAGTTTAAATCCCTCTGTATTGCTCATAGGGTCATAAATAACAAGGGCCCACTAAAGCTCAGAGAGTTGGTAACCACTTATGTTCCAACTAGACACCTGAGAACCTCACATCTTCATTTCCTCAGTACAACCAGGGTAAAAAGGATGAGATGGGGAGGAAGATCGTTTGCACAAGTAGTATCGAAGTTGTGGAACAATCTTCCACCCAGTCTCAGAGCACTGGAAAATGAACTTTCCTTCAGGAAGAAACTTAAGACATGGCTGTTTCCCCTATAATGTACCAGAGGCCCTACTCTCAGCACAGTACTCACCAGTGCGGGGAAGCCTTCGGGTAGCCATGCACTTTACAAAACATAAACATAAACACTAGAAACACATGAGTTTGAAGTGTACAGTAATAAACCCCTAGTGTGTAAAATACTGTAATATGTGTGTGTATATATGTAATTTAGATTTTATGAAAAAGGCGCGATCGTCATGGTTAACGAGGTCATCACGATGACCGAATAACCACAAAAAATGGAAAATAGATCTTAAAGATGGTTTTTAAAGAAACTTAGTAGAAAAATAAGAGTGTAAACATGATTTGAAAGAAGTATGTATATAGTAATATGTGTAGTGCAATGTTCAGAATGGATTTTGTACATATTATTTTTGGATGTGTCAGTGGCCATTGAATGTCTGCTTTTGTTTTTCATTCTCGCGACGTATTCGCGAGGATCGCGTCATCGTCACAAAGATCCCCAAAAACTGAATAAAAGGATCTTTTTAAATAAAATTAACAATGTTTCAGGTACTATGGTGTCTCTGAATAGAGCCTTTGTGTTGCTTGTGTGTTTATGGCTACTAGACATAAGACTGGATGCAGAGTTTCAGGTTATTTAGAAACACCCTGTTGCCTTCATCTGTAAAGTGCACCCCATCATTTCTATAAATTCCATGCATGTCAAAACGCGGATTGTTGTTATAGATAAAGCCCATGCAATGGTCTCTGAGGAATGCAGAAACAGTTTTATTACCATGTTTCCTGGCTTTGTCAATCTGTGGATAGAATTGATTGGACCACTTCGAATTCTGTCTTTGGCATATGTTAGAGTACACCAAGACAGTGTGAATGAAAAGCATCATCAATAGAGCAAATGTATCCTTCATTAGGATTTCCAGTCCTGCTCCAGTTAATGTGCCCAGGTCATTGCCACCACAGTGCACAATCATGGGGAAGTTTACAGGGCTGTTATGGTTAGGTAATAGAATAAAATAAACTTAGACATTCACTGAAAAAAAACAAAGGTTACAGGGACGTTATAGTTAGGCTCAGATTTCACATGCACAAAACTAGAGAAATTCAGCATTTATAGTTAGCTGAGCTAACTATAACTTGCACCCCTGCAATGCACTGCTTATGACCTCACATATTACATCACTCATGACATGGTCAGTGACATCACTGATGACATCACTGATGACACCTCAAATGACATCACTGATGACATCACTAATGACATCATCTTCAGAAATCTCTGATGCACCCACTCACACCCCAATATAACCTTTCATACACCCACTCCAACTTCTATACTAGCATTCTCAAAACCATTGACACATCAATGCCAGTACTTACACACCCACTCACTGATTCACAGGTGTACACACACATCCACTCAGTTACCCATACTGCCACTCATACAACAATTCACTCACTAATACAGCCAATGATATATCCACTCATACACCCATACAGCCACTCACACACAGTCAGTCACTCATAGATCTGCTAGATGAGAATGATGGAGTGAGAAGCCCACTTTCAATCCTTCAATTGCAGGAAAGAGACAGAACTTTCATATTTGAACTAGATAGAAGTGCAGCTGCATTCATTGACGGCATCCACACAGTAGAAGAAATTGGACACGCATCAGAACATCTGATTTATCTCCATTTCGCTTGAATGCTTCAAGCTCTGAATTCAAAAAGAATAGAAGTTAAGGCAATGGACAACGTCCCCTTTAGATTTTCTCCATACCTCGATTAAGAGCCCAAGACTGAGTCCGAGTCCTGAAGAGAATCCCGAACACATAAGGGATTCGAAACGCGTTGGCTTTGAGCATGGGGGAGCGTCGATAGGGTGTGCCACGAGGGAATTGGATAAATAACATCTCCCTCTTTAGTGTTGACAACACCCCTTAGTGGTATCTGTATCCACATTCTCTCACAGGCAGGACAGTTGACACGTGTTCAAAATGAAGTTAGTGTCCGCCTAGTGCATCACTTTAAACTTAGGACTGGTCGAATACCAGGCTTGTACATAGGAGTTATTGATGTATGTTTTTCACTATCTATGTGCTGTATTTTTTCTTACAAAAAAAACATTTTTTGTCAGATGTTTTTATGTTAAATTATGTCTTCAAGTCACGTTTTACTGTATGATTTATTAATGTGTTATTCCTTTCAAAAGACATGTTTAATTGATTTTTGAATGTCCTTTTGAAAATATTGAAGGAAGCTGAATAAAGCTTATAAACTTTAGAATTAAGGGTCTAAGGTTTATTGCGACTTAAAATTGAATAATTTCCCTGGATACAGTGTTTATTGTTTCCATTCAAGGAACTTGTGGCAGAAGACCTGAGGGACATCTATATCAAAGAAAAGAAACATCTAAATTATACATACTCCAGTATGAAAACGGAGGACTGGTGGGCACTCACAGATTTGAGCAGGGATGACTATTATTATTAAGCCATTGGACAAAGGTGGGAATATTGTTGTGATGGATTGTACAAAGTACCATCAAGAGTCAGGAGACAATTGGGGGATTCCATCAATTATGAAAGGTTAAAAAGCAATCCCACCAACCAAATCATGTTAACCTTTCATACAAGATTACAACAATGGCATGCCCATGGTTTGCTAGATGAGGATGAAATGCAATATCTTAAGGTCATGCATCCAATTGTCACAACGCTATATGTATTACCAAAGGTGTACAAGAGCCTAGAAAATCCTCCTGGCCATTCCATCGTTAGCTCCTGTGGCTCCCTCCTGGAGAATACTTCAAGGTTTGTCGACATCTTCTTGTTTCCGTATGTAGCTGAGTTACCATCTTACATACGGGACTCCATGGATTTCCTCAACCGCATCAATGGCATCCCTTGGAAATTAGGATATATCATGGCCACAGTTGATATGGTCTCACTTTATACCTCGATTGTCCATGATGATGGTCTAAGGGCAGGTGAGCATTTTATGAGATCTCGTTCATTGATCTTACTCGGCCACACACAAATGCTTTTAGAGATGATGTCCTTTTGTCTGAACAACAATGTATTTATTTTTGATGGCAGATTTGATAAACAAAGACAAGGAACTGGCATGGGCACATCTTTCGCTCCAACATACGCGAATCTAGCAACGGGCTTTTGGGAGGCGGAATGTCTATGGTCAGAGAACAACAGCAAATTTGGAAATGGTGATTTTATGGGTCCGGTATATGGACGACCTCTTCCTTATATGGGAAAGAGAGGAAAGTGACTTGAAAGATTTTCTATTATCACTAAATAACAACTCTTTGAACTTACGATTCACCCATACATACAGTAATAGTTCAATTGACTACTTGGATATCCGGATCTACATTGCAAATGAAAGAATATGCACCACCTTGCACCGAAAGATTACTGCATGTAATAGCATTCTGTCGGCCAATAGTTCACACCCTAAAGCTCTCAAATGGAGCATCCCCTATGGAGAATTTCTAAGAGCTCGTAGAAATTGCTCGGAGGACAAGGAATATGAGAAACAGATTATTGGGATGTACGACAGATTTAAGAAACGAGGATACCCAACAACTGTCCTGGAGGATGCACGAATGAGAGCTAAGAAACAGAAGAGAGACAATCTATTGATGCCCAAGAAAATGCAAACACCGATTGAACCTAACCAAGAAGTCATCAGGTTCATCACAGACTTCAATAGATCCAATAAAATTGTGAAAGAAGCTATTGGCAATCATTGGAATGTACTCAAAAAGGACCAGGAGCTTAAACATCTAATAACGGATCATGTGAACATCACATACAGAAAGGTGCCATCCCTGGGAAATCTGCTTACCCAAAGTTATTTTACAAACAAAAATCCACAAAAGGGCAGTTGGCTGATGTGTAATGGTTTCTTCAAGTGCACAAAATGCAAAGCATGCCGCTATGGCCGCAACAAGGAGGACGTAGCAACTATACAAGGCATGAAAAAACTCATTAAAGAAAGGATAACATGCGAGACCACCCATGTGGTCTATCTCCTGGAATGTGGATGTGGCAAACAATATGTGGGTAGCAATGTAAATCAACTTAAACTGCATATTTTACAACATATAAGGGCCATCACAAACAAAGACTTCACATACATAATGGCAAAACACATCTGGAAAGATCATGAAGGCCAGTTGGAGAACAACTTTCTTTACTCCGGCATTGAATATATCCTGATTAAGATCAGGGGAGGTAACAGAGAAGCAACCCTGAGAAGAGGCGAATCAAAGTGGATAATCAACTTGGGAACTGAGATCCCATGGGGCTTAAATGCAGATGCCGAACTATATACTTTTGTATAGTATCTCCTAGTTTTGCCTTTAAACTTTAGTGTCACCCTTTTTCCATCACAATGCATATTTCTGTCTACCTCCCCTTCTGTTTTTTTCCCATCCCCTCAAACCCCCTCCTTCCCCTCTCTGTATCCTGTCCAATCTGCTTTCCTTTCCTCCCTTCCCTCCCCCGACCTTTTTTTTCTATCCTTTTCAATCTGTTTTTCATAGCATTGTTTTATATTGCCATTAGATTTTGGTACAATATAGATATTAGGTGTCAGCATAAAAATAAATGAAAAATATGTGTACATACTTCAGGCATAGGGACGCATCTTAAGAGAACCATGTTCATGCTAGATAACAATATCAGGAAGATATGGTTCTACCTTAGTGACATCGTTTTTTAGCAAGATGAAATTCTATTTAAATAAGCACGGGCACTTCCTTATGTACTTTACATAATCATCACATTGCACTTTATATTTATTAGTGCAATTGAGGAAAGGGTAGACGAGAAATAATTGGCACTTTCTGGTTCCTTTAGTACTTTACAGGAATAACAGTATGCACTTTCAAACAGTTAGTGCAATATTGCAGTTTGATATCTTTGCATTCTGTTACACTAATACAGAGGAGAAGAGCATATAGAAGCGGTATAAGGCACCTCAGCCCCCTTGTTTTCATTGGAATAACACTGTGCACTTTCTGATTAAGTACAATAGGGGAGTCTTGACATCTTAGTACTCCTCTATAGGAATGTTATATAGCATTTATTACCCCTGTATTTTATAAATATAACACATTACACTTTATATTCATATTTATATATATAATCTAAAGCTATCAGAGCTTTTTACTTGTGTTGAATTGTTTAAAAGTTTTAGGAATCTTTGTGCTTTACATTCCATGGATATCCTAACTTTGAATCTTTATACTATTCTTTATATTGTTTTATTGAATCTATAATTAGTAGTAGATGGGTATGAATTGTGGAATGTATGAGCCTCGCTATTTGAACACACAAACACAGAAGAAGGCACTATGCACTTTATTTATATTTATATTTATATATGTGCAATATAGTGATAGCAAATGATATCTATATTTATTTATGCTATTCATTACAACGGGAATGCATACTGCATTTTATCTCTCTTATTTCCTTTGATGCTTTTACCGATGAATTTTAAGTGACCCCTACCTTTGCTAGACGATATCAGATCATCTGGAAATGTAGATTTATCTATCTGTCTGTCCATTACAAAGGTTCAAATCGATATGTTGTCAAAACAGGTTTGTTTGGTGACCAAAATCATTCAAATTAGAAGGTCTATTGATTTGTGTACTTCAAAGTGAACTAATTTACCAAGTTTTGTAGTGAGGATATACTTTAATCCAAAAGGTTTGTATATGTGTTTTTCCCCTTTAAGATGTACATAAAGTTTTTTTAATTGGTGATGGTAAAGGGAGCAGCTGTCCCTTTAAAAATGACTCTCTATGCACTAAACTCGATGACGCAGTAGAAGGTTACGGCCAAAACGCGCAGGTTTGCTTTGGGGTTTACATGCACCTTGCACTTTGCGCTTGACTGCAGAAAAAAACAATGGAAGCAGTTGAAGTCTGTAATAAATTGCTTCTCCAAGGATTCCTGTGTGCAGTCCTTCTATTTCGCCCTGGATTACAGTGTTTTGCATAAGCAGGGCGGTTTCCAAGAGATTTGTCGATATATATATATATATATATATATATATACACTGCTCACACAGTATATATATATATATTATCTACTGGCGGTCGCCAGTAGATAGTTATAGTTAGGACCTATTATCCATAGGAAATCCGTAACATTCTATTCCCAATAACTTTGATGTCGCTTGACGAATCATCGCGAAATTTTCAAAACTAGTGGGGCGCTACGGTCCGCTCCTGTCGTGAAAGTTTCGGGGTGATTCATCAAGCGGGGGCCGAGAAAAAGGGGGTCCCAAAACGTGTTTTCTCCATGTTAATTCCCATAGGAAATTTTAGCCACGGCTACAGCCCGAACTGCTGAACGGAATTACACCAAATTTTGCAAAAAGGTAGCGCTTGGTTCAGAAAGCGACCTTTTTTAAATGGTGTAAATCCGTTCAGTAGTTGCGGAGAAATTCAAAAAATAAGAGTGAAAAAATCAGTTTCCCATAGGAAACTTTATGCAAGGCTACAGCAAAAACTGCTGAACGGAATTACCACAAATTTGGCAAAAGGGTAGTGCTTGGTTCAGAAAGCACCCTTTTTAAAAATTGTGTAAATCCGTTCAGTAGTTGCTGAGAAAATCCAAGATAAATGTTTCGATATCTATGGCCACGGTGGATCCGCGCACCCTCCCGACCACGAGCTGCATGCTAATTGGCTGTCAACACTCCAAACCAGGAAGTGTTGGCAGCTATCTTGTTCCTCGGTAGAACCGAGGAACAAGAAAGCAGTAAAACAAGTGCGCAAAACGCAAAAGGGGGCAGGGTAGAAACACCCTGACCCCTAGGTCTGCTCAGGGGTCCCACAAGGACCCCTGGGCAGAAAAAGCATTTTTTTTTAAATCGGCGGGATGCGCTTAGGGTGCGCGGATCCCGCCGATTAAAAAGAAAAACACAAGAAACAAGTGCGCAAACGCACAAAGGGGCAGGGTAGAAACACCCTGACCTCTAGGTCTGCTCAGGGGTCCCACAAGGACCCCCTGGGCAGAAAAAAGCAAAACAAAAAAGACCGGCATCGTGCCGGAGGACCCGCCCCTCCCTGCAGCAGTCTGCAAACGCGCCCCTGGTGCGTTTTAAGAAGGGGAAGTAATTCCCCTTGAATACTGGGGTCCCTGGGGCCAACTAGCCCACCAGGAACCTCCGGTATGCGCCAGGGGCTGCGTTGCAGAGAGGTGTACAGAGGCCACGCCCCTTTTACACCTCTCTGCAACGCAGCACTGTGGCGCTTTTGGAGGTACATGGTGGGCTAGTTGGACTCCAGGGACCCTCAGTATTCAAGGGGACTTAATCCCCAACTTAAAACGCGCCACGGGGCGCGTTTGCACAGTGGTGAAGGGAGGGGGCGTGGCTTCAGGTGACATGTGTGCAAACAGGCCCCGTGGCGGGTTTTAAGATGGGGAATTAAATCCTCTTCAATCCTGAGGGTCCCTGGGGGCCAACTAGCCCACCAGGGACCTCCAGTAAGCGCCACGGAGCTGCGTTGCAGAGTGTTGTAAAAAGGGGCGTGGCCTCTGAACACCTCTTTGCAACGCAGCTCTCTGGCGCATACTGGAGGTATCTGGTGGGCCAGTTGGCCACTAGGGACCCTCGGGATTGAGGAGGAATTAATTCTCCAACTTAAAACGCGCCACAGGGCGTGTTTGCAGACATGTCACTTCAGGCCCCACCCCTTCCTTCACCATTGTGCAAATATTCCTCTAAAATCAGCCAAACTACGAATTCCGATTTACTCACCTGTTATCAGGAGAGACCTCAGTGCTGCATCTTTGAGCCCAGTACTGATCCTGAAAAGTAATTTTAACCGTACTTACCAGTAACTTGAATTTCCTTCCATAGGCTAACATTGACTGGTTTCACTTGGAAATTCTTCTGTGTGTGGAGTTTTGGAACTTTATAATATTCCTCTAAAATCAGCCGAACTACGAATTCCGATTTACTCACCTGTTATCAAGAGAGAACCCAGTGCTGCACCTTTAGCCCAGCACTGACCCTGAAAAGTAATTCTAACCGTACTTACCAGTAACTTGTATTTCCTTCCATTGGAATCCATTGTCTGGTTTTCAGCAGAAAAGTTTCAAAGTGTCGATTTTCACAAACTACAAATATTCCTTAAAAATTGCCTGTATGACTTAAACGCATTCTTTCAACTGTTTACAGGAGATGCACCAGTGCTGGATCCAGGATCCACCACTGAGTAAGAAAAAGTAACGATAACACTACCTACCTGCTAAGTGAATTTCCTCCCATAGGATAACATTGGTGATTCTATGTGAAAAAGTTTCTGTCAACTTTTAAAATACAATAATATTCTTTAAAAATCACTACTGTAACCAAAACGCTTTTACTCAACTGTTTACAGGAGATGTCCCAGGACTGAATCTAGGATCCAGTCCTGTGGTTAGAAAAGTAATCCATAAAGTAACTAATTTCATTTAACTAGAAATTCACATTGAGCTCAATGTTGCATTGTGTTTGAAATTGTGTTGCCCATTGCAACAACTGTAACTACTATACTTAAAAGTCTATTGCCTATTTGCAAAGTATTTAAACTAAAGTAATTCATTCTGAGAAAGTATATTTTGTAATGTAATGTATAATGTAATTACAATGTAATTTAAAAAATAAAATATCTAAAAATAAATAGTTTTAAAAAATGTAGTAAATCAGTATCAAAAAAATAAATATAACAATTAATACATTTAAAAATTGTCATTTACAAAACCTTTGAAATTCACTGAAAAAACCATAGGTTTTAGGGGCGTTATAGTTAGAAATTAGCATTTAAAAAACCTTTGAAATTCACTGAAAAACCATAGGTTTTAGGGGCGTTATAGTTAGAAATTAGCATTTAAAAACCCTTTGAAATTCACTGAAAAAACCATAGGTTTCAGGCACGTTATAGTTAGAAATTAGCATTTAAAAAACCTTTGAAATTCACTGAAAAAACCATAGGTTTCAGACACGTTATAGTTAGAAATTAGCATTTAAAAAACCGTTGAAATTTACTGAAAAACCATAGGTTTTAGGGACAGTTATAGTTAGTTGGACATTTCACTCGTACAAAACCCGTGAAATTCCCCGTTATAGTTAGTTCAGCTAACTATAACTCGCGCCCCGGAATGCACTGCTGATGACGTCACATATTACATCACTCATGACATGGTCAGTGACATCACTGATGACATCACTGATGACATCTCAAATGACATCACTGATGACATCACTGATGACATCATCCATGTGATAATCTGATGCACCTCCTCACACCCTAATATAACCTTTGATACACCCACTCTAAATTACAGACTGCCATTCGCAAAACCATAGACACTCCAACACCAATAACTACATACCCACTCACTGATTCTTAGGTCTACACACACATCCACTCACTCACCCGTACAGTCACTCATACTTACGGTCACTCAGTACAGGACTATCATATGCACTCATACTCCTATATAGACACTCAAACACCGCCACTCATCCATAGAGGTACTCACACACCTAGTCAGTCATGCAAATAATTAAACACACTGCCATTTACTTACCCATACAGTTATACACACACCAGCTCACTTACTCATACAAATACTAGCACATTCTTACGCTCTTATACAATCACTGATACAAGCACACACTCATCCATACAGTCACTCTCACAATCACACACTCTCGCTTATAGCTATTTATATACTCCAACACACATATATACTTCCTTTCACATATGTAGTTACTCACACATGTACCACTGGGACATACATTCACTCACTAACACACTCTTACACACACTTACCCACCCATACAGTCTATCACAGATGCACTCTTGAAACCATCCACCCAGTGAATCGCCCACTCACACATCTATGCACAGAGTCGCACACACCCCACCCACACAAACACTCAGGCACCCATACAGATACTCAGACAACCAATCAATAACTCATATAGACACTCATGAAGCTATTCACAAACCCATGCAGCCACTTACACAGCAACAGACAGACGGATTCAGACATTCACCCAGTTTAGTCACTAACCCATGCATTCAGTAAGATACGTTTAATCACTCACTTATAGAGTTAGTCACGCACCTAATAAATCATCCATACAGACACTTATACACCCACTCATTCTTCAATACGCCTTTCCCTATATGTATTAAAAATATTTAAACTTTACAGAAACACACAGTCACTGGATGATGTCATCAGTGATGTCATTTGAGATGTCATCAGTGATGTCATCAGTGATGTCACTGACCATGTCATGAGTGATGTAATATGTGACGTCATCAGCAGTGCATTATGGGGCGCGAGTTATAGTTAGCTGAACTAACTATAACGGGGGAATTTCACGGGTTTTGTACGAGTGAAATGTCCAACTAACTATAACTGTCCCTAAAACCTATGGTTTTTTCAGTGAATATATATATGGATGATTGTGGAAGCAACTTTACTACTGATGCTAAATTTTGACAGTAGCTGCTTTAAGGGTTCCTTTTCAGCTAATTTAGGTTGGCACTATCCTGCCAATCAGGCATTGCATCTGTTGTGTCAGCATGCCACATATAATGTAATAAGACATGTCAGCATACAGTCCTCTGGAACGCCAAAATTCCTATGACACATTGAGATGTAGGCACTCGTAAAGTATGATGCCCCCGGCTTACTCGTCACCATTTATTTTAGGAGAATGTGTCTGTTTTCACTTCCACATTTCTCGGCTGCATTTTTATTTCACATTGTATGTTTTATTGGATTCCCTTCGCATACATTTTCCTTGGCTAAGGCAAGAGAAATTTTGAAGCAGTTCAACTCCCAAATTATGTTTATTTCATTAATGAGATGGGACCAATTTTTTTGGCATGGTTGCATCGGAAGCACTGCTTGGTCGTGTTGTTTTTAGATAATAGCATAAAACGGATGTGCTACAAATTCAGAAACCTTTGGCGATATTTTACCAAGAAGCGAATTTAAAAATGTAATGGAATTTAGAAATGTAATGCAAGAAAAAAAGGGCACCATGGAGCCATCAAACCTGGCTTTGTGCCTCTGGCAAGTCGCAGAAAACAGCGGCAATCTGTACCCTTAATGAGCTCGAGACGTGTTTATTTCTGTGCACATTCACGCAATTGATGTACACTTCACTTAAATGAACCCTGAGCTGAATAGGAGAAAATACACGAACTTTGGGGCATATTAGCAAGAAGAGGCGATAATCATCGCTAACCCTGCTTAGCGTGATTTTGTTTATCGCCGGCTATCGCTGGAATATATCGCCACGCTAACGCTGTATTAGCAACGATTAGCGCTATGGCGATGAATATTCCAGCGATAGCGGGGAAATAGGCCAACATCGCTGAAAAACCAGCGATGTTGCATGGAGAAGGGAGAACACCTTGCTGATACGACCCTGTGGTCGTATCAGCATAATCCACCCCCCATGTTAGGTATGGCTAACACCTGCCAATTGCAGGTGTTAAATAAATGGCGATGACCCCGGTTAGCGCGACTTTTCACGTCGCTAACTGGGGCCATGGCCACCTTGCTAATAGGCGATAGGCCTGTTAGAGAGTGTTTCCCAGGTTTGTTCGTCGGGAACGCCCACTTTGCATGTCATTAGCGATAAATATCGCTGACATGCAAAGCGATAAAAAAACGGGCGCTAATGCCCGCAAACTGTCGCTAACTGCTGTTAGAGACAGTCTGCTGATAGGGCGATATAAATATCGCCACTTTAGCGGCAAAAAGTGCCGCTAAAGCAGCGATAGTGCCCTTGCTAATATGCCCCCTTGTTTTCTTTTCGATCACCCTTGTCCTGTTTTACGTTTTTAGTGAGAGAGTGATGGTAAGTGGAATACCCGCTGGGTGTATTTTGTGGCTCATTTTCTGCCACATTGCCAAATGTAGAACCCATTAATTTTGCCTACTCGGGTCGTCAAGTGTTTTTTGAGAAATAAAATGATGTGTGATTTACTTTAACCTCGGGTGAAAGGAATGCACCCTATGAAATTGTTGCTTGTCCTTTTTATTTCTCTTATTCTCTCAGCATGCATCGGATATGCTTAGTTTGTAGAAGAATAAGAGCTCAGGCCCAAAGTTTTGTTCAGAAGTCCACAGCCTGCATTATTATTATGCCTCTTTAATCTTCCGCCAGACATACCTTGCCCCAGTAGCGGCTCCTGGTGGGAATGCTACCGTGCGGTGACGTGGGGCGGGGAGGAGTAGGGGTAGTAAACACCGGAATACGGATGAATGCAGGTAGTAGACAATTAAATCAATAAAACGAATTTGCTGCGCGCGCTGCATCGCCAAATGCGATGCAGCGCGCGCTACGAAATTCGTTTTATTAATTTAATTGTCTACTTACCTGCATTCATCCGTATTCTGGTGTTTACTACCCCCCACCCTGCCCCTCCCCCGCCCCACGTCACCGCCCGGTAGCACTCCCACCAGGAGCCGCTACTGCCTTGCCCCTTTATGTCACCGTTCAACGTGTTGACAATCAGCCCATCGGAACTGCCGCCCAAAGCCCCAGGGGACGTGCCTTCGTGCCGGTGCATTGTTTGTAACCATGGTTATAGGATATTTAAAGCACAGTTTGGGATCTGCGAGGCTCTGTGCTCGGGCATCCGCCGTGGACTTGGGTAGAAGGTGTTCGTGTATGTGAGGAGCAAGTAAGATGGTAAGCTGTGTTTTCCAAAACAGGATTGTGTTTTTAAAATAATTTACAGCATAGAAAATACGGATTCATATGTATTTCTAAAGGATGAAGAGCATGTTTATGGTGTCCCCTTCCCACAGCTTCCCAGCACTAAATCAGGCAAAACCTAGGTAGAGATAGACAGAGAAACCTCTAGAAACGGTACAGTTTTACAGCTTAATGGAAAACAAAGCTGTTGCGATAGAGACGAACCCTTCCTGAACAAAAACAATCATTAGAGGTGATTTCGTCTTTCAATGTGTGCTGCAAAATGCAGCACACATTGAAACAGGAAACAAAAACGAGGAGAAATGAATACATCCTCGTTGCGCCTCCCTACGCCTCGCCTGGGGAGACATAGCATTGACACGCATTTCCAGATTTACGATTCCTCGTAAATCTGGAAATGTGTCTCGTTCCATGGGTGTTGCGTGGGAACACCCACAGCAACACCCATGAAACGCCCCTTCCACGCAAAGTACTGCGTGTGAAGGGGCCATATTTACAAGGAGAGGAAAAGTCACGCAGGGTGGCTTTTCCTCTCCTTGTAAATATGGAGAAGTGGAATGCGCCTCCAGTACGTCACAAAAAGTGACGTACTGGTGGCGCAAGGGGCTTCTAAATCTGCCCCAGAGTACTCTACCTACGCTTAACTTTGCGTTTTTTCTAGAAAGACCGCTTGTGTTAACTTAATTAAACATGTAATGCCTTTATTTTTTCCACGTGGTGTAGTGATTTGTTCTCACAGAATTAGACACAAGGCATTGACATTTGATGTACACGGGAGTGCCTTATTTGCGCAATGAGAAACAATGAAAACTGGAATCAGTCCTGGCTTCCTCATGTTATCATATTGTGTGTTCCTAGACAAATACATTCTTTTTGTGCATTCTATTTCTCCGTCATCACATATGAGAGCACCTTGAAATATATCAGTTCTGGATGTGGATTCTACAAAAACCTCCCTTATATATGGCTTAATATTAATGCTACTCCATCTAAAATAACAACCTAGACTACACATAAGGGAACCCCAGCAACTCACTTGCCTCTTGGTTCACCAGATTGTCAGTGCGGAGTGAATTTTTCTAGGTTCTTGTTTAGAAACTATCATTTCTAATAAAAGCCACTCAAACCAGTTAAAGAATGGTAAGAATTTGATGGCTTGGCTCGTGATTTGGCTCTCAGAGCCAAGCTGGACCCTTGGCTTGTCTCTGGCTCGGATCTCTCTATTAATTTACTAGTTTGCCCACCTAGCTGTTACACCAAATTTCTTCATTCACAAGTCGGAAGAAATGGTAAATATGTGTTAAAATTGAATTTTCACAAATATTATAATTTAGCAATTTCAGCTGTGTGTAGTGTCATTGTGCTCCTAATTAAAGCCCGAAGCTACTTGTTGCCCTTAAAAAGCAGAAATTCCTTACTAGACTAGTGCCATGAGAAATAATGCACTTGTAATACAGCAGGTAGGATACCCACCAACCTTGAGGCGCAGTAGCCCATCCAGCAAACGATATCTTCTATACCAGAAAAAACAAATATTGTGGTTGTATCAAGTCAAAATTAGATTTGCAGCCTTAGAAAGTATAAGTATTTAGTCCAGTTTTTGAAAAGATGAAAATACCAAGAACCAAGATTCTACGTATAAGTAATCAACTGAAATGCTCCAGTCACAGAGAGCCAGACAAACTGTATTTTGTAGTACATTTAGTAATAATATAATAGTACTACTAACATACTACAAAATGCTACTCACATAACTATGTATAAGTTTTAGTAGTAAATGTGGGATGGACACAGAGGAGTGGCTGGAAAATAGACACCATGAAGGGTGAGGGGTGCAAAGCCACCCGCCACAGAAAATAATGTAGATAGGCACTTAAAATAAAACCCCACAGGAACTAATGTTCAAATAAGTAACTTATTTGAGCTGTTTAAACATATGATTATATTGTATTTTTTATATTGTAGTTAATGTTAAAACGTCTAAAAAATAATGATTATTAAAAAAATTAATAACCTTTTGTAAATTAAAACAAAGTTTAAATTTTATATTTATTAAAATTTATTAAATTACAGTTTATTAATTGTACACATCACTTTTAATAATTGTAAACTCATAATAAAAAGAATTTTATTTTAAATATTATATAAGTAACAAATTAAAAAATATATTCCAAATAATGACATGTTTAACTTAAAGTTACGTTAATAATGTTGCACTTTATATATTATTCTATATTTAAAATATAAATAGAAAAAAGTCATTCATATTTTACAAAACAATTTTTTTTAAACTTTAATTAACATTTACATCTTTCCCTAGTCTTTACCATAGGGAGGTTTAGACCTCAGGGGTAGGGACCTCCACCATGGTGTGAAAAGTTACAAGTAGTAACTTTACGCTTGTAAATTAGGCAAATTCAGGAGGTAGGGATATGTGAGTCTACACATTTGAGTAACTTTACACTTGAAAATGGTGAATGTCCTAAAGTAGTGAAGTTACTCAAATGTGTAAGAGTAAATTTACATGTTTAGATGTAGTCACGTGTAAATTTACCTTTGTGTATAGCTCCCAATGTAATTTCATATGGCCCTTGTTAGACCTGGTACCATTGGCGTGGGTCTCCCTTCCATTTTTTCGCTATGCCTCCTCTGTTGTTGACCTGTTTTTGCTGGTTTAGATGCTTTGGGCACTTTGCCACTGCTAATCAGTGCCAAAGTGCAAGTGCTCCCTATGATAAATTGATGTATGGATTAGTGACTCCATGATTGGCTTGTTTGATTTACTGTCAGACCCTAGTACAGTGCACCGCGTGTGCCCAGGGCCTGTAGATCAAATGCTGCTGGTGGGCTTGCAGCACTGGTTGTGCCACCCACCGGAGCAGCTTGGAAAGCGTGTCTCAGGCCTGCCATTGCAGAGCCTGTGTGCAGTCTGGTACTGCCATGTCGACTTGGTAAGTGCACCCACTTACCAGTCCCCAAACCTTCCCTTTTCTGCATGTTAGTCACCCCTAAAGTAGGCCTGCGGGCAGGGTGCATTGTATGTAAGAGGTAGGACATGCCCTGATGTGTGTGGCATGTCCTGATAGTGAATTACAGCCAATTTCGTTTTTCACTATTGCAAGGCTACCTGTCCCCATAGGCCAGAATGGGCAGTTTGATTATAACATCTTATAATCCTAACTGACCCAGGGAACATTGTAGAAAAACGAATTTAGTATGCCTGAACTCAGAATGAAAAAAATACATCTTTTAGTGAAGTTGGGTTTACCATTCTGTGTTTGAAAATACCACTTTTAGAAAGTAGGTATTTTCTTGCCTAACCATCCAGCCTGCCTCTGCTAGCTTGTGTATTGTATGTCTGGGTTTGTGAGTGACAGGGGCTGGGGGACTCCAGGAGACAGGGTGAGTCAGCACTAGGCTGAATAGACCTATCTGCATGAGGAGTGGTGGGAGGAGTAGCACCTGGGCCTGAATAGGGCTGTGCCTGCCTTCCACAATGCTGGCTCCACCTCCTGTGGTGTATCTGATGACCCTGGCCCACACTGACAAAGGAAGAAGTTGTGCACTGGCAGAATGCACCCAGAACTGGTTTGGACTAAGTACAGGACTCTCTGCCTTCAGAGACAAAGGATTTTTGAGTATAAATATTGGGGCCCAGACCCCAAGACTTTAGATCACTTCTGGGAATCAAGACGAACCTTTGCTGAGGAGAAGAACCAGGAAGCTGAAGGAGGAGACTACCCCTATGCTGCGTGTTGTTGGGGTTGGCCTGCAGTGGTTACTTTATTGCCAAAGAAAGGAGAAAAGGACTGAGTGTGCTTTCATCATCTTGAAGAAGATCTCCAAGGGCTTGAACATTGAGCTTGCCTCCTGCCTGAAGTCTCAGGGATACAAGACTTCACCCCCAGCTCCCCTCCTGAATTCCCTTGCTGGGAATTGAAGTGCCTACTGCTGTTGGGCCTTCTGAGAGACTGCGTGTCGCTGGGAGCTGGAAGCGCGACGCAACGAAGAGGAAGCGTGTCGCCGCCGCAGCAGTTGTCGTTGCATCGCGGAGTAAGCATGCCGCCGCTGCCGCTGTCGCATCACCGAAGCGCCCCGCATCACCGGAGAAGCGTGCCGCCACAGCAGTTGTCGTCGCATCGCAGAGTAAGCGTGCCGCCGCTGCCGCTGTCGCCATCGCATCACCGAAGCGCCTCGCATCACCGGAGAAGCGTGCCGCCGCCACAGAGGACGCCGGCGCATCACCGGAGAAGCGTGTCGCAGGGCCTGTCGTGGCTCAGAAGATCACTGAGTCGCCGCACGGCCGTCGGGCGTGCACGCATCCCGTCTACGTTGTCGCCCCGTAAGCAAGACGCCATTTTCTCGCATCGCACCGGATCATCATCGCATCGGAACCGGGCCGCAGTAAGAAACCAACGCATCCTCCTTTCTGCGTGTAAGGAATCGAAGCATCAACTTCCCTGCGACCCTTTTGTTTGTTTTGCGTTACGCATCCAAAGGTACATTGAGAGTAAAGTGTCGCATTTATCATCTTTATTGAACTGAGCTATTTTCTACCATTTTGACAGTCATATTTTTCGTATTGTATTGTGGATTTTTGTCGTTTGGGTCTTGTGTTAAGTCTAAATAAAAATACTTATTTTTATACTACAACCTGTGTGGTGTCCATCTGTAGTGTTGTCACTGGGTTACTGTATGTGTTCACAAATGCTTTACCCACTGCCTCTGAGATAAGCCTGCCTGCTCGTGCCAAGCTACCAAGGGGGTGAGCAGGGGTTATTTTAGTAGTGCATCACCCTTACCCTGACTAGAAGCAAGGGTCCCTATTTGGACAAAGGTACCTACCTCTGCCTACTAGAGACCCCCAGTTCTAACATTGGTGGTCAGCGGTGAGGATTCTGGAGTTGCATTTGTGACTCATATACAGTAAGTGGTGTACACTACTAGTGAGTGCAGACCAAACGCAACCACATACATTTTTGGTAGATTATTTTTCCTGGGCTTTCTATTTTTTGCCAAGAACTGCCAAGTTTAGTCACCATGAGCAAAACAGCATCCATCGCATCTGTGGATTTAGATTTTGAAGAAGAAAAGCTGGAAAGTTACAATGTGAAACTGCTAAAGTACTTCTGCAGGAAATTGAAAGTTGCTACTACAGGTTTCACCAAGAAGGATGAGTACCAAAAGGCACTGAGGGCCTGGGTGGAAGCAAGAAGTAACCCTGAGCATGTGGAAGAGCATGATGATGCAGAAGGGCAGCTAGATGGGCCATTGGGTCCAGGGGGGAGGAAAGCACCTTCCCCAGCAGGCAGCAGTGTTTCTTCCAAGGGCCTGTCCCCAGGAGAGCTGGAGGACAGGGAGAGAAGTTGAGTGCATGAAATGGAGCAGACCAAGCTTAAGATGGGTGGGCAGTTGGAATTGGAAATTAAGAAATTGGCCCTAGAGGAAAAGAGGATGCTAATGGAGCATGAGAGAAGTTTAAGGGAGTTGGAGTTGAAAGCTAGGAGCTTAGAGATTACTCCCTCTGGTGGCAGCACACCGTCCATGCCTGTTGAAGCCAGGGTGTATATACCTAAAGTTGTGGTGAAAGAGTTTTATAAGAATGATGATATTGGTCAGTGGTTCAATGCCTATGAGGTAGCTATGTCCTCCCACCGGGTCCCTGAGAAGGATTGGGGAGCGGGGTTGTGGGAACGGTTCCTTAGTGAGGGGAGGGATACCTTATTAGACTTGCCCTCTGAAGTCCACAATTCTTATAGCCATATGAAGGAAGCATTGATGTCTAGGTATGGGTTGACTCCTGAACTGTATAGGCAGAGGTTCAGAAATTGCAAAAAGTTGGAGTCAAGTACTTGGGTGGAATATGTGACTTTTTTTTGCAGAGCATTGGATGGTTGGGTGAAGGGTAGCAAAGTGAATGATTTTGACGCGCTCTTTGATTTGATTGCATGGGAGCACTTGTCAGGAAATTGTTTTCCAGAGCTACGCCAGCACCTTATTGATAATAGGCTGACTAACCCTAGGAAGCTTGCTGAGGAGGCGGACCACTGGGTGAGCACCCGGGTCCACAAGGGTCACGTGTGAGACTCCGCCAAGGGTGGGCAGGGTCCCCAGCAGCGGAGTGGGGGGGACAAGGGTAAACAGAGGGAGTTCCAGAGAGGGCCCCAATGTAATCCCCAAGGGAACCAAGGGAAGGGTTCCCAGCCTCCCCCTGAGAAGAAGGCAGGGGGCCCGAAAGATAAGCCTGTTCACAGGGGGCCCAGGAACTGCTTTAAGTGTGGTCAAGTGGGCCACTGCTCCTATGATTCCAAATGTCCCTTGTATGGGAAGACAGCACCCAGTGGTACACCACCCTGGCAAGTGGCTAGTGTAGCCCTGGGGGAGGAGATGGGTGCCCAAGGTGGGTGGGGTCCCATAGCGATGTCCTTGGTCTATTTAGGAGACAGTGAGATGGTCCCCAGGGCCCAAATGCCTGATAACACTAAGAAATACAGGCAGTGGGTGCGATTCTGATCATGTTAGACCTCTCGGCGGCCTTCGATACGGTCCATCATGAAGTACTGATGGACCGGCTATCTACAGCAGGGGTTCAGGGCAGGGCCTGGAACCTTTTAAAATCATTCCTGGCGGATAGAACCCAAACGGTGGACCTGGGCAGGGATAGGTCTAAGCCGCTCCCCTTTCCCTGCGGGGTGCCACAGGGTTCGTCTCTTAGTCCCACACTTTTTAATATATATGTGTCCCCATTGGCGGCCCTGATCGGACCCTTTGGGTTTCAGGTGACGTCTTATGCAGACGACACTCAAATTGTGTTGTCCCTTCAGCCGGGTAAAGAAGTTGAGACCAGCTTGAGATGTCACGATTGCATGAAATCCGTTGCAGGCTGGATGGCATCCAATTGCCTAAAGCTTAATGCCGGTAAAACGGAGGTCTTGATATTTGGGAACAATGTCAACCTCTGGACACCTGACTGGTGGCCAGAGGAAATGGGAATACCTCCAGCCCCCACTACGAAAGCAAAGAACCTGGGTGTGGTGATGGATAATAAACTAACCTTTGGCGATCATGTTAGTGGGGTGGTCTCTACCAGCTTCTTTCTCCTCAGAATGCTGAGAAAAATAAAAAAAATTCTTCCTAAAGATAGCTTTAGGACAGCAGTCACAGCGCTCGTTTTGTCACGACTGGATTATTGTAACGGTCTGTATTTGAGTTTACAAAAGAAACATCTTAACAGACTCCAGATTGTGCAAAATGAGGCAGCAAGACTGCTAACGGGCACTCCCAGGTTCGTCTCAGTGGGAAAGGGTCTTCGAGATCTCCACTGGCTTCCAGTGAAACAACGGGCACGGTTTAAAGCATTGTGCATGGTCTTTAAGGCTCTGGTGGGCAGTGGCCCAGTTTACCTGAGAAATCGATTACTTTGGTAAGTTCCTGGAAGAATGCTACGTTCCTCGGAAGCAAAGCTAGTGACCATTCCCTGAGTTAAGAAAGCCAGCTGGGGTGGCAGGAGTTTCTTTTATTGTGCCGCCAAGGCTTGGAATGATCTTCCTGTGCATCTGAGAAAGGCCACGGATCTCCTTTCGTTTAGGAAGGGGTTGAAAACCTGGCTCTTCTCTGAATAATCTTTCTCTTAGGACACCCACTAGGTAGCGCTTAGCGCCAGGACGCCTTCGGGCAACAGCTGCGCTCTACAAGCTTCATTAACATAACATCAATGGCCAAAGGGTGAAGGCTCTGAGAGACACCGGAGCCAGTGTGACAGCTGTCAGTTGTCGGCTGGTGTCTGAAGAGCAGGTGATTCCCAATGCATTCTGCCCAGTAGTTGCCGCGGACAACTCAGAGAGCCACTGCAGAGTGGCTCAGGTTCCCTTTGAGTGGGGGTGTCTCAGGTACCTTTCAAGTAGCTGTGAGGCCAGCCATGCCTGTAGACTGTCTGTTGGGCAACGATTTAGAAAGTTCACCTTGGGCAGAGGTGGAGAAAAGGTCTCATCTAGAGATGTTGGGTCTGCCTGAGTGGGCGTGCGCGACCACTCGGTCTATGGCAGCCAGTAGAGGTGTTCAAGAGGACCTGGAGCCTGAGAGGGTGGCCCAGGTGCCTGTCTTGGAGAGAAGAGGCAGGGGGTGTTGGAAACCGGCCCCCGTAGTTCCCACAGTCCAGGAGGAAGCAGAACCTGAGGGGGATGCTCTGGAACCTACAGGGGAGCAAGTGGCCGAACTGGGGGACCTGCCTGAGCTGACCCATTGGCAGCAAGAAGGAGGACCCTCCAGGGAGGAGTTCTGTGAGGAGCAGAACAAGTGCCCTTCTCTTGTGGGTTTGCGGCAACAGGCCACAAACGAGGCAGCAGGTGATCAGTCTGGATCACATTGGATCTACTGGGAGACTGGTCTCCTGTATAGCGAGCCTAAGGTTGCTGAGCCTGGGTCAGCCCATGTGCTGGTGGTACCCCAGCGCTTCAGAGCCTTCCTACTGGGTTTGGCTCATGATGTGCCTTTAGCAGGACATCTGGGGCAGGGCAAGACCTTTGAGAGGCTTGTCACCCACTTTTATTGGCCCCAGATGTGCAAGAGTTCAGACACTCATTACAGGACATGTCAGTCTTGCCAGGCAAGTGGAAAAAGTGGGAGGAAGCACAAGGCTCCCCTCCAGCCTTTCCCTGTGGTCAGCACCCCCTTTGAACGGGTGGGTATTGACATTGTGGGGCCACTGGACCCTAAGACAGCCATGGGCAACAGGTTCATCCTGGTCTTGGTGGACCATGCCGCCCGGTACCTGGAAGCCATCCCTCTTCCCCCGTGGTGGGACGTGCACTGATGGGGATTTTCTCCCGTGTGGGGTTCCCCAAGAAGGTGGTGTCTGACCGTGGCCAAACTTCATTTCCAAGTATATGAAGTCCCTGTGGCAGGAGTGCGGTGTAACATACAAGTTCACCACTCCTTACCACCCCCAAGGTAATGGGCTGGTTGAGAGATTCAACCGGACCCTGAAGGGCATGATTATGGGTCTGGAAGAACCCATGAGGTGTAAGTGGGACGTCCTCTTGCCATGCCTTTTGTTTGCTTACCGTGAGATGCCACAGAAGTCCTTAGGGTTCAGTCCCTTTGAACTGCTCTATGGTCACCCGGTAAGAGGACCTCTGAGTCTGGTGAAAGAAGGCTGGGAGAAAGCTCCCAGTAAACCTCCCCAGGATGTATTTAGCTACATGCTGGCCTTTAGAAATCAGACTAGGCGATTCAGACAACTCGCTGAAGCGAATCTGGAAGCCAGCCAGGAGGAGATGAAACGGTGGTATGATCAGAATGCCACTCTGATCGAGTTTCAGCCTGGGCAGAAAGTGTGGGTCAAGGCCCCCGTGGAGCCTTGCGCGCTCCAGGATAAGTGGACCGGACCATTTGAGGTGGTGGAGCGCAAGAGTGAGGTCACCTACCTGGTGGACTTGCGATCTCCCAGGAACCCTTTGCGGGTCCTGCATGTCAACCGCCTAAAGCCCCATTTTGAGAGGTCCAAAGTGGGCATGCTCCTAGCAACAGATGATGGGATGGAAGAGGAGACAGAACCTCTTCCTGACCTCCTGTCTGCAACAGAGCAAGATGGGTCAGTGGAGGGTGTGAACCTCTCTAACTCCCTGACACCTGATCAGCAGGAAGACTGTCGCCAACTGTTGGGACAGTTTCCTGACCTGTTTTCCCTGACTCCTACTGTCACTGATTGGTGCGTCCATGATGTGGACACTGGGGACAGTCCTCCTGTCAAGCACAAGGCTTACAGAGTGACTGACAGGGTGAGAGCTTGCATCAAGGAGGAGGTCTCCAAGATGTTTGCATTGGGGGTGATTGAGTCCTCTCATAGCCCTTGGGCCTGCCCAGTGGTCTTGGTCCCAAAGGCTGCCGCGCCTGGTGCCATGCCCGAACTCCGGTTCTGTGTGGACTACCGAGGACTCAATTCAGTCACCAGGACTGACCCACACCCCATCCCCAGAGCTGATGAGCTCATTGATCGGTTAGGGTCTGTCCGGTACCTCAGCACGTTTGACTTAACATCTGGGTACTGGCAGATCGCCTTGACTGATGGGGCCAAAGAGATGTCAGCATTCTCCACACCAGATGGGCACTACCAATTCCGGGTTATGCCCTTTGGGATGAAGAATGCCCCTGCCGCCTTTCAGAGGTTGGTCAACCAGGTGTTGGTCGGACTGGAAGATTTCAGTGCCGCCTACCTGGATGACATCGCAGTGTTCAGCGCCAGTTGGGAAGAACATCTGCGCCACCTCTGGGAAGTGTTGATGGCGCTGCGGAGGGCAGGCCTCACGATCAAGGCGAGTAAGTGCCAGATCGGGCAGGGTTCTGTGGTGTAGTTGAGACACCAGGTTGGGAGCGGCCAGGTGGCGCCCCTACAGCCCAAGATTGATACCATTCTGGCTTGGGAACCCCCCAAGACCCAGACAGAGGTGAGAGCCTTTCTAGGACTCACCAGGTATTACAGGAGATTTGTCAAGGGGTATGGCAGCTTCGTTGCACCCTTGACAGAGCTGACATCCAGGAAGCAGCCCAAGAGAGTGATTTGGACTGACACCTGTCAGAGAGCTTTTGAAGCCTTGAAGACTTCCATGTGCACGGCCCCCGTGCTTCAGGCGCCCAACTTCTCAAAAGAATTTGTTGTTCAAACAGACGCTTCAGAGCATGGTGTAGGGGCTGTTCTGGCACAGTTAAATGAGGAGGGCCTAGACCAACCTGTAGCCTTCATTAGTAGGAGGTTACTTCACCAGGAACAGAGGTGGAGTGCTATTGAGCGTGAGGCATTTGCTGTGGTCTGGGCGCTGAAGAAGTTGAGACCATACCTGTTTGGGACTCACTTCCGGGTTCAGACAGACCACAGGCCCCTCAGATGGTTGATGCAGATGAGGGGTGAGAATCCAAAGCTGTTGAGGTGGTCCATTTCCCTACAGGGGATGGACTTTACGGTGGAACACCGCCCTGGTACAGAACACGCCAATGCTGATGGTCTGTCCAGATTTTTCCGCCTTAGTGATGAGAACTCCCAGGAGGTAGGGTAGTTCTCCCCACATTTCAGCTGGAGGGGACACGTGTTAGACCTGGTACCATTGGCGTGGGTCTCCCTTCCATTTTTTCGCTATGCCTCCTCTTTTGTTGACCTGTTTTTTCTGGTTTAGATGCTTTGGGCACTTTGCCACTGCTAATCAGTGCCAAAGTGCAAGTGCTCCCTATGATAAATTGATGTATGGATTAGTGACTCCATGATTGGCTTGTTTGATTTACTGTCAGACCCTAGTACAGTGCACCGCGTGTGCCCAGGGCCTGTAGATCAAATGCTGCTGGTGGGCTTGCAGCACTGGTTGTGCCACCCACCGGAGCAGCTTGGAAAGCGTGTCTCAGGCCTGCCATTGCAGAGCCTGTGTGCAGTCTGGTACTGCCATGTCGACTTGGTAAGTGCACCCACTTACCAGTCCCCAAACCTTCCCTTTTCTGCATGTTAGTCACCCCTAAAGTAGGCCTGCGGGCAGGGTGCACTGTATGTAAGAGGTAGGACATGCCCTGATGTGTGTGGCATGTCCTGATAGTGAATTACAGCCAATTTCGTTTTTCACTATTGCAAGGCTACCTGTCCCCATAGGCCAGAATGGGCAGTTTGATTATAACATCTTATAATCCTAACTGACCCAGGAAACATGGTAGAAAAACGAATTTAGTATGCCTGAACTCATAATGATAAAATACATCTTTTAGTGAAGTTGGTTTTAACATACTGTGTTTGAAAATACCACTTTTAGAAGGTAGGTATTTTCTTGCCTAACCATCCAGCCTGCCTCTGCTAGCTTGTGTATTGTATGTCTGGGTTTGTGAGTGACAGGGGCTGGGGGACTCCAGGAGACAGGGTGAGTCAGCACTAGGCTGAATAGACCTATCTGCATGAGGAGTGGTAGAAGGAGTAGCACCTGGGCCTGAATAGGGCTGTGCCTGCCTTCCGCAATGCTGGCTCCACCTCCTGTGGTGTGTCTGATGACCCTGGCCCACACTGACAAAGGAAGAAGTTGTGCACTGGCAGAATGCACCCAGAACTGGTTTGGACTAGGTACAGGACTCTCTGCCTTCAGAGACAAAGGATTTTTGAGTATAAATATTGGGGCCCAGACCCCAAGACTTTAGATCACTTCTGGGAATCAAGACGAACCTTTGCTGAGGAGAAGAACCAGGAAGCTGAAGGAGGAGACTACCCTTATGCTGCGTGTTGTTGGGGTTGGCCTGCAGTGGTTACTTTATTGCCAAAGAAAGGAGAAAAGGACTGAGTGTGCTTTCATCATCTTGAAGAAGATGTCCAAGGGCTTGCACATTGAGCTTGCCTCCTGCCTGAAGTCTCAGGGATACAAGACTTCACCCCCAGCTCCCCTCCTGAATTCCCTTGCTGGGAATTGAAGTGCCTACTGCTGTTGGGCCTTCTGAGAGACTGCGTGTCGCTGCGACCTGGAAGCGCGATGCAACGAAGAGGAAGAGTGTCGCTGCTCTAGCAGTTGTCGTCGCATCGCGGAGTAAGCATGCCGCCGCTGCTGCTGTCGCATCACCGAAGCGCCCCATATCACTGGAGAAGCGTGCCGCCGCAGCAGTTGTCGTCGCATCGCAGAGTAAGCGTGCCGCCGCTGCCGCTGTCGCCATCGCATCACCGAAGCGCCTCGCATCACCGGAGAAGCGTGCCACCGCCACAGAGGACGACGGCACATCACCGGAGAAGCATGTCGCAGGGCCTGTCGCGGCTCAGAAGATCGCCGAGTCACCGCACGGCCATCGGGCATGCACGCATCCCGTCTACGTTGTCGCCCCGTAAGCAAGACGCCATTTTCTCACATCGCACCGGATCATCATCGCATCGGAACCGGGCCGCAGTAAGAAACCGACGCATCCTCCTTTCTGCGTGTAAGGAATCAAAGCATCACCTTCCCTGCGACCCTTTTGTTTGTTTTCCGTTACGCATCCAGAGGTACATTGAGAGTAAAGTGTCGCATTTATCATCTTTATTGAACTGAGCTATTGTCTACCATTTTGACAGTCATATTTTTCGTATTGTATTGTGGATTTTTGTTGTTTGGGTCTTGTGTTAAGTCTATATAAAAATACTTATTGTTATACTTCAACCTGTGTGGTGTCCATCTGTAGTGTTGTCACTGGGTTACTGTATGTGTTCATAAATGCTTTACACACTGCCTCTGAGATAAGCCTGCCTGCTCGTGCCAAGCTACCAAGGGGGTGAGCAGGGGTTATTTTAGTAGTGTATCCCCCTTACCCTGACTAGAAGCAAGGGTCCCTATTTGGACAAAGGTACCTACCTCTGCCAACTAGAGACCCCCAGTTCTAATAGCCCTTTAAATTACACTTCTGCTGCTTACAACAGTTGTTACTTCAAAAAGATTTAATGATACTCAATTTACTGATCTCTGAAAGATGGAAAGTTGAGTTATCCTAGAATGCGATTTTGTGACATGTCTATCACGACATATGCCAACGATGAGTGTTTATTCATTGAACCATCATGGTTGCCTACTTGAGCATGATATTGACAGCAAGTTAAATAACAATGCTACTTTCAAAAATGTGATTTTGATCTTTCTTTTAAGATGTTATACTCTTGTGTTCTTATGTTGTGTTTTAATGATATATTGAATTACATACATTTGTGCTTCATAAACTTCATATGCACTCTTTTTGCACAGTGTCTAGACATCTCTGTAAATATTTTCACTTAGAAATATGTGTACACACTAAAATGTATAACAAGACTATTATACATACTCACAATCAAACCCCATTTCACATCAAATTTACCACATCGAAGGACCTCAATTATAATGCTTAACCTATACTTGTTCGAAATATGTGTAAAAAGAATCAAGCGTAGGTTCGTCTGTGACTAAATCTGTGTCCGCTAGCAGCAGCTGCCTACACCTATTTGATCATAATCCGGGTCTGCATATTTATGCTGCAGCCAACACCTTGTTATTAATTCTTTCCTGGCAGCTGCCGCTAGCAGATGCGTATTTTGTCCCCACTGCTACTGCGCTTAATTCATCTTTTTAGATTTACTTACCACCTGAGTCAGCGGCTTGACACTCCTTTCGATACCTTGTTGTTGAAGCTTTCTTGACACCTTGAGACACTATTTTGGTCTAGGCCACACTAATACTGCTATGTTAGTCATGATTTGGTTCATCTATAAGATGTTCCCTGGATCCCAGATACCTGAGTAACATTACTTGGGTGGTGCCACTACTCTCTACTACATCCGATTGATTGTCATTTCCTGGGGTCCATTATTACCATTTGTTGTGCATCTTTGACTGTTCGCCTTGGGCCCTTGGTAATTACCATGATGCTGTACACTGTTGTCTTGCCCTGATGGTGATCTTTTAGCATCACTCAGTATAAAACCTCATTGCTAGACAATACATAGACTAATTGCCCCCCTCCCATTTGACAAAAAATCTTCAAGATTCCAGAGTCATGTGTCTTTTTATGAATACACACCTGTCACTCTCATGCTGTCTGTGCACCATGTGATTACTATTTCAGACCACTTTATGTACTGTAGCACTGTGAGAAATTTGGTTGTTGGTTAAAGGTGGTTGACCTCTGTTCAAGCAACAGTCACAATCCCTGTCAGGGTGAACCACAAAATTCACTAAATTAACCTATGCTTAACCCTCTGTTAGCTTGGCACAAAAGCAGTCAGGCTTAATTTAGAGCAATGTGTAAAGTATCCATGCAGGACACAAACAGTAATAAAGGGAAAACACAACATAAAAAAATTCCACACCAATTTAGAAAGATAGAGAATTTAGAAAGTATTCAACACCAAAATGAAAGAAAAAACATTAGTAGAACCAGAGCTATGAATTTTTAAAGTTTAAAGTAAAAGCTAGCACCTAAAAGATCAAGGCGTCAACTGTGGACATCTTGTCGTGCAAGACTGGGTCAAAGTTGAAAAATATGGCCGACTGCGAAGGAGCACGGGTTGGATACAAAAAGTGGATTGAGCCTAGTCAGTGCTTACCTTTGGACATAGAAGAAATTCTGAGAAAAATATTGTGAGAAGGTAAAGTTCAGTGGGAAAGTTCAGCGGGGCAAGGCTGCAGGCACTGTCTGAGGAAAGAGCATTGTCATCTTGGAGCCACTGGATGAAGGCACAGTTACAATTTCCACATTCCCACTTAGTCACTTTTTTTAAAATAGGAAATCTCCAATGGACGAGGCAGGAGGCTGTATCAGATGAGAGTTTCAAGAGGCTGGATACCCCTTTGCTGAAGGACCGCTGAACAGGATGTGCTGCTGCATGAAGAACCTAGCAGAGCGAGGCCAAGGGGCAATGCACCCTGGGCAGGTAGACAAGCAGGTTGTTCCAGGTCGTCCTTCAGTTCTCAGAGTAGTTTTTTGCCAAAAAATTTCCAAGTCCCTAGTTTTGGATTTTGGCTACCTGGGCGCCTTTAGCCCACCACCAAGGGTCCAGAAGTGGAAAGGCACCACTTGGGGTGTGGGGGGGGGGGTGTTAGGACTCACTCTGGCCGGTCCAAATACTGTTTCAAGATGGTGGGAGCCTTTTCTGTCCCTGAGGCTCTTAACAGGAAGCAAGCGCACTAAACCTTGGAATCACTTTGGTAGTTCTCGGTTCAGGTGGAGAAGCAGGGCTCAAGCAGCAGGGCAGTCCTCTGAGGGTTCAAGGTAGGCTCCAGGCAGCAAAACAGTCCTTTCAGGTGCAGCAAAGCAGTCTTGTGGAGTGTGCAGCAAGCCACAGCAGCAGGCAGTTCTCTGAGAGTCCTTCTGCAGTTCCAGAAAGTAAACTGAAGAGTGAGTTTAAGGGTCCCTTATTTATACATGGTGCCGTCTTTGAAATAGGAGAAGTTTCTAGAAGGGTTTCTTTGAAGAGCTTTGAATTTCGGAACTCCCCTAACCTGGCGCCCTGCATGAGCAATACCTTTGTGAGAAGGCAGAGCACATCCCAGTAATTTGCAAGTGAGGCTGTGCCCAGCTCAGCCCTCCATCTTGCCAGTTGATGGCCCACATCTAATCCCTCAATCCCTCAATTGTGCGGCTGTCTGGGAGGAATAAACAAAGTCAATCAGAAATGCGTGGTAGCCAGGTCTTAGATAAGGTGCTCACCATTAAAGTCAGGACAAATTAAAGACAACAAATAATAGATTAATGGTGCTCAAGAGCAAGGGTTGGCTACCACACAACCCCAAAACCATAACCCCAGAAGCAGGGGCTAATACATGCAAAAAGAATTGTTCTGAGCACTCAAAGTACATAAAAGAGTACAACATCCAATCCAAGGAGTCCACATTTCATGTCAAAGCCCAATATTCCTGTAAATCACGGGGTAGTAATGTAAGAACAGCTAGCCAACACATGTTTTGTCACATGGCAAATTAGCGTCCGACTTTCTCAGGGCTGTAGACAATAAATAAATCAAAAAAGTGCAGTAACAAACATTGCTGTACTGGAAATACCTTCAGCCACCAATGGTGCTGGGATATCTGAATAACAATGTGGTGTTGCCAGAGATAATCACATATGATAGTCATAGAGAAGTTATACTCTTAATTGATACTGTCTCAACCATATGCTAGCAAAAGTCAGGGAGAAGAACTATATAATTAATTCAAACACAGGCAGAATCAGATAAAGTAAAATACAGTCCACAAATAGAGTTGGTGCACCCCCATTCGTGCCAATCATGAAACAGTGTACATGCAGGCTGTCCTGTGAAAAAGTACCTATCTTTACCCAGTTCTTATGAGGAGAAAAAAGTAGAAAAAAGCAAGAAAAGAAAAGAAAAATAAGTAATTAAATAATGACCTGAAGAAGAATAGCCAGGATCAATTGTAAGATAAGGCAGTACGGCCAAGTATCCAGTCCCAATATCAGTAATTTACACAACAAACTGAAAAAAATCACACATTCCTCCAAACAATAAATGATAGAGTATTCAACTATATTACAAATAACCGGAGTTTAGACCTCCAAAGTGATCACCTAACGCGTACTTTGGCAATTATTCCTTAAAGAAAGTTGCGCCTATTATACGGCTCATGAGTAAACAATCCGATAATACTGATGAAAAAGAGCCACACAAGGTTGTTTTCAGTGCTACGTAATATCCAAACCATAGTGACCAAAGAAGGTGAATGCAAACTGCATGCCGGGTGTTCCCGAAGTGTGTCAATGTGCAACAATGAGTCAAGAAGTATGTGTAAATCACTCATTAGTCAAAAATCCAATAATGTTGCTGAAAACCTTTCAGTGCTTAGAGGTATATTATCTATCTTTAGTGACCTGAGAACATGTATGTAATGAACATCTTGGGGGTTCCCGAACTGTGCAAAAATACAATAAGCAGGTAAAACAAAAAGTATAAATGTGTCACTTTCATAAAACACCAAATTAGGGTCACTTTCACAATTAAGAAGCATCCCAATTGTAAACTCAAAATGGGTGTATATGCAATGACCATATCGGGAGTTCACGAACTGTAAAAATATACAAATTACAGTTCCTACTATCTATGTATCAAAGAATTATTACATAGGGTATGCTAACATCACAATATAAATACACAGTGCCATTGAGATAATTATGTATCGATGGTGCCACACGAACTTAACTCATACACGTGTGCAGCACATACAGAGTATCGAAAATAAAACTGTTTTACACCCAATAGCAGACCGTACATGTCCTGTAAAGCCCAAAAGTAAATGATATAAAAGTGAATAACTAAAAACACTTACGTAATGAGTTACCGGTCAAAGACATGGAGAGTGCTCCTTCAAAGATATCGGGGAGGGTGATATGCACCATCTTGACAGTCCTATTTATACTAAATGAAAAATAAGTTAGCTTATCCCTCACCCTCATGTAGCTGCCATCTTGGAGTGGCTAAAGTCCTAGATATTCAGTGATCATCACATAGGCAAAATGTAAATTGATTGATGTTTTAAATCAGTAAATACAAAAACATCTATTGTGCTTGTGAAATAGTCTAATGCCATCCCACACACGAAAAACCCTGTGATCTATCTTATACGAGAGCCGCCATATTATTAAACAATACAACGCTAACCCCAACATGGAACATGGTAAAAAGCATGCAGAATAACGATAAGGGTAATTTCTCAGTATGCCATAAGTTAATAGCTTCCATGTGAGATGCTTTCATTATATAATAGGAAAATGGGAATAAAATGATACCCTAAACTTTAAAATGCCACCATATTAGAAGCACATTCAATAGGCAAACATACGAATTGCAGTACACTCATTTTGAAAGCAAAAATGGACAAGTCCAGATATGTGAAGCGACCATACAAGTACCATGCCATAACGAACGTACCTTATATTAAGTTCCAAACCTCCCTATTAAAAATTATCATTATTCTTTGTAAAGGAATTTATAACAAATGGACAGAAAAAGGACAACGAAAAACCAATAAGGTTACAACGCACCTAAGAATAGGCAGATTACTGAAGTTCATGTAAGCTAGAAAAGTAAGCCACCATGTAGGATACAGATAAGAATTTCAGAAAATGCAAATATTGCAAGTGAGAAACGCAAAGCTCTGAAGAGTGTATTAGTAACATAGACAGAAAAAAGTATCTACAGAAATTAAACTGCGTCACTAATAAGTAAAATAGTTCACGAGGTCCAGTCCAAAAATACGTATAAGCACTAGGTACACATTACAGGACACTCCTATAGTTTTTGCCTTGCACAAGGGCAGTATGCAAAGTAGTATTTACTACAGTATAAAAGCACATAGCCTATAATCCAATCAAAGTAATCAATATGAGCAATGGTTAACCACTGGTAGAAATATTCACTCAAGACGTATTACAGATCATTGTCAATATTAAGTCCACATTCCACTGATTTAAGCTTCATTAGCCATTTTGCTTCACAGCGTCTCAATTTAGGTTCATGATTACCACCTTATGCATTACTTCTGACAAGGTCTATCCCATGAAATCCTAGATGTTGTCATAGAACTCGAGCCTCACAGTCAAGTGTATGCAAAACATTTACAATATTGTTATGTTTAAGGGCTCTGAAGTGTTCTCCCATTCTTTACCTGAGTGACCTGATTGTACTTCGAACAAATATTTTCTGGCATTGACAAATGATCACATAAACCTCATATCTTGTGGCACAATCAATATGCATCAAAATTGTAATGTTAAATCGGACTTTACCGTTGAAGAGGATTTTAATTACAATTTCATAGAGACCAAATATGAAATGCTTACCTTTCCCCAATCAAAAGTTAGCACTTATTAACTGTAATAAGGCAACCCCATGTAATTCTATGAAATCCTATAAGGCAGAAAGGCCTCAAAGTAGTGAAAAACGAATTTAGGAGTATTTCACTACCAGGTCATGTAAAACTTAAAAGTAAATGTCCAATATTCTAAATAGAATGCACCCCTATGACCTCCCTCGGCCTACCTTAGGGGTGACTTTAATTCCACAAAAGGGAATTTTAAGGCTTGGCAAATGGGTTATATTGCCAAGTCGAATTGGCTGTTCAAAACTGCATTCAAGCTGCAATAGCAGACTTGGGACATGTTTAAAGGGTCTCCTTAAGTGGGTGGCACAATGAGTGCTGCAGGCCCACTAGTAGCATTTAATTTACAGACCATGGGTATATGGTATACCACTCTATAAGGGACTTATAGATAAACATAAATATGCCAATCAGGTGTAAGCCAAATTTATCATGTTTAGGGAAGAGAGCACAAGCACTTTAGCACTGGAAGGTAAGCACCAACCGGACCCAACACACTTTTAGTATCTGACTTGAACTACATCGTGGTCAGCTATATTTTCTTACTTTGACCTGGTCTCGCACAGCTAGATGTCCATGGTTGGCGCTTTGATCTTTTAGGTGCTGGTTTTTCCCTAAATCTTTAAAAATGAATAACTCTGGTTTTACTAATTGCATTTTTGTTATTTTGAGGTACATTAAAATGTACTCTATTTTTCTAAATTGGTGTGAGATTTTTTTTGCGCTGTGTTTTCACTTTATTACTGTTTGTGTGCTGCATAAATACTTTACACATTGCCTCCAGTTAAGCCTGACTGGTTTTTTGCCAAGCTACCAGAAGGTTAAGTATAGGTTAATTTAGTGACTTTTGTGGTTCACCCTGTCAGGAATTGTGGCTGTTGCTTGAACAGGGTTAACACCCCACTCAACTAACAACCCAATTTCTCACATATCCTAACTGTTGATTGGGATAAGCTACAGAGGTGATTAAATCGCTATTTTTATTATTTAATAAAAATCCAGTTCATTGGTTGAAGTCAGATTTTTTGTTAATAATTTGCGAAAGTGACTTTTAAGAAGCTTGCCCATTTGCAGGATTTTAAGGTTGATGAAAAAGACTACGTTCGATGGTAAAGATCTTGACCTGCGAAGGCGCAAAACATATTTAGCTGACACAAAGGCTTCGTCAGCAGCAAAATTCTCCCTCTTGGAGCTTTTCCTTCCAGATCAGAGACTAAATGAAAGGGTAAAATATTTGACCAGGATGAAGCCCACTTGGAGTATCCAACACCCGCTCCATTGCAGTGGGCATGAACTTGATCCTAGGTCTTGGTCAACCATTAATAGTGACTACTGATTGACACTTTACTTTTGCTTGGTGCTTTTTGACTTAAATCTTTAAAAATTCATATCTTTGTTTCCCATTAGATTTTTGTTGTTTTGGTGTCATTTTACGTTTTGACCTTTTAATTGTTTTGTTACTGCCAAATATTTTACAGATGTTCCTGTGTTGAGCCTGTTTGCTCTGTGCCATAGCTATCAGGATGTTGAGCCCAGGATTCCAAATGTACTTCTGGGATTGTTTGCATATAGCAAAAAAACTTAACTATACGTACAAGCATAGATACAACTCTCCACGTATATTTTTCTTTGCTTGTAAATAGTTAGTGGATAGGTCCTTTAATATTTGAATACGAAGTGTTGTGGAACCACAATTGATTACTATAGTATTTTATATGCATTGTTGTTAGGGACTGATAATGCTTGAAATTTCATACATGATGTAATTTTAATTTACTTTAAATATGATGATTGATAGGTCTACCACATTGGCTTTTCAAATTCACCTTTAAACATTATAATGGTAAGTCTACTATATTCACTTTTGATAAGAAAAATTGACATGATAGCAACTAAAAGGTGGAATGACAGGAGGTTAGAGGGCTGCACAGATATAAATAGGGAGTGCATTACTTTCCATTATATATATCACATTGAATGAAAGTTTCAAGATGAGATCTTGTAAAGTGGCGTATTGCGACCTAAGTGCATTTATCTAATAGATTGACACCTCAAAACACTTATTTTGTTAAACACTAGGAGTGAGCACAACTCGCATAATTTGCTGTAGCATAATTATGCAAAATTATGCACAATCTCATGATGATGCCCTGCATCTAGCTCTATTTCTTTTGTGCAAAATGCACCCTCACGCCCGAAATGAACACAAGGATACATTTTGCGCTTATTAAATACTGCTAAATTCAGCAGAACAGGAAACACAGGCTCTTGCGCTCTGTTCCAGTGCTCTTGGAGAAGCATTTTTTCCACAAATTACTCAAAAATCCACAAACGGCAGTAATTGTCTAGTTCTTGTTAATTTTGCATCTCAAGAGCAATGCTAAATTACCAAAAATACTCCGATAACTCTGGTGTAATTAATATTTCGCCCAGGCCTATTAAAAACACAGATATAAGACAGGAGCTTATTTTTAATTAAATCAAAGACAAATCATGGGAATACATGTGGGTGTGTAGCCTGGAACCTATTTAAGACTTTGGCTTTCTGACTTACAAGATCTGATTTCCTTAAGGAAAACAGAGTGGTAAAGCAATAGTGGAAACATTTTGAAGATCCATGGAAGAGTATCACAAATATATTTGTTGAGATTTACTAGACAAATAATAGTTCAGAATAAAAGATGGTAGAAACAACAGACAATACATTTTTAGATTTGATAGAGTGGAGAAGACAGTCTAAAGCAGAGAAATATGGGGCATTATCCTCATAATTAAAGTAATATTCTGGTTCAATTTTGTTTTGGTAAATGAAGTTGTATAATAGGGCACAGAGCATCTCATAAGGGAGAAGGCTATAGCAACAGATCCTGACAGAGCTTAACAGAAATGGTTACATCCTGTATTGATATTTTACATATATTTAAAGAAAGCCTTCACTTAATAATTTTTTTAAAATCCTTTGTTGTGTTTGTGTAGCACCAGCATAGTCAAAAGTATGCTTCAGAGCTCTTTGGCAGGTTTCCCGAGAAAGGCTAAAAGGATAATCAGCAGACAAAACAAATTAAACAAAAGGTGGTCTCTAAGATCTGTCATGTCAGCTGAGATGTTGACTGAAGTTTTTAAAGATATGTGTCATCAGGAACATTCTGAGTTTGCATAATTGTCTATTGTACAGATTGGTATGGGAAATTGCTTCCTTAAGTATGAAAGACCTGCCACCAAAGCATTTGCTTCTTGCCTCATTTATTGAGAATCTGTTTTGTATAGTTCGGAGCCAATGTAGGGACACCCGAGGATGAGTTATGTGGCTTTTATGCTTCAGGCTTCTAGCTCTACTTTTCATTGCTAGATATGTTAGAATGGCAGATGAAAAGGCAATATTGAATGAAGATATCTATTAATCCAAGATTGGATTTACAAATAAACAAACAAAGAATGGCATAAAACAAGGTTTGTGTTGTCTAAACAATTAAAGCACAAGGTGATTACACTCCCAAAAATACTTCCATTATGGTTACGGGGACTAGGAAGGCGGAGAAGAGCAGTAGGGATAGAAAGCTGAAGACTGTTAGCATAGGTAATGGCAAGATTTGAGCTGGAGAAATTCAGTAATTCAGAATCGAGCCTTGACAGACTTAAGGAAGGTTGTACCCCCTGTCTTGCCGGACTTAGATCTCAAGTCGGAATCAAATTGATTCAAATAGCTGAATATCCTTGTTGGTGCATAGTTAAATCAATGCGCATGCCTTTTGAAGTCTTAAAGATCCAAGCTTGCCGTTAATTGTAGCTTTGGATAGCATTTTTTGCCCTATGGCCAACGAATTTGGAAAGGCTGCTGGAAAGACAAAACTCTTGCAGATCTTTTTGGTTTATCCATGATAAGCTGTCTGTCTGTGTTAGAAATGAGGTCTCTAGTTGGCAGTGGTTTTCACCTTGTCCAAGTAGGGACCCTCACTCTAGTCAGGGTAAGTAAGTTACACTCTCAGAATAACCAGTGCTCACCCCCTTGTTAGCTTGGCAAGAGCAGTCAGTCTTATATTAGAGGCAATCTGTAAGGTATTTGTGTACACACACACACACAGTAACACAGTGAAAACACTACAAAAGGACTCCACACCAGATTAGAAAAATAGCCAATATGTATGTGATTAAAACAAGACCAAAATGATAAAAATCTAACATAGACAAGTCAGGATATGAATTTTCAAAGATTAGATAAAGTTGTAGTTCTCACAAATCAAAGGTTCACACTTGCCAGGAAAAAGTACAATGGATGCATTAAAAATCAAAGACAATGCATGGTGCAATGGAGGTGAGGGGTCGAAAAAGCAGGTGATGCAACTGTTTCTCACTGCTATGCAGGTCATTGGCATGGTGACGCTCAGGGACAGTGTGTTGCGCAAAGGAGGTGATGCGTCACTGTAGACAGGGATGCATTGGTTCCTTAAGGCAGTGCAGAGTCATGGATCCGTCCACTTCTGGGGACGATGCGTGGAGCAGGGGAGGTAATGCGTCATTTGTGGGCACAATACCTCGGTTCCTTACTTCCGTACGGTGTCGATGCTCAAATTGGTGCTCAGGGATAATGCATCAGTGATGCTTTGAAAGTCAAGTTGCACTGCGTCAATTCCACAGCGTCAAAGCAGGTGCTGCGGTGCGTCACAGACTTCTGTGATACGGTGATCGAGGCTCATGCACCAGTGGTTTCTTCAGAGGTGCTGAAGCGAAAGCATCGGGCCTGCATTGTAAGTCGATGTCGTTTTGTTGGACAGGGACAACACTCTGGTGCAGGCAGTGGTGATGCATTGAGTTTTGCAATGTTGCACCAATTCCAAATGACGCTTGGAGCCAATGCATATGATTTTTCTGTTTACTCCCAACGGGCCTTTAAGTTTTGGCACCACTTGGCACGACAAGGCTCTCAGCAGAGAAGACCAGGTGCTGGCAGATGAAGTCTTTGATGGCAATGTGACTTCTTAACAAGAGGCAAGCATAAGCCCTTGGAGAACCTTGGAAGCAGGATGTAGAAATTAGAGTCCAGTCTTTTCACTCCCAGGACAGAAGCAGGCCAAAACAGCAAAGCAAACAGCAAAGTGACAGTCCCTCCTGACAGCAACACAACTCTTCTTCCTGGCAGAATGTCCTCAGTCCAGAAGTGTTCTGAGTATATGATGTCAGAAGACCAGTACTTATACCCATTTCAGCCTTTCAAGTAGCCAAACTTTAAATGCAATGTATTTGTGGTGCAAGAGACCCTGTCCTTCCTCCAGACACACTCCGGCGGGTGGAGACTTCTTTGTGTGGGGACAGACACAGCTCTATTTAGGTGTCAGTGTCAACTCTTCCCGCCACTCTTGCTCAGGAAGGCCCATCAGCCGGGTGATGGGCCATCAGGATATGCAGGGCACACCTCAGCTCCCTTTCTGTGACTGTCTAGAGTGAATGCACAAGAGACCAACTGTCATCCTGATCCAGATGTGTATTTAGAGACAGGCAGAGGCACAGAATGGTTATAATAAAATTAAGAAATTGCTCACTTTCTGAAAGTGGCATTTTCGGACCAGAAATTTAAAAACACCGTCACTAAAAGATGTATTTTTAAATTGTGAGTCCAGAGACACCAAACTGCTATTTTCTATCAGCTCCCAATTGGAAGATACACTTGTAAGATGTTACAAGTTAACTCCAAAGCTAGCCTATGGGAAAGATAGGCCTTGCTGTAGTGTAAAACTAATTTAGCAGATTTTACTACCAGTACATGTAAAACACAATTGTACATGTCCTGCCTTTTAAATACCCTACACCCTGCCAATGGGGCTTCCTTGGTCCTACCTTAAGGGAGCATTATATGTAATAAAAGGGAAGGTTTGGGCCTGGAAAGTGGGTGCATTTGACAAGCCGACATGGCAGTTTAAAATTGCCCCACAGGTTGTTTGCAGGGCTACTCATGTGGGTGGCACAATCAGTGCTGCAGGCCCACTAGTAGCATTTGACTTACAGGCCCTGGGCACCCCTGGTACACTATACTAGGGACATCCTAGTGAATAAAATAAGTAAATCATTTAGAAACCAAATACATTTTAGACATAGAGCACTTGCACGTTAGCACTGGCCAGCAGTGGTAAAGTGCCCTGACTCTTAAAGCCAGCAAAAACAAAATGCAGCACCCGGTCAAAAACAGGAGGTCAGAGGCAAAAACACAAGGGAAACCATGCCAAAAGATGCCAGTTCTAACAGTCTGCATTTATTGATGGTTGATGGAGGTAATGGCAACCATTGGTCTGGATGTTCAGCTCTTAGTTGGTGTAGCTGTGACTTGACATTATTGAGGAAACTGGCAAAATCAAAGGTGGAAAAAGCCAACCAGATGCAGAAGTCTTATTCTGGGCACAACTCAACACATTACTAAATGGTAGATGTTTTAAACTGATCCCTAGCTTTATGGGCATGTTGGTGCTGATGCAAAAAGTAAAAGTAGTTTTAACGAAGTCCAATTTGGTGCAGTGCATCAAGATTGGTTCTCCAGCACCCAGTCTACTTGACAAAGCTTTTTTGTTGTTAATGCTTCCTTTTTTCATGTTGCCAGTTTCCTTGTTTCCAACTCCTGGAAACAAGACTATTCAGCTAACATTCTTCCCAACAGAATGGATGTTATATACAACACAGGAAAATAGAATTCTTCTAATGAAAAGGTAGTGTAACCAGAACATATGAGTGTCCAAATTTCTTTGTCGACCAGGTCAAAAAAATGACTGCCCTTCCAATTCCTCTTCTCTTTCCATCTCCTTCTCCTTCCCTTCCCATTCCTCTTCTCTTTCCATCTCCTTCCCCTTCTCCCTCTCCGCCCTTCTCCTCCCCTCCCCTCCCCTCCCCTCCCCTCGCCTCCCCTCCCATCCGCTCTCCTCCCCTTAACTTCTCTTCTCTTCTTTTCTCTTCTCTTCGTCAATTGACTGCTTTGATCCAGGTCAAGAAAATGACTGCCCTTCCACTTCCTCTTCTCTTTCCATCTCCTTCTCCTTCCCTTTCCTTCCCATTCCTCTTCTCTGTATATCTCCTTCCCCTTTCCTCTCTCCGCCCCTCTCCTCCCCTCCCATCCGCTCTCCTCCCCTTACCTTCTCTTCTCTTCCCTTCTCTTCCCTCTCCCTCTCTCTCTTCCCCTCTCTCTCTCTCCTTCTCCTTCAAAATTCTGATGCTTACTAATGTTGCATGACAATAAATCAATCTCCAAAAGGCTACCACAACCCCTACAATCATTTATTCCCCATTGTGATCATTATTTTGCTTAGCATAAACAGATGTTCCCACAGTCCATTATGAACTAAATCCAGGACGTCAAGTGACTGCTTTGATCCAGGAAAGACTTTCTTGCCTCGGAACTCCATGCACTACGTACTTGTCCAGGCAATGGTGCAAATATTTTACTATCTTTTGGCAAAACTGTACCAACATATCAGATTGGTTGTTGGAGTATTGTGTCTGCCACGGTACATAACCAGGTATATTCAGATAAAAAGTTTTAGGAAGGGCACTCAGGGCAACTGCGCACCCCTTTCCTGTCAGTTGCATGAGTTCTTTTTACAGTGTGGGGCAACAACAAGACCAACCAGGATTGTGGTGGATACACTGTGCAAAAAAGTGAAGAAGGCCTCACAGCCGAGGTTTAAAATCTCTGAATACCCCTAATTTACCATTATACATCTTATTGCATCATTGCAATTTAATTACGCAATGTATCCAGTCGCGGCTGGTGTCGAGGCAAAGTGACGGGGTGGGGTGAGGTGTGGAGGGATAACAATAACAACACCAAAAAAAAAAAAAAAAAAAAAGAATTAATCAGAATGCCCTCAGCATCGCCGCATCGCCGCTCTTCTGGCTTCACTGCAGCACAGGCTCCCAGACTCCCCGACTCCTAACGCATATTGGTAATACTCCAGAGCCCTGACAGAGCCAAGGCATGCCTAAAGTTGTGGGAGCTGTTCAGTGAATAGACAAAGGCATATCCATTTTACAGAGCACTTTGATTATTCCAGATTGGAAGAAAACATCTAGAAGCATGCCAGTTTTATTTAAATGACTGTGGAATAAGGAGGTGAAGGAGTGATTGGCAGAAGAAAGAAGACAAATATAAAAGCAGACAGGATAACATATATACTTAAATCTTAGAAGGTAGAATATAATACATTAAAAGTGGGAGATGATAGTTGACTAAGAAAAAATTGAATATTGTGAATATTATGATGTCCCCTGGTGGACTCAATTACTCATGTGTTTCTGTTCATATTCCTAAATTATTTCATGCAAAAAAATTGAAATTTCTGCACTAAACCTGGGTGAAATTTAATTTAAGCCATGTGATGCTTGTTAAATGAAGTTCCCAAAATTACACTATTACGCCATGACTTTCTCAGCAAAATAAAGGTGTGGGAGCGCAGGAACAATGTAAACAACCAGAACGTAACAGGCTGTTTTTCGAGACAATTATGTTTTTTTGTTGTTTTTTTTAGAGTGAAATGACAGCATCGCTTTTCATGTAATTAAGATTAATTTCACACAATTTGCCTGACATTTTGCATAGTTATCCAAAAGGAAAATTGCTGAATTTGACACTCCTATATAACTGCATATGATCATTAAAAGTAGTTCGTATTTCAAGCTTCTAATTTGATAGATACCTTTTGGAGTTCTAACTCAATCTGATTTGAGCAGAGACATATGGCAAATCCCCATTCTATGTTATTGCTTTGAAATCATATTCAGCTGCTGCAATCTATCAAAGCAAGATCCCTTTCAATTTGAAAATTTGCTCTCCAACTTAGAGACAATTAAAATAGGTGTTCTGAAAACAAAGGAAACATACCCATGAACTTTAAGAGCCAACAGGGTTCGCAGATGTGACCCCTGGTTTGTCCCTTGCCAAGCCTAATATTGTCTTTGTGACCCCTACCTAATAATGACAAAAGCAGTCTCATGAGCAAAAGGTAGGCGTGACCTGATGAGCACTTTTTAGGTCTCGCATAGGCAGCGCTTGCGCTGTCTCTTCGAGACATGCTGTATTCAGTATATGGGTGATGGGCAACACCCATCTTTCTAATTGGCTCCTTTCACTGTCCTTTAGAAATGGCTGCTTTCCATTGGTTTATATAGTCACTAGTCCCGCCTTTTTCTCTTTTGTAACCTCCCATGACTACTGGCCCTCTTACATGTACTGTTACGCTTTCATCCTATTTACCGTACCTTGAGGGCACTCTTATTTTGGTTGACTTATCACTTTTTGAGCTCACACACACAGCATTTGCATTTCTGGGTTTCCTGCTAATCAGACTCAGTCGGAGGGCGTTTCTAATCTAACGTAGTTCCAGGGCTTTGTCCCGTGCATCCCTGCACTTCCCCCTCCCGCTTTGGCTTTCGAACAGCATTTGCATGTCTTTGATCAGAGCGGTTTGAGGGCGCCTGCTCCGTGCATTGCCCCCTCCCCCTTGTTTTCTTTTGCTCCAGAATGTTTGTTCACCCGATCCTGGATGCCTTTAAATTTAATTGTTACCGTCTGCATTTTTAAAATAGAGCCGGTGGGACTCGAACACCGTTTCCTACGCCCAAAGTCGGCAGCTCTGTTTGTTGGGCCACATCCCTATACATGTATACTTGCAGCCAATCACAATATGGCCACCATTGACGGCCGATCCTATCAAGTCCTCTTTCCATGTCAATCATTTTGGTATTTATATGACGTCTGAGGTTTAAACAACCATCCTCGGCGTTATTTACATCGGTGTTTACTCTCGTACATGCCTTCAGTTTCTTACACTTCTGACGGGCCTCAGACAGGCGTTTTTCCAAGATTGATAGAACCAGATCAGTGATGTACTGCTCACTTAAAGAAGCATAATTACGTTTTTCTTTTGGGTCTTAGTCTGCTTTTGGAAGTTAGCCTCTTCCTAGAAAGCATGAAAAAAGTCAGTTTGGTGCGTGTGTGTATTAAAGACTTTGGGGCTGATTCCGATTCGGGCCGGAAAACGTACCGACCGACTCGGAGCCGGAATTCATTCCGACCGACACGTACCGGTGCAGCCCGACCCGCAAAGTACGATGAAATGCGTGCAAAATCCGACCGACTCGTACGGAACACAACACGAACGACCGAACCGTGCGGAAAACAGCTATCCGGCCGGAAAAACACGCGAATCGAACCGACCGACACGCACCAGGAAGGATCCCGAACGAAACGTACCCGCAACTCCGAGCCGCGCAGTACGATGCAACGAGTGGAAAACACGACCGAGTCGCACGGAGCCCAAGCCGTACGACCGACACGCATAAAAAACAGCGAGCCGAAGCAACCCAATACACCGCGACCGACGCGTACACAGCACAGAAAACAGCACAAACACAGCGTGAACGACTCGGAGAAGCTCGCACGAGACAACTGCAGGGTCCGACTCGGTCAGAAGAACGTCTCCTACATGCACAAAAAGTACAAAGGGAAAAACACAAAAAAAAGGCCAAACAAGCAATTACAAAGCCAATAAATACAGGGGGGGGGGACAGGGAACATAGACACACCCACAACTCCACCCATATAAAGGACACAAATCCCTACCATGATCCTTTGCAAATTCAAATTACCTGCCAGCACTCAACACCAACAGACAGCAACCACACACACACTCACAGCTCATCCATCACACAAGCCACACACCATCAGCACCTCAACAAATAGCACCCTCACATACACCCAGCAATACCCACACTCACACACCCTCACTTGCACACCCACACCCACATCACTCACCACCACCACCCATCACCATGCCCCCAAAGAAGAATCCAAAGTTCCTAGATAGTGAATTGGAAGTCCTGGTAGATGAGATCCTCCGGGTAGAACCACATCTGTTTGGTACACTGGTCCAACAGAACCCTATGTCGCAGAAAACCAAGATGTGGGAGAGGATCGTCGACAGGGTGAACGCACAATCACCATGTTTGCGCACAAAGGAAGACATCCAGAACAGGTGGTATGACGTGCGCAGGAGGGTCAGGGACCTACTGAAGAAGGACTACATCTTGAGCCAACACACCGGCAGTGGCCCTCCTGCCAAACCTGTATACCTCAGGCCCTGGGAGGAGAAGGTGCGGGCCATCCTACCACCAGTGAGCATATATGGACTAGAAAACATCCCAGAGCCTGGTGAGTACACAACAAATGTACACAATATTGTGCGACAATACACACACATCACTGTCAAGGGGAGAGTCAAACCATGCACCCTTAGCAAATACACACCAACCAAAAGATCATCATCCCAAGATGTGTATGTCAGTCAGATAAACACAACACATGCCATCTCACAGTGATATGTAACTGTGTCATCACATGGACAAACACAACTACAAATACAGCTAGGCAGTGTCACAAATATAACCAACAAACACAGCCAGATATGTAGCCACCACTACAACACCACCTCACAGGGAAGCCCACTGAAAGGAAGGAATCCTGTGTATGCTGGTCAAGTCAGTGTAGCCAATAGCATCATGGGAGTTGTAGTCACAGATATTGCCCACCCTCACAATGCGCCCATCAACACCACCATGAACCATGCTCACATCACAGGGAGTGGAAAACAACTGACAAGATGGCTGACACTGGCTACTGCTGTGGGGAGCACAAGGCCCTGCTGGCAACTGTGCACCAACAAACAGCAGGACACCACTGACTGACATCCTGAGAGCAAACTTGCACTCCCTGCAATGGAAGCACGTTCCATCGTGGGATATCTGGCTGGGTGGGAAGGAGGACTGACAGCACTGACCATAGTTACCAGCAGCTCTACTCACACACACCCCTAACACAAACTCCACACAACCCACCTGGGAGAATGCATTGCCTCACACTCTAATCAAATATCCCACAAAGAACCACAACCCTGGGTTATGCTGTGTGAAGCACAGGGACACACATGGGACTTGTAGCCAAACTAACCCCAGGATAACACTGTCAGCCATCTTGTCAGCACAGGCACACAACCCCACAGGGAAGCAGAGTCAAAAGGAAGGAAGCATGGGCATGCTGGGAAGGGGGGTGGAGGCAATAGCATGATGGGAGTGGTAGTCACAGCTCAACATCCCCCACCCACATGGCCCAGCAAGCTCACACTCAAGCATGCACACCTCACAGGGAGTGTATAGCCACTTCAAAGATGTCTGACACTGGTGCTCAGTTGTGGTGAGCACATGGCCCTGCTGGGAACTGTGCACCAACCAACAGCAGGACACCACTGTCAGCCATCTTGCCATTGCTGTCACACTCACACACAGTGAAGTCCACTCAAAAGGAAGGAAGTATGGGCATGCTGGGAAGGGGGGTGGAGGCAATAGCATGATGGGAGTGGTAGTCACAGCTCAACATCCCCCACCCACATGGCCCAGCAAGCTCACACTCAAGCATGCACACCTCACAGGGAGTGTATAGCCACTTCAAAGATGTCTGACACTGGTGCTCAGTTGTGGTGAGCACATGGCCCTGCTGGGAACTGTGCACCAACCAACAGCAGGACACCACTGTCAGCCATCTTGCCATTGCTGTCACACTCACACACAGTGAAGTCCACTCAAAAGGAAGGAAGTATGGGCATGCTGGGAAGGGGGTGGAGGCAATAGCATGATGGGAGTGGTAGTCACAGCTCAACATCCCCCACCCACATGGCCCAGCAAGCTCACACTCAAGCATGCACACCTCACAGGGAGTGTATAGCCACTTCAAAGATGTCTGACACTGGTGCTCAGTTGTGGTGAGCACATGGCCCTGCTGGGAACTGTGCACCAACCAACAGCAGGACACCACTGTCAGCCGTCTTGCCATTGCTGTCACACTCACACACAGTGAAGTCCACTCAAAAGGAAGGACGTATGGGCATGCTGGGAAGGGGGGTGGAGGCAATAGCATGATGGGAGTGGTAGTCACAGCTCAACATCCCCCACCCACATGGCCCAGCAAGCTCACACTCAAGCATGCACACCTCACAGGGAGTTTATAGCCACTTCAAAGATGTCTGACACTGGTGCTCAGTTGTGGTGAGCACATGGCCCTGCTGGGAACTGTGCACCAACCAACAGCAGGACACCACTGTCAGCCATCTTGCCATTGCTGTCACACTCACACACAGTGAAGTCCACTCAAAAGGAAGGAAGTATGGGCATGCTGGGAAGGGGGTGGAGGCAATAGCATGATGGGAGTGGTAGTCACAGCTCAACATCCCCCACCCACATGGCCCAGCAAGCTCACACTCAAGCATGCACACCTCACAGGGAGTGTATAGCCACTTCAAAGATGTCTGACACTGGTGCTCAGTTGTGGTGAGCACATGGCCATGCTGGGAACTGGCCACCAACCAACAGCAGGACACCACTGACTGACATCCTCAGAGTCAACCTGCACCCACTGCAAGGGTGGCATGCTTCATGGTGGGATAACTGGGCTGGAGGGAGAAGGATGTCCGGATGTCAACCAAATACCACCAATGCTGGCCATGCACACACCTCAACATTCACATTGAAATGCTTCAGGTTGGCAGGACAATGCGCTACACCAATATCAACAGCTGACTGTGACAACTTAGGACAATGCAATGTACAGGCCCGCATCCAGAGGTACAGTCACAACTGTCAGGTGTTTGAACCATTGATGCCTGTGAAAACATTACATACATTGTGTGTCTCTTCCAAATACAGGTGATGATGGGGACACAGCAGCAGACGCTGAGGAGTCCCTGTCCCAGGCTCCGGGGGACACTGAGCTCACTGGTGTGGAACAGCCTCTGCCCACCTCGGATGACGAAGACCTACCTGGCACCTCCGGAGTGAGTCATCTTGCAGCACCAGCAGGACCACCAGCTGCGCCGCCTGCACCCACCCCTCCAACAACTGCCAACACACAGACCACCCCTGCCGACACGGACAGACCAAGGACCACCACCACCACCAACACACCGACCACGGCCCAAGGTAGAGCCACGGACACCAACACCAGCAACAACCCCCAAGGGGGCCCAGGCTCACCTGTGCGTGCCACCGCAGGTCCTGCATGTGTCGCCAGGGGTGGTGGGAGGGGTGGTAGACATAGGTCGCTGCTTGCAGAGGGGTCTGGACTGCATGATGACCCACAACTGGTACGCATAGCTGATGCGTACCAGACTAGCACCGGAGAGTTCAGCCAGGTAGTGGGGATCCTCAGGGACATTCAACAGCAGTAGGCTGCCCATCATGCCCGCTTGGACTTACACATGTCCCGCATGGAGTCCAAGTGGGACACAATGCAAGAACAGACGGCGGTGCATAGGGACATATTACAATGCCTCCGCCAGATTTGCACCAACATGTCAACACCTCCCTGTGTGCCCACAACATCTGGTGCTGCAACAACTGCAACTGCCACAGGGAGGGAGGATGACTCTGGCGGAGAGTCCCCTGCACCGCAGCAGCCTGCACTTGAGGGTCCCCCCCCCAAAGAAGAGGGGTCGTCCGAGGAAGGACAACTGAGAGGCCAATGGCCATGCACAACCCCCAGGAAGCCAACACCTGTTCTGGAAAATCACCTTTGTGCGCAAACTCTTTACCCTGTCCAATGCAACACAACTCTCCCACATGACATGGGGAGCTCAAGTTGGACCAATGTATCAGATGACTGTGGACTTCACTCAGGACATTTCTGCTATCAGGACTTCCAAATCATCTAGGAACTTTGGATTACAATCACAATGTACAGCACCCCCCATCCTGTGCACTATACTCACAGATGTATGTCAATAAACCCACTAATACACCATACTTGCCTCTGTTGTGATTCCAACGTTGTTTCTGAAGTGGAGATGATGATCTGTGAAATGACACTGTGCATGCTAACTGCTACAGCAAGTACAACACCGGCATGTGAGTCATGGCGACATGACACATATGAGGGAGACACACCACCAGGGCTACACAACACATACACACCAGGGACATCTGACTCATTGCCTAAACTAATGTTGCCAGGAAATATGGTGCAAAGCACAGACCCAACACCTATTCACAGTCTGTGTGAACTAGCCCACTGGTGCAGTAAGCAAATGTCAGTCAGATGTGTGACCACAGACAACGCACATCACAAAGTGAAGCACAGGTTTATTATACATTTCCAACATGTTGTAACCACTACAGATGCAAGGTAATCCCACCTGGCAGTGGGCACACAGTCAACAAGTATAGAAGAAAGGAAGTCCATGGGTGTGGCGCACATCACCTGTAGGGAAACAACAGCTACCACCCTGGAAGTTGATTCACGGTGTCGGGGGATCACAGTTGACCAAACAACTCTGAAAGTACCCTGTGAAGGACAGAAATGACACACAGTCAAAGGCACTGAAGAACAGGACAGAACTGCAATACCCATGCCCAATACATGTCACAAGATACCCACCCAGAACCAAGTTAGCATGTCAACCCTGTTGTGGAGTACAGATTACCTGTAAGGACACATCGCTGCATGCATACAGTCATGTAGCACATGGACACACTCAAACAGCACCAGAGCACCACCAACACATATCATGCAAACTCACATCATTGACATAACATCCCTGGATACTCACATTCAGCTGAAGAAGTTGGTGATGAGCTGTGTGCGGACATCACCCTCATCATCATCATCATCACTGGCATCGTGGTCCAGGCCAGGATCCTCCACAGGTGGCGGATGTTGGTCATCGTCATCCAGGATGAGAGGCAACTCCTTCCGCACTGCCAGGTTGTGTAGCATGCAGCAGACGATGACAATCTTGCACACCTTTGCTGGGGCATATGGGAGGGCCCCTCCTGTCTTGTCCAGGCAGTGGAAGCGGCTCTTCAGGAGACCAAATGTCCGCTCAATCACTCTCCTGGTCCGACCATGTGCCTCATTGTAGCGCATCTGGGCTGGTGTCACAGGGTTCCTGAGGGGCGTCAGCAACCACGGCATGTTGGGGTATCCGGAGTCACCTAGATACAGACAATTGCACATTAGCTGAGTTGGAAAAGAGGGTGGAACACTACATTGCAGAACACACACAATGGTACAAAGTCAGTACACACCAACAAGCCAGGCATGCTGGTTCCGCATCTGTGACATCATCCTCGGGATGCGACTACTCCTCATCATGTAGGCATCATGTGCAGAACCTGGGAAATGGGCACAGACGTGTGAGATGCTCATATCTGCAAGACATACCACCAGTGCATTGACCGAGTGGTAGTGTTTGCGGTTCTTGTATGCCTGCTCTTGGGCCTGTGGTGGTACCAAAGCCACATGGGTCCCATCAATGGAGCCAATGACATGCGGCATCCTCCCCAGGGCATAGAAGTCACTCTTCACGTCAGTGAGTTGTTGGAGTCTAGGGAAATAGATGTACTGGTTCAGGTATCTCAACATAGCCTCCAGAACATCGCGGAGCACACGGCTGAACATGGTCTGTGACATCCCACCGGCAGTCGCAACAGTGTGTTGAAAGGTACCGGTGGCAAAGAAGTGTAGAGCTGCCATTACCTTCATCTTGGGGGCCAGCGCAGTAGGGTACGTCTGGCCCGGTTGCAAATGTGGTGCCAAGTGCACTGCCAAATCCTCAATCAGCTGCCTGGTGAAGCGGTACCGTCGGATGCTGTCACGTTCCAGTATCTTTGCCAGGTCAGGGAATGGTCTATGGACAGCTGGAGCCCTGCAGTGCATAGGTTGAAGGAAGAAAGATTGTCAGTCACCCCACATATGTGCCATTCACCATACTCAATTCCACATGATACATCATTACGTGACACAAGTACTTGATGTGTGTGCCGTTCTGTCGGACATAACTCGCACCTACATGGCCATCATCTAACTTCTCAGTACAACATGTGTGCACAACAGGTACCAGGTTGTGCTATGGGAGACCATTAGGCTGTGTCACAGTACCCATTAACTGCTGTCACGTTCCACACACACCACAGTGACATGTCTGGACAGATGCACCACAGGCATCACAGATCATTGACAGGTTGATTCCCAGTGACCCTCTCTTGCCACATGGCCACTGGAATGACATGGCGTATCATGTACACGTCAGATAAACAAACATGACTCCCACAGGTAGTGGCCCCTGTCGCATCCGCAGGACAGACATGGACGCCAGTGACGCACAACATCAAAGTCCATGCACAAACAACGTAGATGTGGAGACTGTCTCCCATCGTGCACATGGAATCAGTGACATCGGAAACACAACATGCACACAGACTGTGGAGGGACAACACTATTGTGGCAATGGGTCATCCTGGGACGTACATGCCTTCCCACATGGGACTCTGGGGGTATGTGACATGTCATACACATACACAACCTGGAAATGTGACCATGCCACATGCTCCAAAATGAACTGTTGCACATCACAGTGGTCATGTGCACAACACACCAAGGACCCTGTCCCCATGAACACATGCACAGCCTGGGTGTGGCTGCCCACAAGTGCCACCACAAAAACCAAATGTTAACCCCCATACACAGAGAAGGAAATGCAGCCTTACATGCCTCAGGAAACAGTGTGGACTGGGTGTGGTGTTGTAGGTGTGCCCCTTGGTCTCTGGCAGGTATATGTGGCTGGCATACGTTCACCAGTGACAAGCATGGTGACATATGCGACTGACCTGTACAGGTACGCATTGTACAGCAATGGACCGATCGGTGTGCCCGGCCGGCCCATTGCATATGATGTGTGCGGGTACGCGTTGTATCCTGAAATACGCGTTGTACAGCAATGGACCGATCGGTGTGCCCGGCCGGCCCATTGCATCTGTTGTGAGCGGGTACGCGTTGTACAGCAATGGACCGATCGGTGTGCCCGGCCGGCCTATTGCATCTGTTGTGAGCGGGTACGCGTTGAACAGCAATGGACCGATCGGTGTGCCCGGCCAGCCCATTGCATCTGTTGTGAGCGGGTACGCGTTGTACAGCAATGGACCGATCGGTGTGCCCGGCCGGCCCATTGCATCTGTTGTGAGCGGGTACGCGTTGTACAGCAATGGACCGATCGCTGTGCCCGGCCGGCCCATTGCATATGATGTGTGCGGGTACGCGTTGTATCCCGAAATACGCGTTGTACAGCAATGGACCGATCGGTGTGCCCGGCCGGCCCATTGCATCTGTTGTGAGCGGGTACGCGTTGTACATCAATGGACCGATCGGTGTGCCCGGCCGGCCCATTGCATATGATGTGTGCGGGTACGCGTTGTATCCCGAAATACACGTTGTACAGCAATGGACCGAACGGTGCGCACACATTGGCTGGGGCCTGGCATGGCAACGGACGCGTTTTCGAAGCTCCAACGAGTCTGATGCAGTAAATTCAGTTGGCCAGCCACAACAATGTTGCAAAATCATGGGTATCATGAAGTTGAAGATTTGAAGGATGCTGTGGGCGTGTATTAGTGATGCTATTCCATGGATTGGTCAGATTCAGAAGATGCAAACGACTTGGACCTATCACTTTGGACACATGGGACAGTATCTGCCTCTGCAGCACACATATAATGCTGGCTGTTCCCCTGAGAGCTCACTTGCCTGCACTACATGCTCCAGGACGACATCTGCCACCAACACTGCTGCTGTTTATGCATCCTCTGGCTCCTGCAATGGCACGTACTGTGGAGAGAGCCCCAGCCTTCAGCCTTGAGGAGAACCAGGCCCTGCTGGACAGCCTCCTTCCACAGTACAGCAAGCTGTATGGGAAACCAGGGGAGCAGGTGAGTGTGCTGTCCACTGCATCACTAATTGTGCATGTTGTCTGACTAGCAGGACTTTCAGTGTGCACACCACTGGCTAGCATGCCCACTGAGTAGTTGTCACACCCCAAAGTGTGTAGTTACATGCACTGAACTGGTACAGTGCAGTAACAGTGCATTCCAACTAGGTTTACTTCCCATGCAATGATACCATGTAGTGACTGCTGGCAAACTGTTCATAGCCATTGTTGCACTGCCTGTGTACATCATATGCCCCTGTGATTGAGACATGTATATCCAACTGTGTGATGCACGTATATGTTGCATGTGTAGTAATGGCCTTTTCACTTTGTCATCCTCACAGGTTGATGCCCACCAGAAGCAGGAAATCTAGCTGACCATCGCCCGGAAAGTAAAATCCGTGGGGGTCTTCAAGCGCCGGATCCGCAACTGCCAGAAGAGGTGGCAGGACCTTCGTGGCTGGACCCGGAGGATCGCAAGGGTCCAGCTGAAGCTGTCGCCTCCTCGCAGGAGGGGCGGACACCGGACCCTGAACCCCCACATGCTCCGGATCCTGGCGGTGGTCTTCCCTGACCTGGATGGGCAGCTGAAGGACAGACAGCAGCAAGGAGGGGGTGAGTCCATGACTGCACTGTGCACTTTGTCTGACATGCTATGTGCCCTCCTCTGGCCTGGTTAAACTTCCACAGTACATCAGTCATGTGGTCCAGGACCCATGTCCCTCATTTGTGACATGCCCACTTCTCCTCTGATACGCATATGTGTGGCCCTTATAGTCAGGAAATTGTGTCATTTGGGGACAGTGTCATTGCATTTTGCTTTGCTCAAGGTGGGGGACAGCATTTGTTCCCGTGACTATGTTGTGCTATTCATGGGTGGGTCAATTGCTTACACAATGCCTAAGTTCTGACATGTGATCTGGGTGTAACTTTGATATGTGGTCCGCTTGCTGCTCTGACTCACCACATGTCCCTGGGGAATTTGTCACACACCCATGCTGCTGGTGGGAACAATATTTGGACCTCAGGAGTATGTGTATCCAGTGTGTCACACATGCTTAGCCACCTGCCTACTGTCCAGGACCCATCCCTCTTACAGGTGGAGCTGGACAGTCATGCCTACTCCAGGGCATACAATACACTCTGTACTCCCACTCCCGTGTATCATCTGGCATGTTGTGATCAGTGAAATGTACCCTCAGGTGTCTGCCTCTGTCTCATTGTGCTGTGTCTTCGTTGTCAGGACTACTGGTATGTTTATCGGTTGGGCTCAGCATGCCATCTAAGATGTGACCATGATAGACGATACTTCTGTGACTTATAGGTGTCTGATCACTTGACTGTGCACACAGGTGTTTGCGACTGTGACTTTCAGGCAGCTGTATTTTCATTCACAGCACACTGTGAGGTGCTCATGTTCAGAGAGTTGTGTTTCATGTCCCCCATATGTCCAGTTGGTATGACGTGGACAAATAGTAGTACAGATGATGTGGTTTTTGGGGGATGGACATGTGCACTTGTCAGTCACATAACTTGCATTCCCCATGCCCTCGGATTGTGACACAGTGCAGACTGTTGTTGGCTGGCTGCCATGGCCATGTGACTTGAGACAGTAATGTATGACTTTGCACGCATTCCTGTGTCATGGCATTAAACTTCCTGGGACTGATCCTGCAGGGGAGTGACATGTGCAACATGCACCCCATTGTGGCATTGACTATCCGGACATGGGTGCATCATGGTGTCTGGTGCTGGTATGCATCACATGCATTTCTAATTAGACTCTGGCCATCCCTTTATCCGGACACCTGCACTGACTCAGTGGCAAGAGATGTGATGTGTGCATGTTCACATACTTCACCGTGTTCCCTGCAATGTCCAACAACTGTGTAGGTGGTGCATGTGTCCACACTGGGGTCTTACCATCAGACAGGCACCAGACAGATGGGTGCAAGGGCAGGAGGGGTGTGAGTCCCATGGTTGACCATCAGACTGACAATTGGCTTCCCGAATCTGTGTGAGGACTTTAGGCAATGTTCAACTAAGGATGCCAGGGCTTGCTCTGTAATGTGCTGTACTTACTGTGGTGTGTGCGGTCAGTGCAGGTGACTGATGTTTGTCTGTTTCCCTAATTGTTTGCAGATACATCCACGGCCACAGGAGGGGACAGCTCCCCGGACCAGGAGGAGCAGCGGAGCCAGACTGGGTCAGCATCGGACGAGTGGTCAGAGGGACCCAGTGGCACGGAGGGCGAGGGGAGCCACACCGAAGAGTCCTCAGCACCATCCACCTCAGCTGGGGACCACAGCAGCTCGGAGGATGACTCCCTTGTGGAGGCGGGTCTCAGCAGCCACCAAAGGCCAGCTAGTCTGTCTGGCCCCGCCACCACCACCACCACCACCACCACCGCCCTCCCATTGGCTCCCATTCCTGAGGTCCGTGGAGGCTCCCGTGCTCGGGAGCGTGTCTCCTTCGTGCCAGGCACCGCACCCCTGCCCCTGTGTCCCCTGCTGCCCTGAGTGAGGAGTCTGTGTACCTCCTTCGGCAGCTCCATGTAGGGCAGACAGCAATGCTGAGTGTCCTCCATGCACACACCACTCTGTTGACACAGCTGGTGTCGTTCATGGAGGGCATCTCGACGGGTATGTCTGCCCTACAGAGGAGCAATAAGTCCATGGACTCCTCCCTGACGGCAGCAGTGTCCCTCCTCCAACAGTCCCTCACCCTCACCCCTCCCACCTCTGCCCCATCCACACTTCCTGCCCCCTACCTGTCCAAAGCACATGCACACCTGCACAGTCACCCAAACACACAGACACGAGCAGCACAGACACACCCAAGAGTAAGGCAAGACGTGCACACAAGCATCCTCAGGGGACTGATACCACAGACACAGGGGATGGGGAACACACACACACACAGGCATCCACATTCACTCCGCAGTCCTCCAAATCCTCTCCCTCCAAGACCCCTTCCCTTGCCTCGCCTGCTACCCCACCTACACAGCAGATCTTCCTGTGTGACCTCAGCCTCTTCCCCTCCATTCCTGCTGATCCAGCATACCAGGGGAAGAGGAAGTCCACCCACACAGAGAGGAGTGCCCCTCGCCCCGGACACCCTCCCCTAGGCGCAGGCAGGCACAGGAGCCCATTAGGAAGTCCCCCCAGAGCAGGAAGAGCAAGACCCCACCACCACCACCACCCAGCTCCAGCGCCCAGTCTCTCTCCTCCATCCCCCAGGCCACCACTGCACAGGTTCCCCCGCCACACCCTGCCCCAGGTTCCCCCACACACCGATACCACATCCCCAGAATGCTTAGGCCCTCCCCCCCTGCCACTTGCTTTTCCACCCCCAACCCAGACGCTCTGCCTGTTAGTGGCACTGTTGTGGGACCGGGTCCCCCCTCTGTCCTGCCCACCTCATCTGCCCACCCTTCCACTCCCTTGGAGTCATGCACTGCAGTGGAGTCCACAACCACCATGTCTGACTCGGGCACTGCAGTGGGTACCCAGTCTACTACATCAGTCCAGCCCACTGCAGTGGTTGCAGCACCCACACCAACTGACTTGTGTACCACAGTGGTGCAGGCCCCCCCTGAGTCAGACACCTCCACTGCAGTTGCCGGTGACACTCCTGCACCCACCACCCCTTCACTGCCTCACTCTGCCATCCCCTGATCCTGACCCTGCGGTGCCTGGCCTGCCCCTTGTATGCCCCTCCAAGGGGGATGTCCCCCAACCGTACCAGTGCAGGCAAGCAATGTGTGACCAGTTGTCACTTCTCACCCCGTTGGCACTGTGATTTTGGACTGGCCAATGGCCTTAGTTTCTTTTGGACTTCCGTGTTTACCCTGACATTTGCTGAATAAAGCCTCTTTTTGTTTACTTTTGGGTTTTCTTTTGATGTACATGATGTGGATGAGTAGCATCCTGCATTTGCAGTTGTAATAGTGTTCACATCAGGACGATGAAGTGTTGCAGTGATGGACTCCATGTGGTCCATGGGATATGTGTCCTGTTGTAGTCTGGATCTATGGCATCCTTTGCTACAGTCTGAGGGTGTAATGTTCAGCATTTGACACAGGGATGTCCTTTTTGCATTTGTAAATGAACATCTTTGTCTTACACTGATGCACATCTGGTGGGCTTACCACTGTTCAATGTTCCGATATCCCTGACTGTGTGCCCAGCTCCACTGGACATGCAGTTTTGCACATCAATGTCGAACGACTCATCTGTGTATACAGTGCAACTTGCTTGACACGTGTTTGGTGTGTGTGCAGATGACTGACGTGACACTCCCGTACCCAGGCTGATGTGAGCAGAGCCTTCTGTGTGTTGTGGTTGTTGACTCACTGACGGAGTGTTCTGCTGACATGTTTGGGTCGTGCACAGACAAGGTTTGGCACAGCGGACCTTCCACAGGAGTGGAGTGCCCTCATGGCAGTGTGTAATCTGGTGACATTGCGTGGGCCTGTGTTGTGTGTTGTGTAAGCATGTCTGTGCGTGTTCCCTTCCCTTTTCCTACACAGGCTGTGTCCCTAGGGATGTTCCTGTTTGTGATGCTTGCTGAGTTGTTCTGTGTTCATCCAGCATCTTGGACCTGGTTTCTCTGTGATGTGGGTGCATGGCAAACTAATGTTCATGAGGTTGTCATCCCAGGTTGTCTTTGTTGTCAGGGCTAGGGATGTGGGCAAACGCAGATGGGACACATTCAGGATTCCCCTTGGCACTTGTTGTTTACACGAGTCATGTGATTTACAGTTTGTGTTAGCTTTCAGTGATTGTGACACGTTGTGTGTGTGACTGCTGCCACTCCTCAGGGTCAGAGCTGCAATGTTGGTAGTTGTGTATGTGTGTTCTTCGTGTGTCACCTTGGCTTCTTCGTTGGTGTGTGATTATGGCCAGGATCCCATTGATTGTGGTGGATTTCACATCATGCCCATGTACGGCATACTGTGCTGTGTGTCAGACATTGACGAGTCTTGTTGACTGGCCATGTGTGATGGGTTTCTGCACCTTAGTTCCCACCACCACCCCTGGTATTGTCATGGGTGCATGTGCAATGTCACCAGTCCATGTGAGCTTCACTGCTGCACATTGGTGGAGTTCAGTGTGTGTGGTGTTGAGTGTGTGCAAAAGTGAGTTGTTGCACGGCCAGACCCCTACCTCCATATTGGCCTTGGCTGGCAGGCCGTGCTGATTGATTGGAGCTTGTGTAGGTGTGATGGTAGTTAGTTGCTCAGGACACATGGCTGTGGTTCACAGTGTGAACGACATCTAACTTTGTCATCACAGTGGGATTATCATGCAGGCTAGTGTCAGCACAATATGGGGTCCCTGGGGGTAGTGCTGTGGTGGGTCTGTCTCTTCCTGTGTTAGCTGCTGTTCCTACAAGCTTGTGTGACATGTGTAATTTGTGCTCCCTCTCATCTAACAATGCCTGATTGCCCACATAGGGATTTGGATCCATGAGTTACTTTTGTGTGGCACTGTATGTGCATCTGTGTAATTGGTATTCAGGCCTCATCATGTGTTGTGTGTTGCCTGGGGACACTGGCACCCCCTCACCTGTTGTGTTTGATGTGCAGTGTGGGTCTGCCTGTTTCTGTTTGTGCATCTGCACCACTGCATTGGCATATCTTTAGTGTGCCATTGGCTATATGTTGTTTGGTGGGTTTCACCTGCTGTCCCTGGGACTCCTAGGTCATCAGTCAGCACAATGATCATTGTTTGTGTGTCCCATTGCTGCCATGGTATGTTATTTGTTCACCTCACATCTACAGTCTCCACAGGGTATCTACATTTGTGTGCCCATTGGTGCAAATATGTGGGTCTGCATTATGATGTTCACTTCTGTCATTGTGTCATTGATGGATGTTGACAGTGTCAGCCCCCATGGGTGATGTTTGTCTGCACATGGCCAAAGGTATGTCTTATTTGCACTGCACTGTTTGCCTCCCCCAATCTATGTTGCTATGGGACACAAGCACTACTTTGCCACTGATGTGTTTGTTGTTCTGTGACCAGGAATCAGCCATGCAGTTTGCCAGTTGCAGCTTTTTCAATGTCAACACTTACATTTTGGTCACTGTGATGATGGGGGTTTAGACCCCATTGCCACAATGTTCAAGATGTGCTTCAGCTATGGGCCCCACACTTACATTTTGGTCACTGTGATGATGGGGGTTTAGACCCCATTGCCACAATGTTCAAAATGTGCTTCAGCTATGGACCCCACACTTACCTTTTGGTCACTGTGATGATGGGGGTTGGACCCCATTGCCACAATGTTCAAAATGTGCTTCAGCTATGGACCCCACACTTACCTTTTGGTCACTGTGATGATGGGGGTTGGACCCCATTGCCACAATGTTCAAAATGTGGTTCAGCTATGGACCCCACACTTACCTTTTGGTCACTGTGATGATGGGGGTTTAGACCCCATTGCCACAATGTTCAAGATGTGCTTCAGCTATGGGCCCCACACTTACATTTTGGTCACTGTGATGATGGGAGTTTAGACCCCATTGCCACAATGTTAAAAATGTGCTTCAGCTATGGACCCCACACTTACCTTTAGGTCACTGTGATGATGGGGGTTTAGACCCCATTGCCACAGTGGTCATGGTCTGCTTGCATTGTGGGGGCCACACACATTTATGTGTGACACATGTGATAGGGGGTCACATTGTATGTTCAAAGTCATGTTCAGTGTTGTAGGCATTTGACACAGTCTACACACGCTTGTCATGGTGTTGGGGGGGATGTCTTTTTGTTGCATTCCCTATGTTGGTGTCTGCTTGTTATGTCATGCATTACCCATCCTATGAGTGGGGGTGTTGTTGGTGGTAGGCATCCTGCCCCCCATGGGTAGGGGTGGTGGTAGGGGTAGGCATCTGGCAACCCCTGGGTAGGGGTGGTGGTAGTGGTAGGCATCTGGCACCCCCTGAGTAGGGGTGGTAGTGGTGGTAGGCATCCAGCCCCCCATGGGTAGGGGTGGTAGTAGTGGTAGGCATCTAGCACCCCCTGGGTAGAGGTGGTAGTGGTGGTAGGCATCTGGCACCCCGTGGGTATGGGTGGTGGTAGTGACAGGCATCCTGCCCCCCATGGGTAGGGGTGGTAGTAGTGGTAGGCATCTAGCACCCCCTGGGTAGTGGTGGTAGTAGTGACAGGCATCTAGCACCCCCTGGGTAGGGGTGGTGGTAGGGGTAGGCATCTAGCACCCCCTGGGTAGGGGTGGTGGTAGTGGTAGGCACCTGGCACCCCCTGAGTAGGGGTGGTAGTGGTGGTAGGCATCCAGCCCCCCATGGGTAGGGGTGGTAGTAGTGGTAGGCATCTAGCACCCCCTGGGTAGAGGTGGTAGTGGTGGTAGGCATCTGGCACGCCCTGGGTAGGGGTGGTGGTAGCGACAGGCATCTAGCACCCCCTGGGTAGGGGTGGTGGTAGGGGTAGGCATCTAGCACCCCTTGGGTAGAGGTGGTAGTAGTGACAGGCATCTAGCACACCCTGGGTAGGGGTGGTGGTAGGGGTAGGCATCTAGCACCCCCTGGGTAGGGGTGATGGTAGGGCATCTGGCACCCTCTGAGTAGGGGTGGTAGTGGTGGTAGGCATCCAGCCCCCATGGGTAGAGGTGGTAGTAGTGACAGGCATCCAGCACCCCCTGGGTAGAGGTGGTAGTAGTGACAGGCATCTAGCACCCCTGGGTAGGGGTGGTGGTAGGGGTAGGCATCTAGCACCCCCTGGGTAGAGGTGGTAGTAGTGACAGGCATCCAGCACCCCCTGGGTAGAGGTGGTAGTAGTGACAGGCATCTGGCACCCCCTGAGTAGGGGTGGTAGTGGTGGTAGGCATCCAGCCCCCCATGGGTTGAGGTGGTAGTAGTGACAGGCATCTAGCACCCCCTGGGTAGGGGTGGTAGTGGTGGTAGGCATCTGGCACCCCCTGAGTAGGGGTGGTAGTGGTGGTAGGCATACAGCCCCCTTGGGTAGGGGTGGTAGTAGTGGTAGGCATCTAGCACCCCTGGGTAGAGGTGGTAGTGGTGGAAGGCATCTGGCACCCCTGGGTAGGGGTGGTTGTAGTGACAGGCATCTAGCACCCCCTGGGTAGGGGTGGTTGTAGTGGTAGGCATCTAGCACCCCCTGGGTAGAGGTGGTAGTAGTGACAGGCATCTAGCACACCCTGGGTAGGGGTGGTGGTAGGGGTAGGCATCTAGCACCCCTGGGTAGGGGTGGTGGTAGTGGTAGGCATCTGGCACCCCCTGAGTAGGGGTGGTAGTGGTGGTAGGCATCCAGCCCCCCATGGGTAGAGGTGGTAGTAGTGACAGGCATCCAGCACCCCCTGGGTAGAGGTGGTAGTAGTGACAGGCATCTAGCACCCTCTGGGTAGGGGTGGTGGTAGGGGTAGGCATCTAGCAACCCCTGGGTAGGGGTGGTGGTAGTGGTAGGCATCTGGCACCCCCTGAATAGGGGTGGTAGTGGTGGTAGGCATCCAGCCCCCCATGGGTAGAGGTGGTAGTAGTGACAGGCATCTAGCACCCCTGGGTAGGGGTGGTAGTGGTGGTAGGCATCTGGCACCCCTGAGTAGGGGTGGTAGTGGTGGTAGGCATCCAGCCCCCCATGGGTAGGGGTGGTAGTAGTGGTAGGCATCTAGAACCCCTGGGTAGAGGTGGTAGTAGGCATCTGGCACCCCCTGGGTAGGGGTGGTGGTAGTGACAGGCATCCTGCCCCCAGGGGTAGGGGTGGTAGTAGTGACAGGCCTCTAGCACCCCCTGGGTAGGGGTGGTGGTAGGGGTAGGCATCTAGCACCCCCTGGGTAGGGGTGGTGGTAGTGGTAGGCATCTGGCACCCCCTGAGTAGGGGTGGTAGTGGTGGTAGGCATCCAGCCCCCATGGGTAGGGGTGGTAGTAGTGGTAGGCTCTAGCACCCCCTGGGTAGAGGTGGTAGTGGTGGTAGGCATCTGGCACGCCCTGGGTAGGGGTGGTGGTAGCGACAGGCATCTAGCACCCCCTGGGTAGGGGTGGTGGTAGGGGTAGGCATCTAGCACCCCCTGGGTAGAGGTGGTAGTAGTGACAGGCATCTAGCACACCCTGGGTAGGGGTGGTGGTAGGGGTAGGCATCTAGCACCCCCTGGGTAGGGGTGATGGTAGGCATCTGGCACCCTCTGAGTAGGGGTGGTAGTGGTGGTAGGCATCCAGCCCCCCATGGGTAGAGGTGGTAGTAGTGACAGGCATCCAGCACCCCCTGGGTAGAGGTGGTAGTAGTGACAGGCATCTAGCACCCCTGGGTAGGGGTGGTGGTAGGGGTAGGCATCTAGCACCCCTGGGTAGAGGTGGTAGTAGTGACAGGCATCCAGCACCCCCTGGGTAGAGGTGGTAGTAGTGACAGGCATCTGGCACCCCTGAGTAGGGGTGGTAGTGGTGGTAGGCATCCAGCCCCCCATGGGTTGAGGTGGTAGTAGTGACAGGCATCTAGCACCCCTGGGTAGGGGTGGTAGTGGTGGTAGGCATCTGGCACCCCCTGAGTAGGGGTGGTAGTGGTGGTAGGCATACAGCCCCCCTTGGGTAGGGGTGGTAGTAGTGGTAGGCATCTAGCACCCCCTGGGTAGAGGTGGTAGTGGTGGAAGGCATCTGGCACCCCCTGGGTAGGGGTGGTGGTAGTGACAGGCATCTAGCACCCCCTGGGTAGGGGTGGTGGTAGGGGTAGGCATCTAGCACCCCCTGGGTAGAGGTGGTAGTAGTGACAGGCATCTAGCACACCCTGGGTAGGGGTGGTGGTAGGGGTAGGCATCTAGCACCCCCTGGGTAGGGGTGGTGGTAGTGGTAGGCATCTGGCACCCCCTGAGTAGGGGTGGTAGTGGTGGTAGGCATCCAGCCCCCCATGGGTAGAGGTGGTAGTAGTGACAGGCATCCAGCACCCCCTGGGTAGAGGTGGTAGTAGTGACAATCATCTAGCACCCTCTGGGTAGGGGTGGTGGTAGGGGTAGGCATCTAGCAACCCCTGGGTAGGGGTGGTGGTAGTGGTAGGCATCTGGCACCCCCTGAGTAGGGGTGGTAGTGGTGGTAGGCATCCAGCCCCCCATGGGTAGAGGTGGTAGTAGTGACAGGCATCTAGCACCCCCTGGGTAGGGGTGGTAGTGGTGGTAGGCATCTGGCACCCCCTGAGTAGGGGTGGTAGTGGTGGTAGGCATCCAGCCCCCATGGGTAGGGGTGGTAGTAGTGGTAGGCATCTAGCACCCCCTGGGTAGAGGTGGTAGTAGGCATCTGGCACCCCCTGGGTAGGGGTGGTAGTAGTGACAGGCATCTAGCACCCCCTGGGTAGGGGTGGTATTGGTGGTAGGCATCTGGCACCCCCTGAGTAGGGGTGGTAGTGGTGGTAGGCATCCTGCCCCCCATGGGTAGGGGTGGTAGTAGTGACAGGCCTCTAGCACCCCCTGGGTAGGGGTGGTGGTAGGGGTAGGCATCTAGCACCCCCTGGGTAGGGGTGGTGGTAGTGGTAGGCATCTGGCACCCCCTGAGTAGGGGTGGTAGTGGTGGTAGGCATCCAGCCCCCATGGGTAGAGGTGGTAGTAGTGACAGGCATCTAACACCCCTGGGTAGGGGTGGTGTTAGTGGTTGGCATCCAGGCCCCTATGTGTATATGTGGCATTGGTGATAGCCATCCCGCCCCTATGGTGCTGCTGTTGCTGGTGTAAGTAATTTCTGCATCCCTATGTGTGTGTGTGATATGTCGGGTACGTGTCGTTTGTTTGTGTGGTGGGTGTCTGACTTACCTTCTGCGCCGTACGCGTCCGTGCCAGTTCCGGTAATAGATGTAGAATATTGGTAGGATCGGCGCGATGGGATTCATGGTTGGTTCGTCTCGTTCGTCTTTCTCTTTGCTTCGCCTCGTCCTCGTCGCTGGCGTGTTCGTCTCGTAGCCGTGGATCGTCTTGTGGCGCGAATCGGAGCTTATGTGCGCCTCTCCCGGATGCTTTGACGTGCCGTGCGTAGCGACGGGTTCGGCGCGTACGGAAGGCGCATCGTACTTGTCCGGCCGGACGGGGCTGCATTTTGGCTTCCGTGCGACTTGATTCTGCGTTTCCGGATCCGCCTCGGTCGGAGAACAGGACCTGTATTGGGTGAGTACGACTGGGTCAAGATTTGGGCAGTTGTGCGCATCGTACTTGCTCGTTCGGACGTATGTGCGAATCGGTCGGGAAACAGGCATTCGCCTGGCTTTTTTCCCGGCCGAATGGTATTAGGTGCGCCTCCGACCGGGATCGGAATCGACCCCTTTGTGTATTGAAATTGCATATAATGTAGAATCCTTACATTGTATAGCACAAACATAGAAACCAATGTGCTAAATATTTCACAGATATACAGTGTATCGGAAAAGCAATATGAAACCCTTTCATGCAACTGAAATCGGTTTTTGATTTGCATTAAATTTCAGAAGCATCACTGTATTATACTGTCCTCCTGGACCTTGTATGAACTTTGCAATCTGCTGAGTTTGGTATTTCACGCATGAGGTAAGTCCAGCTCGTGTGGTTTCCTTAGTGCCTGCACATTGTTTGGCATTATAAACACGGCTTCCTCATTTCCCACCATTCCGGCTTTGCTCTGTGCTTTTGTTCTTTTGAATGGGCCGTCGGCGCACTGGTGAAAGACAGTGGTCGAAGTGGGCGGGATCGGCAGGGCACGGCGTGCCCCTACTTCTTTCATTTAACCGTTTCCGTTCCCCTACTTTTTTTAGTTTAAACACGCGTCCCAGGGCCAGAAATAGCGAAGGCCTAAAGATAAGGCTTGCCGTTCGTGGCAGGTCGGGGAGGCAGGACTGGCAGAGAATGAAAAGGACCCTGTTTCTTCCTTCCTGAACAGAGAAGGCAACAATAAAAATTTAATGATAACTCCGGTGAATAATGTTCTTCCTAAAGAGAGATGCAGTGCCCACTTCTCCTGCTCTGCCGCTGGCAGCTGCCAACCGCCCCCAGCAGCTGCCCTCCACCCGCTTTCTCACTCTGTCTCCCTCTCTTTATGTCTTGCTCCTCCTCACTTATTGAAACTATTCCATTACAGATTCCCTCAATAGAATCATTACCTCACTCGGCTATTGTAATGTGTGTATCAGATAGTAAGATATCTCAGTGGATTAAGGGACTTGCTGCAACGATCCGTGTGTAATCAAAGTCACTGCTTTCTTTCAAACTAATGGAATAGCTCAGTTGGTCAGTGTGTTTGATTCAATGCACTGTGCGTGATCTGTATGTCACAGGGTTAAATCCTAGCAAAGTGCTCCGTGGGCTCACGCATTTGTTAGAGATTTAGTGACCACCTGTAGGGCATAGGTTCTGTTACTGATAAGAAATCGAAGTGTGTTATGCACAAGCTGCAATCATCTGCATGTCGTGCCCGTAGCATACATTTGAATCCCTGCCAGGCCAACTCGTGTTTTCATTCTTCTGAGGGCGATCAAACGAGTACCTTTGGGAAGTAATTAACGCAGTATTTAAAGCTAATTAAAGGGTAGTTAACAATTACTTTTATGTTCTATGCCGTATATGTGGACATTATTGGCTGAATGTTCACATACACTTCAAATATATGAAATATATTGTCCATTCAGGAGACCTGTTTTCCTTGCCTGCTCTAGAGGTGAACTGCAGCACATTTTATTTTTGTATGTCAATCAGAAGAAATACTACGTTTGCCTGTTCAGAGGGCTGGAGCATGGAGACACAGCTCTGTTGGGCCCTATCTGACGTGTGCTCTTGTGCTGCAGCCCCCGACCTCCCACCCCTACTCTCAGGATACTTAAGTGCCTAAGATAAAACTGGCACTGTGTGTCCTCGGGTCAGTGGTTACAGAGAGGGCTGGGCCAGCTCTCTGCACTACTCCCTTGTGGGCTGGGCAACCTTTGGTCGAGCAGGAGAAGGGGTAGATCTGCCTATGGTGGCGAGAGGGAGTAAGTTGATGATACACCCTTCCCAGGGCTGTGCAGTGTGGGGCCACCAGCTAGACTCAGCCTCAGAAACATGTCCACTCCTTTAAGTCAGATCACTGAATGCCCTCCCACTCCCATTTGTGTAACAGACTAACATATCCACCACTCAAATTAATTTAATATTTCACTATAATAATTCACCACTAATGTTTTATGGGTTCTGGAGTAGCGTGCTACTCACCGAAAAAGCGCTTCAACACCCCATTCAGGGGTAGCAAGCACTATATAAATGCAAACCTTTTTCCCTCTTCTATCCCTACACTATCCTTCTTAATCCAAATAACTGACTAACATATCCACCACTCAAATTACTTTCATATTTCACTATACTAATTCACCACTAATCCTTTATGGGTTCCGGAGTAGCGTGCTACTCGCAGAAAAGTGCTTCGACGCCTCGTCCGGGGTAGTACGCGCTATATAAATGCAATTACAATACAATAAAAGATAGAGTGGTCTCAAAATGGCCAGATTGATTTTCTTCACCCAAACATATTAGCGCCACTTTACTAAGTTTGCCAGTGAAGCTCTACTTTGTTTTCTCGTCTTTCTTTGAACAACATTGTTTTCCATGGGTGGGGAAGTGCACCATTCCTGGAGGCACTGACTCGGGTGGGGGGCGTCATGTTTGCAAGTAATATTATGTTTCTAAAATCACTTGCTGCCTCCTTCCTGGCCTCCAGCAATTTTCGGCAACAATAAAAATTTAATGATAACTCCGGTGATTAATGTTCTTCCTGGAGAGAGAGATGGAGTTTTGTCAAGTGGAAGTTTTGACTCCTGGAAAGTAAGCGCAGAGGGTTAATGTGCCTGCTGCCAAGAACATGTACTATGCAGATCACAAAGTGCACATAATGTAAACAGGTCAGTGGGTTACTGCTTTTGTCAGAGAGATCCTTTTCTTACTTGCAGTTTATAAGTCAAAATCCTAACATAGAACAGTGAGCTACTAACTGTCATGTAAGAGCTGCATGCAAACTGCAAGGTATAAATTAGAGCGTAATGTTTTTTCCCCAGTCTTTGATTATCCTAATGTTGCAAAGGGTGTTCATATGGATAAAATCAATTCTGATTATTAAAGAGAACCCCCAACCATGGTAATACGTTCTAAATTCAGAGTTTGTGTTTCTCCAGACCAATCACTATTAAACTATACTGCCTACTAGTATAGTGTCATGTGACTCCTACACCTTGTAGTACTTTGTCTTATGTATTTCCTATAGAGTGATTTACAGACGTATGATTGATTGTCTCTCTGTAATGTGTGTGATGTAAAGTGCTCTGACACCCTACACTGGTATCAGTGGCACTGTAAATCAAATCAAATGCATCTGAGCGAGAAAGTGTTTATGGAGACTCGAGGGGCACTGTTGAAGGGTGGTAGTGAGGGAATCCATGGCGGAGGGAGTCATTGGGGGGCACCAACAAACATTGTCGCACAGGGCTCCACCAGCGCTAAAGCCGGCCTTGCCCTTGAGACCAGGCTGCTGCAGCCTTTGGTACCTCCGTTGGCCTTGTTTCAGCAACTCACCAGGGGTCGGCGATGCAGGATTTGCACGCACACCAAACTTAGTTCACAAACTTCAGGGTCTCTCTGCTTCATGCACAAGAACTTTAAACATGTGCTGCCTGCTTTGGGGCCACTGGAATTATGTAGCAATGGAGGACAAAATTATTCTGCAGTGTTGACTAAATTATGAAGCAAAAAAAGGCTGCAGCATAATGCTGTATATTTTCTGATACTTTATTATTTTGACATTTTTACACATGCTAACAGTCTGCAAAGATTTTGCCTTATTAGTAGCAGTGCAACATACAAATGCAGCAGTGAGAAGCGTGATCAGTCATCCTTTGCAAAGGGCTGTCCACTTCGCAGAAACACAAGTCACATTTGTTTGTAACTTTTGATCCGTTTGAGCTACAAACTATTTATTAGAATTTGTAGCACCCAAACCTCCTGTTAACAATCACTGTACTATTCACAAACCTCTGTCACAACAAATACTGATTGCAGCTATCTCAGATGAAACAATGAGCCAGTGCAACCCCACGGAGTTGGAGCCCCATGGAGACCTCTGTAACTGTCTAGAGTGGTGAAGTAATTCCATGTAGGAGTTTATGGAGATGCAGCAGAAGGCCCTTTCAGAGATACTGACTTTGGAAGTGCCACGGGGGTGTGACTACTAATCCTCTAGTTAAAACCTTTAACTCTTAATGATGATTTCGGTGAAACAAGCCTTTATTAATTCTGTGAACTCACATAAATATAACACTAAGGGGCCGATTCCGATCTCGGCCGGTAGTGCTCCGAATCGGATTCGGATTTACCGGATCCGATTCGGAGCCCTGTTTCCCGACCGAATCGTACGCGGGTCCGGCTGAGCGAGTACGATGCAAGCTCCCGTGAAATCGCCGACCGACTCATACGCGGTTTCAACAAGCTCCGACCAACTCGCACGGACACGACTCGCACCGCGCTATGGAGACGTTCCCCGGCCGGGTAAGTACGATGCGCGCCGCAAGCAGTCCGACCGACTCGCGCCGTCCGGCTCGAAAGAGCTGTCGGAGCCGGACTTTGGGGGTCTGCATCGGACCCCCCTGTACGCGTAGGCGCGCGAGTCGCACACAGGGGGGACCCATGGGTCCCCCCTACCTGTGCATGTATGCCGCGATGCGCATGGACGCGTACCCACTGTAGGGGGCGCCCATGTTCGCCTCGCACCCATTGAGTCAATGGGAGTCCGCGTACACGTTGTACGACCGGCTCCCATTGACTTCAATGGGAGTCCGACCGAATCGAGTCCGATAGCATGCGAATGCATCGTACTCGTCCGGTCGGACTGCTAGGGTCCGATTCGGTCGGAATTCTCTCCGGGTCCGGCTCGGTCGGAGAGATTTCCGGCCGGAATCGGAATTGGCCCCTCAGATTGAACTTAACAAAAGGTCACTATGGTTCTCTTCTCTATGATCGCTGTAGAGTTTTGATGGATTCCCCCAGAGTACTGAAGTTTCCTGCACTGATATCTTGGGATCTACTGGTCGTGGTTTGAAATTTCAACTTTGGTGGCCCTAGGGAGTCTCACACTATCCACCAGGTCAGATGTGGTAGTTCAGTCTCAAAAAGAGCTGAAGCTCTTAAAACATTTGTTGCACTCAAGTGATTTTATTGTGGATGGCTCACGAAAACCATGGCTGTTTCCTGATGTAGGGTTAACAACTCCTAGAGGCTCCTAACACATACCTTCAGGCACAGAATATGGTAATAATATGGGATTGATGGTTCTGGGTCCTGAAAGGAGTAGTCTTTCACACAAAGGGTTTCAGGATGGGGTGGGATCTCTGGCTGCTGTTAAGGTGTGCCCCCAGTGGGGCAAAGAAAGGACACATTGGGGTCAGGACCTGGCTTGTTCTTACGCATCCGGGACGCTGAACCTCTGCACAACTGTTAACCAGTGACAGCAGTCTCAATGCCACTGCACTCTACACTACTGTACTCAAAACCAGTGCCACTCTACTCTTCTCCATTCTACTCTATGCCACTGCGCTCTACCCTGCACCACTATACTCTACCCTGCACCACTCCACTACACTCTGAAGCAATCTCACACACACTTATCTATTTGTTTCTCTCTCTGTCTCTCACACACATGTACTCTCTATGTAATCTTCATTCGGTACAAACTGCACTCCCAGGTTATTTCTCTCTTTTCTTTTCACATACACACACATATTTCTCTCTCTCTACCTCTCTCTCTCTCTCTAAAACGCAAGTACCCTGTCTCTATCAAAAGCCTATTATTTATTTCCAATGCTCAGAACAGCGCTTTCAACCAACTTATATTCTTTTTACGCAAACCGCATTCTCTCTTCCTCTCTAAAGTACTAACTGCCTCCACCTATTATCTATTTAAAATACTGGCTCTCTCTCAGGTGCTCAACACACACGCATTTAATAACCACTTTCTTTTCCAGTGGTACTTACTTCCAGGTTTTCTCACAACCTCTCAACTACACAAACTTGATAGATCTAGGTACACATTCCTTATGTTCACTCTTACTTTACTTTGCCGACTTATACTTTCTTTAACTACCACTATCTATTAATACCATAATGCTTGACCAATAAACAACCTACCACATAATTACACTACACAAATACAATCCACACCACACAAAATGCACAACTAACAAAAACTTAAACATATTCCCACTACACCACACGTACATACACTACACTAAAAAACAAAGCACATACGTATAAAACATTACCATTTACAATATCAACAGCTCTAACTCGAAAAAATGTGAGACCTATTGCATTGAAAATGCTTGTTAGTTTCTGCAGGTCCCATTAGGACAGTGCAATTTTTTTTAAATACATCATAAAGAAAATAAATATAAAATAGCACATTTTTAAACTTGCTGCCATGCTTCATGAAAAAAAAAGAATTGGCATAGCCAAAGGTCTGGCATTGGCAAGCTGGTGATATGGTTATTGTTTTACTATTGCAACCATATGCTACAAAAATAAATATAAAAGCCATATAAATGTGGTTTAATATGCTTGCAGTAATAATTTTAAATTGCAAAAAACAGCAATCGTACATAATTTCCAAAGAACACTACGTGATCATCCTTCGAAAAGGCGTAGAAACCCATTTTGGATGTTATAGATAACGCAGGAAAATAGGATTCTTCTAATGAAAAGGTAGTGTAACCAGAATACTTAAAAAGAGAAGGATAACTACAACTAAACATACAATGAAAATAAATAATAGAAAGAAAAAAACATTGGTAAAGTTTTGGTCCAACATCTCTAACACTGAAGTACACTTTATTTTAGCAGTTGTGCATATGTGATCAATTTAAATTCTGCCACTCAATGAGTAAGTCAATCAATGGATGATGGTCTGACCCATTACTACATAATGTGCGCTTCAGTGGGCGGAAAGAAACTGTAAATGACTGTTGAACAGACCAATGGATGAAGAAATATGATACAAAACTCTTCTATATATGTATATATTTGCATTTTTTTATTCATGTTTTGTTTGGCGAAACAGCTTAAACTGTCTCTCGGTCACACCAAATTATGGGGCCGATTATGATGCGGGCGGACTTTGTCCGCCCGCCATCGCCCCGGTAAATGGGACCGCCCGCTATGTGTGCGGCGGTCCCGCCCATGTGATTAGGATGCCACCGCCACGGTGGCGGTGGCATCCCCCATTTCCAGCATTGTGGCGGGCGGTGCTCACAACACCGCCCGCTACAGTGCTGGAAATGCATGTTGTGCATCTGCATGCACAACGTGACAGGCACCGCGCGGTGCCTGCCACCTTGTGCATGCAGATGCAGGGGTACCATAGGTACCCCCATGTGCAGCCCCCACCCCCCAACACCCTGGGGGCCCGCAACGGGCCCCCAACAGCAAGATCGCGAGCCTTTCCATGGCGGCGACGCCACCATGGAAAGGCTCATCACCGCCGGCATCATAATGTGGATGGCGGTGTCTTGCAGACACCGCCACCATATTAATCCTTTTCCGCCCGGTCGACTGATCGGCCGGGCGGAAAACATGCGGACGGTCTTTCCGTCCGCCGGGTCCCCTCCGCCATGGTAATATGGCGGGGGAATTTGGTGGCGGACGGACGAAAATGGCGGGCGGATCGCCACCGCCATGCGGGCGTTGGCGATCCGCCCGACATCGTAATCGACCCCTCTGTGTTTAAAGAAAACAGTTACATCTTTACCTTGCGAGTGTGATAGTTCCTTATAAGGTATCATGAATCAAAACTCCTTAGCAATGATAAACACTAAATTGAGCCAATAACACAGCTCATATTCTACATATGGTTCATATGGATTAATGCTGGTGGACGTGACTAGAATTATTTATTTTAAATCTCTTTTTCCTGAATCTCCCTGTGAATTACTTATTCATTTTCACTTTGACTTACACATTAGGCCTCGGTGACATCAAATATTGTGAGGTTATCATGATCGAGGTCATGTGGCATCACTTTGAGAATCTGAGAGTAACAGGTCATATGATGTTGTTTCTTGTGATGTCAATGAGGTCAAAGGGGGTTTGAAGTCACATCCGCTACCCCAAGAATTTTGATGAATTAACGTCAATAAGACCACCTGTCCATCCGTAAAGTAGCCGAATATCTTGCTTTTTTAATGATGGAACCCTTAAAAAGTGTAATTTACTCAAAATATATATGTAGGAACAAATGTTATACTATTGGGAAAATGTAATACTATAACTTCATGAAATGGGTATTGCTTTCCTAAAGCGCACCTCGGGGTATTTTTTTTTATCTGCCATTCAGACATAGTGCAGTATATAAACCATGAACTAAGGGGCCCATTACGATGGCGGGCGGAAGCACTACCGCCGTGCTGGCGGATGCAAAAACCACCAGTTACCGCCCGCATGCCGCAGCCCACACGCCCGCCAAATTACGATGCGAAAAGCAGGCCAAACACCACCGGCAAGCCAGCAACACCGTCCGCCATCAAAGTGCGCCCGCACACGTAGCGGCGCAGCACAACTGACACACACCATCCGACGAAACACGTCCCGCCCGGCGCATAAATTACGATGCCGCAAACAAACGGCTCCCACGGCAAAGAGACACCGCACGTGAAAGAGAGGCGGAAACACGGACGCAGAGCACGGACAACGAAGAAGCGGCACCCCGGGCATGAATCCAGCACTGCAGGCCCTTCCCATGCTTCTGCTGATGCACCACCAAGGACGCAACGTACCGCGGAGACGCAGGTAGGCACACACACAACAAGTGCACGCAAACAGCGCACACAGTGCAAGGGCGGAAAAAGCGGACAACCCCCCACCAGCGCGTGCACACTACACATCCACCATTGCATCCACATATGACACACAGGCCAAATCCTAACATCGCAGAACACATGTGTACACACCACCTGGGACTAGGAACCAACCACCCCGTCACGGCCCCAAAGCGCCGATGACGCCGCCACACATGCGCACAACGCAGAGGCCAACCGCAGCGCCATGCATGCGTCGCACACAGACACAGGGACACAACCAAGCAGCACACACATCAGCCCCACCCCGAACGCACATGACACGTGACAGGCCGGCCACAGACATGTCCCCAACGCCCAATTCACGGACAACACCCAACGCCACACAACCGACGCACACATGTCAGTGAAGTCACGCAACAGCAGGACACACCCCAGTGTAACAAACATGGCGAAGCACACAGCGGCGGCAACACCAACTAGGAGAAGCAGGGCCCCTTCGGGAAGAGGAACGCCAGTACCACACTGAAAAACCCATACCACCCTGCACATATGAACAAGACACATGAAACGGAACACCAAAGAGCCCGGTGACCGACAACAGGTGGCCCAAGAATTACATCCACACACAAGGCCCAACGCAGAGCGGAAAGGCAGGCTGCCGCCCACACAAGGGAGAGCAGACAGCACTGAATGACCTTCCATTCCAACACCGAAACCACAGCCCTACGACAGAAGCCGGTGAATACAGCCATTGTCCAAGAATAGACCAACACAGGCTTGCCGAGGAGACCGACCACAGGGCAGATAGCGCATATCACAGAAGCACACAACGGACGGGGAAGAAAGAAGAAAACACTCCCCCATGTCGGCCACATGCAAGTTAATTGGAAGGAGTCACACAGCACTGACCTTGAACTGTCTGAGAAGCATGTGGGAAGAGGGCCCGTGTCCTCCAAACAAGCCAACAGAACACAAGTCCTGTCTCCCCACGACTACACAGAGCTCACAGCAACCCCGGAGTGTGCACATTGCAGACTGCACACACAGCCGGAGCACGCCACCACAACGCACCGCTGCGAAATGGCAACCGCAACACACCTACCCAACTACGCCGAAGAGCTCAAGCTGTACCAAACCAGCACGATACATACATTGGGATGCGATCTCCTGTCCCTGCTGAACGTAAGTTACCGACTGACTTACCGCATCACATTGTTCAGCTGCGTCATGCCCGTCTTCTACTGTCGGAGGTGTCCCTACCAGCATCCCGTCGAGATATGCCTCTCCAACCCGGCATGTCTGAAGGCGGACCTGCTACCACTACTCCTCCCTCTGGACGCACACGACAGGGCCTGCTCTGCCTATGGGGGCATGGCGTATGTGGCCAACATCGCACGCGCACTGAAATGGAACCACTGTGCCTCCACACGACGGATCATCGAGAACAGCTACATCGAATGTCACCCAGCATGCCCCATCATGGTCCTCCAAGGGACAACCTACGAACAACACCTTGACAGCCACCATCCGCTTCATTGGCTGGCAAACATGTACACCACCAATGACATGGAAGCCCTGCTGGACGGCATCGCATACCTGACAACCTGTAAATACGTCGGACCACAACGCAGGTTCCCCGAGTGACCTATGAAGTCCAACCCCGCACCCATGCTCAGCTTCCGCACGGACTGGACAGTCACCACCACAACAGCCATACCAAACGACCGGCAACTGTAACCACACCATCAACGACATCGCCATGACATCGGATATGACCGGGACATGCACACTGTTCCCCATCACATCCAGGAACACCGCATGCATCGTGGGAGGCAGTGGCATGGGCTCTGTGCATCGCACCCACATGGACGGAACTGCACGAACAACCAGGACACGACATGGATCCAGCGCACATGGACACACACACCGCTCAGTGGACATGAATAGGTCGCCTGGAGTCTGTGGGTGCTGCACCCTCCCACCCCCGCCCCGGGAATCCCATACCAGGACCTTTGCATGGACGACAAGTGCATACAACAACAACACGACCCCAGTGACTGTGACATGTCCAGTAACCACCACAGTGCAACAACAAGTGGCACGCCGCTGCATGCACGCAAGCACATGCCCTGATGTCATCTCACATGCACGCGTGCATGAGGAACAACCGCAGCAAACCTGTCACATGGAACTGAGATGGACTGTGCCCATGATGCCGAGCGGTCTGGTAGGCTACATGTATACCGTCTGTGTCAAAGTCCGCAGCTCCGCAGCTATACGTAAATGTACATTAGCACAGCCTTGGCCAAGCAGATGTAACCCCACACCCTATCCCATTTGTAATCATGCTCAGTATATCCTCAATATGTATTCCGCTGCCAGTAGTGTCCACTATACTGCATCACAGAGGACAGAAGACTCAATATAATGTTTGAAACCAGAACTGTCTCCGCTGACTCATTTCACAAGTACGAATGAGAGAGGATGAGAGTATGTGAAGTACACGGCAGTCGTGACATGACCATGTAGTCCACTGGTATTGGATGTCAACGCAAATGAGTAGCACTACTGTGGAAGACACACATGTGTCGTGTGAAGTCGTATGGACGCAGTGCTCAGGTGGGTGGGTGCGACGGGTAGATGCGCACATGCCAAGTTGGAGCACGCCGTGTTGGGAGGGCTCATGAACAGTACACCACCGCTTCCCTGGGCATTGTGAGAGGACACCTGTCGGGGGAGTGAACACGTGTGTGCACAGCAGCCGGGCACACGTACAAAGCGGTACCAGGCGCACCTCAGCCCACCCTCTGTGGACGAGCTGGATCCTGTTGTGCGCCCGCCATGCCCCTTGACAAGGCACACACAGCCCCAGTCGACCAGGTGTAACCCCAACATAGTCAATCCGCACAGGCGATACAGGGCACGGGATGGCAGTGGAGCATGGTGTGTGAGAGGTCTCCTCGCGCTCCTCCTGCTCATATCACGCAGGCAATAGAACCTCAACGTCCAGCATGGCAAAAAGTCAAATGGAAGTGTAGGGGGACGCACCACAGCACGAGCAGCACTGACGTCACGGGAGGTGGCTCGCACCATCCCATCCATTGCCCATCATACCAACCACGACACATGCCATTGCGACTAAGTGCAAGCGCGTGCGCCACCACCCCTGAGCCCTCCCCAGAGAGGCCAAAGAGTGAATGTGTGGGCCATCAGCCACAGACGGACGCGGCATGGCCGCAAGGGCAGCCACAGCCACTGGGTGTCGCAGGTGGCGGATCCGGAAGGCGAAGACTGTGATGCATAGTCCATGCAGGCCGGGTCTCCATTTGGGGCACCACGCAGGTGGACGGCGTCCCGCCACACATCATACCCTGAGACAGCCCACTCGTGCAACTGGACCCACACATACACTCCTTGCCCTCTCTGGTGCAAGCTTGGGGCTGCCTGTGCAAGCGCTAGCCTCGCAGGTGAGCATGCATATTGGGGGGCGAGGGGAGGACATGAGGGCTGGGGCGAAGATGACTGTATCACTGTCAGTTAGTACAAGGGATGACCCAGATGTGGAAAGGAGGAGACGTGTCCCGTGTGTACTGCAACTAGTCGCCAATCCAACTACCCCCCCATGTCCGGAATGTAAGCCCGCACCTAGGCCCGCCCATCCGCCACATCGAACATACCACCAGCACGACAACCTTCCCATTCGAAACACTGACTGGGGGTGGCGACCAGTGAACAATCATGTGTAGCCTACCCACGCGTACATGTGGGCCCTCCATGATCCATGTCACCTGCGGCAAAGACATGACATGCGCAATGAGGGAAGTGAGGAGAGCTGTCCGCCCCACGCGCAGAAGGTGCATCAGCTCCACAGACCCAGCAGCGAGTCCAGCAGGGGTCACATGTGCAGGGGCAGCTGTGCCTGGTGTGAAGGCACATGCATATAGACAGCACATCGACCAATGTGTAGTCTGCCCACATCCACAGTCCATCATCATGCGGACATAGGAATTGAACACAGGGCAACACATCTTAGCTGGTGCACCCACCGTGACCAACAATGCGCAATCATCGACGTACCCGCCCTGTGCATGGCCCCCCCCAACGGAGGCACATCCAGTGCCACCATCCCACACACACAAGCCTTCCACGGAACATGCTGTGTCCAATGGTCAGTACAGAGTCAGCGCCCATCTGGTGGATCCTGAACAGGAGACACATGCACACACATGCCAGCTCCCACTATGTACGACTGCCACCTGGCACGTGCAATGTAACCTCTCACCTGTGACGTGTGACTGCAAGCACACAGCCGTCTTGGCATGGGGCTGTCAATGTGGACACCAGTCAATGTTTCGGGAGCTGTGATCCGTACAGTGCTGTACATAGGGTGCAGTGCTGACACCTACTACTGTCTCATATCCCCTCGTGCCACAGGTCCCACTTGTATTGGCCGCTCAGCCCGTGCCCACATCGTCGTCGTCGTGTGCCATACTCATCCAGCCTCGGAAGCAGTACCATGCTCAGCAGACACTCATGTTGCCGTGGCGTTGCCGCTTGACGAATATGCAGTCAGTCCCCATCAGCACGCCCCGCAAGTCATTGGGGCCTAGATCCCCATGTGCATGCACATGGCAGTGGTATGTCTCACTTGCCATTGCCATTGTTGGGAGACCTGTGTAAGTGTATTGTGGCCGTGCCGTCCCAGCTTGACAGCTGGGCTGTGGCTCATGTGCTTGCTCAGTCATGTCAGTGATGTGTATGCGAAATTGCTATGTGCCGTGTTGCTTTGACATGTGTCCTCTGCCATTTAACCCAGGCGGAGACCGAACATTGACCGCCCATACCAATTGCTGGCGGACATGGACGATACAGAGGTAATCAGGAAGTTTCGGCTGGACAGGCCAACTCTGCATCGACTGTGTGCCATGTTAGAGCCCCATCTCCGTCCCCGCAGGGTGTATCCGACTGCTGTCACCCCCACGGCTAAGGTGATGGCCGCCATGCATTTCTTCGCCACTGGGTCATTCCAGCACACAGTGGGCAGTGGAGGAGGGATGTCCCAGCCCATGTTCAGCAAGGTGCTGAGGGATGTACTGGCAGCCATGATGCTGTACCGGAACAGGTACATCAGATTCCCCAGGGCTCGTGAATTGGCGGCAGTGAAGGGTGCATTCTATGCCCTTGGCAGAATCCCACACGTCGTGGGAGCCATTGACTGCACTCATGTTGGCCTTGTTCCACCACAGGCCACTGAGCACCTGTACCGCAACAGGAAGCACACGCACTCCCTGAATGTGCAAGTGGTGTGCCTTGCGGACATGGTGATCACCCACGTGTGTGCAAAGTTTCCAGGCTCGGCCCATGACGCACACATAATGCGCAACAGCATCTTGCCACGACTGATGGCCAATCTGCAACAGGATCGTGGCTGTATTGTCGGTGAGTATGTGGAGTGGTGTAGCGTGCTGGTTGTGCGATGCTGTCCCCTGTCCAGTTGGAATAGCAACGGTTCTCTGTGTCCCTCACACCCAGGTGACTCTGCGTATCCGAATGGGGCATGGCTGCTCAGTCCATTGAGGAATCCTCGCACCCCAGCAGACGATCGATACAATGAGGCACATGGGAGGACCAGACGTGTGGTCGAGCGTACCTTTGGCCTCCTCAAGTCCAGGTTCAGGTGCCTGGACCGCACCGGGGGTGCACTGGCGTACTCCCCACAGAAGGTGTGCCAGATAGTGGTGGCGTGCTGCATGCTGCACAATCTGGCCATTCGGAAGCAGATCCCCCTCATTGTGGATGACGGAGATCAACCAGGGCCCCAGCCCGCAGACCAGGACAGCTCGAGTGAGGTGGACAGCGGAGAGGAGGAAGCTGGGAATGTGCGCCAGCAGCTCATCGCCCGCTACTTCACTTGACGGTGAGTGTCCATGTACGACGGATGATGTGTCTGTATCTATGCAGGTGTGTGTGTGCTGTGTCAGGGTGGCCGTATGTTCACTGCGTGCAGTGTGTCAACGCTCCATGGCCAGGGTAGTATGCCACTGTTGGTGGCTGTGGCATTGTGCCCTATTGCTCTGTGCGATGTGTGTACATTGCTTGTAGTTGTTGACATGTACTGTGTGATGGGTGTGTGACACACTCATTGAATGTGCTCCTGTTCTGTCTCCCACCCCTAGGTCCCTACAGGCCCTCCGGATTCCATTTCCATGCCACGCATCAGGTGCCTTTCCGCCCAAGGTGGCCGTTGTATTCCGTACAATAAAGACACAGGGCACAAACAGCAGTTAGTGAAAAAGGTGCATTTATTACAAACTGTGACATGTGATTGTGTGTAAGGTGATGACAAAAGTGGTGCGTGCAGTGACAATGAGCTGTCGGTCATGGCTGCGTGATGATCAGGGTGTACCCACTGGTTCTATGTCCATAGTCCAACACACACATGCCATCCAGATGGCTGTGTGGAGTGGGATCGTAGAGCAAGTCAATGCAGTGGCTGGTCAAGGAAGGCTGGCGGAAGGCTGGCTGGCTGCCTCACTTGCGACTGGAGCGTGCGAAGTCCTCCCGGGAGATCTGTTTCCTCTTCGGACGGCCCCTTCCACGTTTGGGAGGGGGGTGTGTGGTGGCGACCTGCTGGTGGTGGGTGAGGTGTGCTCACTGGCTGTGGACGCAGGGGAAGTGGACACTGCTGCCCGAGCCTGCGCCCTAGCAGGTGGTGGCGGAGGTGGTGTTGCTGGCCTTGCCTGTGACCCCACCGCCACCACCAGCTGGCCCATGAGGTCCACGAGTTGGTCCATACGGGACACGAATTGGCCCATATGGGCGTCCATGGACCTCAGCACCCCCAGCACCTCCCGCGTGTCAGTAGCAGACCTGGCCCATTGTCCTTGGGCCTCTTCATAGGCCCCAAGGACTCTGTCCATTTGAGGCAGGGCATGGCTCCCAGGGGAGGCTGGCGTTTCCCTGACCCTGCTCCTCCTACCAGTCCTGCTGCCACCGGCCTGCCCACTAGCCACATTGCTCACCACGGTCCTCGCTGTGGCTCCCAGGGTGGATCCAGTCGGCCGGGCCACCACCTGCGCTGGGGCTGGTGCCAGCGAAGACGTGGTGGTGGTGGAGGCGGTGGTGGTCGGTGCGGCGATGGTGGCGGTTGCGGCAGTGGTAGTGGCCGCAATGACCGTGGGTGTGGCCGCAACGACAGTGGCAGCAGGGGACTGGGACTGTTCAGCATCCCTGGATGATGGGTTGGTGGGTAGGAGGGGTCCTGGGGAGCGGCTGGGCCCTGCCACGCCAGATGGGCCAGCTTGGTGGTCCGTGTCCGAAGAGGTGGACAGATCCTCCAGATCCGTGTGTCCTCGTTGGGGGCTTGTAGGCTGGCTGTGCTGGCTGCTGTCTCCATCCCCAGCGTCCAGCAGTTCGTCACCTGTGGAGAGAATGAGATTTGTTATTGTGTTGCACCTGGCGAAGTATGTATTAGTCGTCTGACATTGGCAGTTCGTGCAATCTTGTACATGGGTTTCCCGGAGGCGAGTGTGTGGCTGTGGCATCTGTAGGTGTGTGTGCTAGGCAATGGGACTGTGTGCTGTGCACATGTGGCATGGGACGGATTGGCCATGCCGATGGGTGTGTTGCTTTGCCCCTACTCATTGTGACTCTGGTGTATGCGGGCTCCTGGCCCATCCTGGGTCTGGTTTGTACTTTGCTTTTGGAGTTCAAATGGAACGCTTAGGAACGCATATGGCAACATGGGGGCCATGCCCCAGATTCGCATTTGGGATGGAATATGCTTTTGGGGTTCAAATGGAACGCTTAGGAACGCATATGGCAACATGGGGGCTATGCCCCAGATTCGCATTTGGGAGGGTATATGCTTTTGGGGTACATGCTGTGAGCCATGGGTGCCGAACGTGACATGTGTTGTGGCAGCATGACAGTGCATGGTCTGAGGTGTGTGCATGCCTGACATGCCCTGCATATTTGCTGTCTGTTGTGGTTACTGGACATGGCATTGGACGCATCGTTATGAGTGAGTGATAGTTGTGTGCCAGCCAACGTATTGCAGTTGTCCCATCTCCTTGGTGTGCGTGCTGCCCTGTGCCATGTGCATCACTGCAGTGCTCGGGGGGTGTGGCCCATGTTGTGTGTTGTTGCTCACAGTGTGTCGTGCGCTTAATTGACTTCTGGCACATGGTTGGTCATGGGCATGTGTCTTAGCGTGACTGCTGTATGTGTGGCAGCTGTGCGGATGACATGCCTTTCATGAGACTGGGGCTGACGGATGGGATGGATGGTATGTTGTATGTGCATGGTGTGTCTGTGTGTTTGATGGGTTCAGTGGTGTTCGTGTGCATTTCTGTTGTTCCGCTCTGTTGCGTCTAGTGTTGTTTGTCTTACATAGGCGTAGTTGTGGGGTGTGTGGTTGACAGGCAGTAGGGGCTACATGGACAGGACTTCAATGGTGTTTCGGTTGTGTGTGATGAGTTGCACAGTGGCTGCCGTGTGGGACTATATTCAGTGTGGCTTGTGCATGCAGACGTGGCTCCTTGGGTGTTGCTATGTCTGTGATGGGTCATGTGGGGTGTGAGTCTGCTGTTCATGTCCGTGTGCACATTGTTCACTTGTTCGTGACGGTGGGCGGTGCTGCGTGTTCGTGTGCTACGTGACATGTCCCATGTGTTGGTGGTGTTATGGTCCTCATGCCTCCAGTAATCCAGCCCTGTCCAGTTTCCCACGTGCAAGTTGTTCGTGCGTGCACTGTACTGGATGCCACATGGCTCTTAGCGGGGGTGCTCCATGTTGCAGGTCTGTGGGGGTGGGGGGTGTAGTGGGTCGTGGGGGTGGCTGTACACCCACTGACACCGATTGCTGTGGACCGTGATGTCTGCCTTTCGGCTGTCGTTGTGCACTGCGGTGGCTGACACGTGGGTGTGGGGGATGCTCCTCCTTGCTGTGCTGTGGGACTGGGGACTGGTGTGTGTTGTACTTGGGCTGTCCACCGTCCCACCCACTGCACTTTGTGTTCCTGCCACTTACCTGTTACTTGTCGGTTGGTGCAGCTGTGCCTGACACATGGGTGTGGGGAGTGCTCCACCTTGCTGGTCTGTGGGAGTGGGGGCCTGGTGGGTGTTGTACTTCAGCTGTCCCCCTCCGACCCACTGCACTTTGTGTTCCTGCCACTTACCTGTTACTTGTCGGTTGGTGCAGCTGTGCCTGACACATGGGTGTGGGGGATGCTCCTCCTTGCTGTGCTGTGGGACTAGGGGCCTGGTGTGTGTTGTACTTGGGCTGTCCACCGTCCCACCCACTGCACTTTGTGTTCCTGCCACTTACCTGTTACTTGTCGGTTAGTGCAGCTGTGGCAGACACATGGGTGTGGTGGGTGCTCGTTGTGGCGCTTCTGGCATATTTGTGGACCTGTTGGTGGTTACGTGGCTGGCTTAGTGTACACATGTCCCCACGCATCTTACAGTTGTTCGGTTTGGCCTGTGTGTGGTAGTGTCTGTTGCATGTGCGTGTGATGTGTTGTGTATTGTGTGCTGGACATGGGGGTGTTTGTCCCTGGGAGCTGTGGCATGGTGGTTGCGCATGTGTGTACATAGCGGTGTGCTGGTATACATTAGTTTGTACTTACCAGCCTCCACTCCCCTGCTAATCCGGCGAGGATCTCCGGATGGATTACGACTCGCACCTTCTCCTCCCATGCTTTGAAGGTCTTAAAGAGCGCGGGATTCCCTCCGCCAGTGACGGCAGCCAGCTCTCTGTTTTTGCCCTCCTTCTTCTTGACCAGGCTCTTTACGTCATTCCAACGTTTGTTTATCTCGGTTCTGTTCCTGGGCAGGGTCCCGACTGCATTGACCTGGTCTACGATCCGGGTCCACATTCTGTTTCTGGTGGCTAGTGGTGTGTGCTGGACCATGTTCCCATAGATTTGTGGGTACACCTTGATGATCTCGTCGACCATGACCGTCAGCTCCATGGGCGTGAACTTGGGCATCCTTTGTGGTGCCATGGTGTTTGTGGTGCTGGTGCGGTGTGTGTTGTGTAATGTGCAGGGGGTTTGTGGTGCCGGTGTTTGGTGGTGGTGGTGGTGGTGGTGGTTGTGATGTGTGCGTTTCTGTGGTGTGCTGCTGTCCTTGCTGTGTCACTGTGTCCTCTCCTCTCCTCTCTGGTTTGCAATGTAGCAAGGGGTTGTGGTCTGTGGGAGTGCTGCTTTTGTACTCACCTATGTGGGTGTGTCCTCATGGTCTGTTGTTTTCAGGTGTGTTGTGTCTGGGGTTCTGGCCTTTGTATTTTTTGTTTGTCCGGGGGGTGTTTTCGGGATGTGTACTGTGCTTGTGTATTTGTGCGTGCCTTGCTGTGTGGACTTGTTGGCCATGTTGTGTGCTATTGGTTTTGTGTGCGGATGGTTTCTGTGCAGGTACGTGGGCGCCATGGCTTCTGCCGTGTCGATTCTCATCGGCGTTGTTTGCGCTGGCGGGCGGTATTTTTGTTGTTTTTCCGCGCTCATGGCGGTGCGATCGTAATTTCACGTGCGGTGTGTCGGCCGTGAGGGCGGGCGGTTTTGTGTTGTCGTGCGTGTTTCCGTCCGTGGCGGGCGGTTTGACTCCGACTCGGACGATGGCGGGCGGTGTTTTGTGTGATTTTTCCGCCGATGGCGGTTTTCAGTTTGTGTACTCATAATGGCGTGGTCGGTGTTCAGGCGGTGTGTGCGGGCGGATTTTTGCCGCTTCCATGCCTGGCGGATTTTTTTACGCCGGGTATCGTAATGTGCCCCTAAGCTGTTTTAGCTGATAAAAATAGATCTGTGAGCTGATAGCCGAACAGCGAGTGCTGTCTGTGTATTTCTCTTTTAAGCAGCTTTGCCACTGTGCGTTTGAACCGTTATATTCATTCAATTTTTTAGGGTGTGGGTGATATTTGTAGCTCTTTCTCGGGATTTCAAAAAATGTAATAACCATAGACTGGCTTTAATGTTGCAAAGCAATGCAAAGTCATCAAGGGCATATTTTTCTTTCTTGATTAAACTTGATGTAGATAGAAAGTGCTCTTTTGGAGTGTTCATTAATCTATTGCAATTGCAATTACTCTATTAGATCATTTGAATGCAAAATAGTATGTCATAGCTATATCTTAATACATTTCTTGTGATGCTTCTAGTTGCATATTTTATAGTTAATACGGTGATGCAGAAAAGTTAAGGGATGATCTTCTTTGGTATACTTGTCAAGGACTAATATTCTGTCTCATCCATATGTATGTGTTACGGTTGTGATGGGGACCGGTGTTAAGGTCAACAAATGAACCCAAAGCCCAGTTAATGAACACTGCATAGTGGCCGACAAGTGAGTGCTTTTTGCATAGGAGGAATGTGTGCTTTGGTAATTGGTGGAGAAGATACAATGAACAGAACTAGGGGCCTATTTATGAGGCCGTTTACGTCGCTCTTGCACCACGCAACATGGTGAAAGAGCAACGCAAGCCTTAAAACAGATTTTGTAAGCCATGTGGCTCCAAAAATCTGGAGTAACGCAGTGCAAATCACTGCATTGCGTTAATCTGCCTTGGGAAGGTGTTCCATGGGCACTGCGTGGGTGTTCTCATGCAACTCCCATGGTTTTTGATGCATTATCAGATTTACAAGAACTTGTAAATCTGAGAATGTGCCATAATCTTACACCTTTCCAGGAGAGGCATAACGATGAGAAATATATCACGTCTCCTTGTTTCTTCCTCTTTCTATGTGTGCTACATTCTGCAGCACACAAAGAAAGAGGAATATGCCTGCCAGGATTGTTTTTTTTGCAGGGAGGGGACCTTTCCTGCACAAAAACAATCCTGCATGCAATGCAGGCCCCCTTGCACCAGGGTGCAAGGGTGCCTGCGTTGGTGTAAGGCAGCCAAAAGCGTGCTAGCAAAGGAGAAAGGACAGGAATGAGCTGGCAAGAAGAGAAGTTGCAAGGAGTTTGTGCCAAATGCGATGCAGCGCGCGCAACGAAATTCGTTTTATTTATTAATATGTTTACTTACCTCTAATCGGCCGTAATCTGTAGTTTACTACCCCCCACCCTGCCCCTCCCCCGCCCCACGTCAGCGCCCGGCAGTACTCCCACCACAGGCCGCTACTGCAGAGCAATATTCATTGTGAGCATAAAGACAGCCAGAAGTAAACTATGCAGGGGCAGGTTCTTCCACGGGTTGCAGTGGGTATCTCACAATTTCCAGTTTTTCCTGCCTCATTTTCTCACAGTCCTCATTTTCTAGGCAGTGTCTTCGTACAGCAGCACCTCCAACACCCCTCCACAGCAGTGAATTAGGTCCTTCTTTAAAGGCAGGCTCCAGGGATTTCTTCTACCGGTAAGCTGCAGAACGTTCAGGTTCCTGAGCCTGGCTAAGGGGAGTTGGCAGGCCAAAATCCCAACCCCTTGAGGATAAAAAAGGGGACCACAGATTCTGCTAGGGAACTCTTGGCACACTAGTTGTTAGTTTCTTGCCCAGTTGTATGTCACGTTTGCAGACAGTGTTTGTGTCCAAATTTGGGACACGTTTCGGGGAGTTCCAAACTTATATAAGTTCCTCCCAGCACTAGTCTTTGTCTTACAGGAGCAGCAGAAAGATGGAGTGAATTTCAGAGTCTTTTGTCAGAGGAGGAATAAAACAAAGGCACAATGAGGGAGAGACTTGCCCACTAAACCATTCCTTAACTTGTTGTTGGTAACACGTCAGGGGTAGAATGATGCCGTAAGGAGGGTAAAGGTTTCCCTACAGTTCATAGGGATTCTCTGTTTCATATAATTTATACCCTAAAGTCTTGTCCACTACAAATGACCTCAGAAGGGCTTGGGAGATGCCCTAAATTCACATTACTCTTCGGGTTCTCTTTAACAATCCATCACGGTACTACTCTTATGCAGGAAATCAAAATGAAGTGTGGCAACAGGCTCACTACAGTCTGAACAATGTAAATACTTATTGAAGTCATTGTACTGCTTTGTTCTTCACTGTGATTTGAGCCTGCTTGGAGGTCAAAAGTACCTCTCAAAGCAGAAAGTGATATGCCAACTGCTCTCTCAATCTGTGCCTTACCTTACATTGCATGCAATAAGGTGGTGAGATATGTTCTTCATGTCATCTCCAGTCTAAGTAGTTTTTCCCTCTGATCTGATTATGTCATATGATTTCCTGTGATGTCATCAGTGGCCCACAGATCATGTTTTGTTATTTTTAGAGATAACATAGTTTTGCTAATTTATAATTAAAAAACTAATATAAACATCCTACCTCCTTTTAGCCGCAAACAAGTAGGAATAATAGAATACACAATACATGCTCACTGTCACATACAGTCTGAGACGCTGTCACATTTCTGGTCCATGGCCCTCCTGGAACATTCTTCACTAGTAGTACTGCACTGCTTCTTACCGCTGGTGTATCCCCTAACTTCCTCCTGGTGAGTCATAGGCTTGTCTCCCCTTCTGTATTCAACCAACCGAGTTCATATATGCTGCTTTATTTAGATACATTTTTACAAATGCACATATTGTGGAGGTTCTGAGACCGAGGGAGTTAAGAGCCGCTGCAGAAACAGCACATTGAGCTATCTAGGCATTTTTAAATGAGATTATTAATCTAGTGTCCAAGTAACTTTAAAGAGCAATACAATTGTTGGAAAATGATATATCTACTGTAAGGTACAAAATCTTAGTATATTCTATGCCATCACACTTGGCTTCCATGGTTAAAATTTAACCTTTTATTTATTCAGTTTGCCAGAATAAAAATAAATAAAACAGTTTTATGCAATTCAAAAATATATATATTGTTGTCATAGAAATAACTGAAAGTTCACAAATCCATTGTATCATTGCTATGACCATCTTGTGGGAAAAAAGAAAAGTGTTGTTGGATTTTTCGCCACAGGAAGGCCAGTGCATGTGACTATCAAATAGTAAAATCGCCACACTGCTCTCCCCCATCCCTTAAACCCGAGTGGTCTTTTTTTTCCTTCATTGTTGTGGCACTGATTCCCTCAAGTTCTGTCTCCTTGGGTAAGAGAGTCTCTCTTACTTTGAACATGGGGGGATGGACTACCACTAGGATGAAAGGTTGTGATCGGTTTATGGTCAACCTATTAATGTTTTACTACTTTTTACATCTTGTTTGGTGAGGGGCCATCCCACCATTTATGCACTTGTTTTTGATGTATGTAGTGGAGTCCCCCATGCCCTGATGGTTTGAATGTGGTGCTTCTACGACCAGCAGGGCTCAAACATGAGGATGAGAATTCCAAGTCATACAAGAGGTTGCATGTGACAACACAATTGGTTTGTGCGGAAACCTTAGACAGTGAGAAATTGTATGAATTAAAGTTATTTTCTGGTTTAAAACATATGTCAGTGTTGGTGATTTCTCTACTAAATTTGTGCTTCATGTCTTCTTCAAACAAGCATTGGCAAAGACAAAGGTTGGGCTTCTAACTGAAAATGTTAGCCAGAACTATTAGCTTTGTCAATGCTTATTCTTTCTTTTTTATAGGTAGCTACTTCTGTTTTACATCTCCTGATCTTAACTTGGACTTTTCAATTTTTTTCCTAACTGTATTTTTTTTTTCTTTTACCTCTGTAAGAGCTTTTAAGTTGTCACTTTCTATCTAAGCATAATATAAGAATAATTTAACAAGATCTTCAGTGTGCCTCTCTGGAGCGTTCCTGACAAGAAAGCTTAGCCATAACATAAACTATGAAACATTATTTGCAACACTCGCCTCAGCTTTCCTGCAGGTATATTTACAAAGTGATATCAAAGGGATATCAAAGAGATAGCAAACAGACAAACGCTGATGGCCAATGTGCAGTGTAATACTACAAAACACGAACATCCAAAACATTGAAAACAATCAGAAAACTCTGATTTTGATTGTTAAAGAGATGGATTGCAGTGTAGCACACATGTAAATCAAAGTGATATAGAGTAAGGCAATGTCTGCTATGTAAATTTGACACAAGTTGTTTTTTCACTTTTTACTAGACATGCCCTACATGTTATACATTTAAACATGTTTTCTGCATTGTATAAAATAATATCAGTCTTGTAGATGCAGTATTGCTTAATTACAGCGAGACCCAATTTATAGTAGTTGTTGGATATATTTGTTTGCAACATATGACATCATATATAATACCATTAAAGGCTTCGCCCATTATATTTCTGATAACAAGAACCATCCAATCAAGAACGATCCTGGTACCATTAATGTCATACGATTATTTCATCTAAAATATTTCAGACTATGTGACATGCTAGATTTCAATGGAAACCAATGATGAAGATGTTATCACGAATTTCATATGTGATGTACCATGTGTTTAATGATGAAATTGAAAATTCTGTTGGGTGTGACATGCATGTTGTCATCGGGTATGGAATTCTTGATATCATATATGATGTCACCAGCAGCGTGATCCACTTTGCCATATTTGGTGTCTTCCTTGAGGTAGTGTATTATCTCAGAACCAACGCACTGCTTCTATTGTTGGTCAGGAAATATTATAAAAGCTATCATGTTGTTTTAAACAGCAATACGTAAAATCGTCGTGCTATGTGTTCATATTGAGAAAGGAACAACATTACACACATACTTTAATTGCCAATGTTAGTCATTGCATGGGACTCATTGGCTGAAGGTTATCATATTTCTATTTAGATTTTTGCCTTGAATTACTATTTCAGTAAGACATTTTGACAGTGTTGATAATTAAGAGTTGTCACATTGTGTTTTGTGGTATACAATGGAATGCTAACCTAACAAAGCAGACACATCATCACTTCCTTGCTTCTTAATATGTATTTCAGATTTTAGTTTGCTGATTATGAATATATTTCTGGAAACACACTACTAGAAGTCACCTAGAAGGGAATAGATGACTCGTCATTAACTCTGTTCCATGCAAAACTGAATTTTGCACCTCACATCTTGTTTTGTCTTCATCACACAGCATAACAAATTAATCGTAAGCATGTGACAAGAGATCATTTTGAATCCCCAGTACCATTCCTTATGAATGGTATTCTATAAAGAAATACGCAGGATCCAGTTTCAACAACTATGGAAAGCCAGAGGAGGATGCTCAGACTCTCTTAACCTCTACTCTTTTGCAGGGTATGTGAACCTTACTTCACTAGAACTTCCTTACACTACATTTAAATTAGTGAGATTTTTTACCTAATCCTTGCAGTTGCGGATACAAACTAGCAATATCAATGGTGAGATTCTCTGTGTTCCCCGTAACAAAGAGACTGTGTACATGGTCAGCGTGGTATGCAGACAAAATATCAAGTTGGAAATGTCGACTTACACAAATATCGAGTTGGATATATCGTGACACAGAAATATCGACAGCAAGAATATTGTGGTCAAGAATATCGACTTTAAGGTAAGAAATATCGTTTTTAAAAATATCAAAGTCATTAATATCGTTTGCAAAAATATAGTTGTTTAAAATATCAATTTTTTCATTAGTGTTATGTATTTTAAATGTATGTGATCTATTTTTTTGTATAAGTATTGTTTTTGTTGTTTAATATATGTGTTACATTTTTAGTAGTTATCAATTTTATTTGAATTAAATTTTGCATTTTTTAGTTCTGTAGCGGGTTGTGGGTTTATAGGGGAATAGGGTGGGAAGTAATTTAATTATAATAAATAAATGATTATTTTTTATTTAGTAATATTTATTTAATTTAGATTTTATAGTGTTAATTGTGGGAAGTAATTTATTATTAATTAATTATTAAATGGTTGTTAATTAATAATAATTAATTAATTAGTAATTAATTATGGTAATTGTGTCATTTGTTTAGGAGCGGGTTGTGGGGTTTATAGGGGTAAAGAGTGGGAAGTAATTTAATTATCATAAATTAATGATTTTTAAAAATGTATTAATATTTATTTAATTGAGGTTTTATAGTGCTAATTGTGGGAAGTAATTTATTATTAAATAATTATTAATTGGTTGTTAATTATTATTAATTAGTTGATTGGTAATTAATTATGTTAATTGTTTCTTTTTCTTAGGAGCGGGTTGTGGGGTTTATAGGGGTAAATTGTGGGAAGTAATTTATTTGTAATTAATTAATAATTATTTGTTAATTAATGCTAATTAATTAATTAACATTTAAATATGGCAGTTGTGTAATTAATTTTAGATGTGAGTTGGTGGGTTTATAGTGGTAAAGGATGGGAAGTAATTTATTTTTAATTACTTATTAAGTAGTTGGTAATTGATATTAATTTATTATTTTGAAATTAATAATGGAAAATGAGTAATGATTTTTAGGTGTGGGTTGTGGGGTTTATAGGGGTAGAGTGTGGAAAGTAATTTATGTTTAATTAATTAATAATTACTTGATCATTAATATTAATTCATCAATTGATAATTATTAGGGTAATTGTTTATTTTTTTGGTGTGTGAGTTTTGTTTTTATAGGGGTAACGTTTGGGGAGTAAATTAATTTTTATCTGTTTTAATTTGTTTTTTAATTAATAATATTTCTTTAATTGATAGTTCATTATGTCAATTATGGAGGTAAATTTAAAAAAAAATGTAGATGTGTGTTGTGAATTGTGCTGTGTTATAGGGTAGGAAATAAAAAAGATTACATTTATGTAATAAATAATGTTTTTGGGCCTGATTCACAGAACTAACTTACGTCAAAAACGTAAAGTTAGTACTTTTTGGTATTCACAGAATACACTTACTCATTTTGGTATTCACAGAATGAACTTACTCATTTCGGTATTCACAGAAGTTAGTAGTCCTAACTTTAGGACTCCTAAATGCCTTCTGTGAATACCGAAAGTCTTAAAGTTAGGATTTTTCTCAGTTTAGGAGTAGTAAAGTTAGGACTCACTTTACTACTCCTAAACTGAGAAAAATCCTAACTTTAAGATTCTTCGGTATTCACAGAAGGCATTTAGGAGTCCTAAAGTTAGGACTACTAACTTCTGTGAATACCGAAATGAGTAAGTTCATTCTGTGAATACCAAAATGAGTAAGTGTATTCTGTGAATACCAAAAAGTACTAACTTTACGTTTTTGACGTAAGTTAGTTCTGTGAATCAGGCCCTTTGTTTAAAAATAATTTCTAATTAAAAATAGGTATTTGTTTGTAAATTATTTTAAAATGTATTTAATATAATATTTCTAGGTATTTGTCATATCTATTTAACATCATAATATGTTTCTATTTTTTAGATTTTTAAAATATTTTTATCTATTTATTTTTTTATATATTTTGTGTTTGTGATATTTAGTTTGTTTTTAATTTTGAACTGACTGAAGTGGGAATATTAATTTATACCCCTCCGCTATCCAACACTTTCACTGTTGTTGCACTAACTGGAGTGGGAATAGTATTTTTTACCCCTCCGCTATCCAACACTTTCCCTAGTGTTGCACTAACTGGAGTGGGAATAGTATTTTCTACCCCTCCGCTATCCAACACTTTCCCTACTGTTGCACTAACTGGAGTTGGAATAGTAATTTTTACCCCTCCGCTATACAACACTTTCCCTACTGTTGCACTAACTGGAGTTGGAATAGTAATTTTTACCCCTCCGCTATCCAACACTTTGCCTACTTTTGCACTTACTGGAGTGGGAATTGTAATTTTTACCCCTCCGCTATCCAACACTTTTCCTACTGTTGCACTCACTGGAGTGGGAATATTCATTTTTATTCCTCTGCTATCCAACACTTCCCCTACTGTTGCACTCACTGGAGTGGAAATAGTAATTTTTACCCCTCCGCTATCCATCACTTTCCCTACTGTTGCACTCACTCTAGTGGGAATAGTAAGTTTTACCCCTCCGCTATCCAACACTTTACCTACTGTTGCACTCACTGAAGTGAAAGATTTTTAAATAGTTTAATGTTTTAATTTATAATATAATGTTTTTATTTATTAGATTTTATGTTATTGGTATATGTATATATATATATTTATTTGTAAATTTTCCTATATACAATTATAAAATGAATTAAAATTAATAGTTTATTAGTTGTTTTAAAAGTAAATATATATATATTACATTTTATATACGTATGTTTAAATTTTTAAAATTCAATTAATTTGTTATATTAGTTGAAATATATATTAAATCTAATTTGTTTAAAGTTAATTTTAATACTTAATATATTTTTGTACTTACCATTATAAATATAGGATGTCGATATTTTTGACATCGATATTTATAACTCGATATTTGTGTATGGGGATATTTTGGGGGTCGATATTCTATCAGTGAACCGGTCAGCGTTGTTGTATTCCTCTTAGGATGTCCGTATATAGGTTTTCCTGTATCATGTCCTTATATAGGCACAATTCGCCCTGCCCTTATATAGGCATAAAATCCCAGTCCTTATTTAGGCATTAAACCGTGCACTCCAAATACAGGCATGTTCTCCGACATCCGTCCACCCTAACGTCACAACGAGTTCTTGAAGGCTTCGGGAGTTTCCCTAGCACAGGACTATTGATTTCTTCAAGGACTCATCTATTATGCATGAACCGTTATACCTTAGGGGTTCATTCATGATGTCTTCCGCTGTCCGATTCACGTCAATGCTAACATTCTGAGGTACCTTTCAGGTATAAATATACCTTCCCTAGCCCTTGTAAACTAGAGGAGACCTCGACTTCAGAGGAGCCCGTTTCCCGGCCTGACGCACTGAGAAGACGCTGTCATCCCTGCACGCGGAGAGACCAGCTTCCAGTGATCTGACTTCCCTTGCGGGGTGTTAGAGTTCGAGTCTGGCAAGAGATTCCCACATCTCTCATTCTTAAGGTATGGAGCTGACTAGAACCTAGAGCAGAGGTCTTCAAAGTGTGGGGCGCGCCCCCCTGGGGGGGCGTGGATGGGTTCCCAGGGGGGCGCAAAGGCCTCTGTAAGCACATGTAAATGAAGACGCCTGGAAGTGCGGCGATGTTTATTTGCTGCATTTCCAGGCTGTCTTCATTTACTCCGAAGCCCTCAGAGTGCCCTGGGGCCGGAGGTCAGTGAGTGTGCTGCTGGGGCTCCGCTAGGCAGTGTCTGGAGTCTTATTAAGACTCCAGCATGCCCGAGTTTTTCACAGGTCTTTAAGGACCATTTGCATACCTTTAGAAACTAGTTACCGAGGCTTAGTTTTTATTTCTGTTTCCAGTACCCCCTGGGCCCCGACTCTGCCTATTCCTTACATTTGTATTTTAAATTTACTGCTGTAGTGTGAAAATGCATTTCATGAAAAGGAATATAAAAAGGGTTGCCAATAGAAAAATGCCCACCATGTATGTTTAAAGAGCCTGCAAAGACCTTGTTTTGACAATAAACAGGGTTTTAAATAAAAAAGTATGTATTCATTTGTAATCTGACTTTGTCTGTTCCCTTTATTTTCATTCATGAATCATTCAGGCAGCCCTAGAACACATTTAAAAGTGCTTTCTATTTATATTTGCTTTTCGAAGTACGCACAGATAAGTGCTGAAAATAGGGCTTTAGGTGACTGTGTACTTTTGTACCGTCTGCGACATCAAAATAATGAGCTGCCAATCCTAATCATAAAACTGGAAGTTTGTTGCACGATCAGCACATTATTTATTTCCTCCACCCTCGATCCCAGATTAATACCATAATAGCAATAGTTTAACTTATATCTGAAACCCTACACCCCGTCAATAACATGCTGATTTACTTCAAATGTCTGGGAATGCACTCTGCATTCAGACAACTCACTCATTCTCACCCTTCACTTTCACGCTCACCCTGCACTCACAGCGCATAGTTATGGATTTACCGCATTTGCCATATAATCCATCATCTGCTGCATAATTTGCAGATAAAAAAATGCAGCAACACATGTTACCTCACAGTGGAAGGCCCTTTCTAAAGGTTGAATGGTCACCTTTCTGTTGCTTATTGCTATATGTGGGTGTTAATGTGATACTTATGAGGGGCAATAAAGGCCAGGACAGTGTTAACAAGTGTAAAAATAGCAAAATAATGCAGCAATGCTATCACAAAATATGCAGCATAATTCACCTTTGCTTGCTGCTGAATTTAGTCAACCATGCTGCATAATCTGGCCTTCTCCGCCGCATAATTCCAATGGCACTGTTTATAGTGCTATGAGGTCCCAGCCTGTGGCAGAAAGCACTGTGAATATGTAAGTCATTATTTTAAAACAGTATTTACTTACTCTAAGCTAGGCTGCTGCAAAATGATGCAGTGATTGAGATAAAACAAGTTCTTACAAAATATACTTTTTAGTAATAATTAATCAAACTGTATCTAATGCAGACATTTTTGTAAGTGTCTCCACTATTCCAGATCTCAGCTGATAACACCCTTACATTACATCTCAAAAAGAATAGATCTTTGCCACCATGAAGCTTTAAGCAGAGCCACTGGAATTATTCAGCAGAAGAGGACAACATTATGCGGCAGGTTTGACTAAATTATGCAGCAAGAAAAGGTAAATTATGCGGCATAATGCGCCACATTTTGTGGTTAGCATTACTTCATTATTTTGTCATTTTAACTCAAGGTAACCCTGTCAGGGAAATATTTCACCCCATTAGTACCAGTTTAACACCCAAATACATCAGTAAGCAACTACAAGATTACCAGTCAATCTTTGCAAAGGGCCTTCCCACTGCTCTGGAACACTTTGTCACGCTTTAAGTAACTTTTGTTCCATTTGAGCTAGAATCTAGTTTTCTTTTGTTGAAAATCTGCAGATTATGTAGCAAATGCAGTAAACTGATAATTATGTGGAAAACGCTGCTGCTGCAGAAACTCATAATTCCAGTGGCCCTGGCTTTTAGTGACTCAATCAATTATTGGCTGGTAAGAAGGCTGGTTTCTTTTTAACTTTATGCACTACCACCACACCCTTCGATTTCAGGCAGAGGCATCTCAAAGTCAGTATTAACCATTCAGGGGCATTGTGAAAGCTGAGTCCAGGGGGTGGCAGGTAGAAGGCCAGAAGGGTTGCATTCAGATCCAGCGCCCTAATCCTCTCGATCCCTGGGGCCTCACAGTAATGGTCCAAGAGACAGAGGAAAGGAGCGAGATTCATAGATATTGTCAAAGAGTAGGCCCAGAATAGGGAGCACTGTATGCGGACTCATTTTTGTTTACAAATGGCCAGAGGCAGCTTGTTCAGAGAGATACCCCAAAGAAGGGGACAATATAGGTTTTCTTTTTTTTTAAAGGGGCATTCATTAGTGAAGCTGGTACTGCTGCCAAGTGTGTAAGTGGCCACTGCTGGTTATCATTAAGGAGCAGGTGCAGCAGGACTAGGGCCCAGGGATTTGAGGGGCCCACTGCATCACAGTTATGACTGTCTACCTTTAAAAAGGGGCATCGAAGCTTATTTTCCTTTCAAGCATTAGGACAGAGTTGAAGATCCGTCATGGTGGGGAAGAGGTAAAAGATGCAGAGGAGATAGCCTGCTACTCAGGACTGCAGTTATCATTAGTGCAGCAGGTATAGTTGCATTGGGGTCAAAGAGTGTGAGGGGCTCACAACACCCCAATTATGGGGAGCAGTTTGTTTGGGATATCTGTTTTTGTTTGATGCATTTTCTGTTTTATAAGTCTCATATTTAGTGCGGTTCATAAGCTATAGAAAACGTATTCCTGAAATCCTCTCATAAGCACCGCTCCCTGCACGCAGCCATGTCCCTCCCACTCCCCCAATCCTGCCATAAAGTTTTGGAGGGGGGCCCGACCTCAAAACATTTTGCTTCGGGGGGGCTCAGAGTAAAAAAGTTTGAAGACCTCTGACCTAGAGGGACTCTTGGAATACTAGGCATACTAGGCGTAACACACTCTTAGTATACCATAGTAAGGAATACTTCACCTACTTCATACCTCTCCCTACACCTAGGTTAGATTAGGTACATTGGGGTAGAACTAGCTTAGAAACGCATCGTATGAGTACTCGCATTTTTAGTCTGTGTCATTTATGTAAATGAATATCTACTAAAGATCATGCTAGCGCAGTATCATTTATTTCTACTGCTTACACTGTACATTATTTATCTTGCATACTGTCTTGTGATCATAACAGCTCATATCTCTTACACGAGAAACAAGACTGTTCAATAAATCCTTTTATTGAAACGCCCGTCTATTCTTTCTGTGTAACTTTGAGGAAAACTAAGCATGAACGATTGAGCTGAGTGAAACGGTTATCTATTGTTTCCACGACTCTGGGACACGTTCTGATTCTAAAGGGAAACAAAGTGGTCATGTTTTGCGGCTGCCAGAAACTACTCCCTTCTTGTTATCCAAGGAGTTTCTAGTGGCCTCTGAGCTAGCTGGCACAAGTAATTAAGTTTAATATACTCGATAGGGACATACCGACCTCAGTCCTATGTCAATCCTATAAGGTATATTATTCCAATGTGCAGAGCCTATTAGGGAAATAGGAGCTACACTACAGCGTGGCACAGTAAATCTGACTTAAGGGCATGTGTTGCCTTGCATCATGCAAGAGCAACACAAGATCTTGATAAACCTGGCCTCTGGTTTACAGAAATTGGCCACATGGGATGCACCATACTGCAGGTGAAATGAGCTGTAGGCAAGCCACCTATTAGCACAGACTTGAAAGGTGTAATATCCCCTTAAGGAGAATTAAAATAAAAAGAGCAAATAAATGAAAGTGGAACTATGAAAGGAGAAAATTGGAATCTTAAAGGCTCACCTTCAACCACCCACTCTGCGCTCACATTACCCCGCACCTCAAAGAGCTTCACTGGCTCCCAATCCACATACAAGCACTCTTCAAACTTCTTAAGCACAGAAACAAGCAACAACATTTGCCCCATATACCTCAAAAACCACATAAACATTTGCATACCTACCACACACCTCTGCTCAACTGGACTACTACTTCCCACACTCCCTGCATGTGTAGAACTAGATCAGGCGGTCGTTCCTTCTCGTACCTCGCTTCTAAGGCCTGGAGTGACATGCCCATGCATATTAGTGCCGCCACCTCAGTTCATGAATTCTTAAAAAAAACTGAAGACCGGGCTCTTCACCTAATCCAGACCCTGGCTCAGCCCATACAGCTCCTGCTTCAGCATTAGGATTCCCTATCTGGTGACTTGTGCGCTATACAAAAACACATAGCATAACATAACAAGCAACAGGTCTAGTCTGCATATTATGAAAAGTTATGGCAAAGAGAGTAGGTTTGACCTTTTTTGCGAAAACCGTTTGTTAAAGCAAATAGGTCTCCAATAGTGAATTGTTATCCCAGTATGTTACAGGCAGTAAAGAGCTGTTTTGTTACGTGTGATATCACCAATTATCATCGTAGGCAAGGGTTTCGGTATTGGCCACCCACTCTGACAAACCCTGGAAGTAGAACATTTGCACTATGATGAGTCTTGTTAGACCCTGTTGACATAGGCTGTATGTTGTTTTGCCAACTAATTCTGTAGATATTTGTAATTTAATAAATATATGCATTACGGTCACCAGTTTATGTGCACTTCAGTAGGCCTGTGTTGGATGTAGTGTCAAACCAATTATAAACCTTATAAGCATTTCAAAGGTAAAACATTAGCCAGATACCTTGGTTGTGATGTGATTATAATGAAAATTTATTATAACGTAATTAGGCCTAACTTACTTATTGTGAAAAGCATGTGGCAATAAGCAATTAAGGATGGATTGATATTTCTGTGTATTAAAGCCTGCAGGTAGGTATTTTGTTAAAGTAGATCGCCCTGTGAAGATATTTACTTTCAGACTTGGAAAACATTTTGGAATTTGAAAACCTCCAGCAGGATGAAGTTGCAAGCTATAGCCAAAGAGGGCTCCATGAGGCCAGATACCGTATCTCAGCGGTCCTGCTCAGCAGTATTAGCAGCTGCAACGAAGAATGCAACAGGAGCTACCATGAAGTCAACCAGTGATGCATCTGGGGTGGATCAGTTTCCAAATCCCACCATTTAGTGTTATGTTGGAGCCACACCTCTAACACAACTTCCAAGAGTACAGCAATTGGACAGGGCTCACGGTCTCTAAAGGTTGTTATGTCCCTATAGCTCCCACAGTATGCCATCCAGCTAGCCCTTGGAGTCACTGTTATAGTCCTGGGTTCAAGAAGCAAGGCAGCAGGACAGACCTCTGGGGAGCAAGGCAGGCCCCAAGAAGCAGGGTGGTGCTCTGGTAGCAGTGGAGCAGCCCTCTGGGTACAGCAGGGAAGTCCTCTGAGGGCCCAGTCAGTCCTTCTGAAGTCTTCCACAGGTCCAGGAATATACTGAAGAGTTGTTCTGAGGGTCCAATTTTTATACCTAGTTCCAGCATTTGAAGTAGGGGAATCTTCTAGGCTACTCCCATATCTGGTTCTGGAAAGTCTTCTCTTCTGGTCAAGGCTCCAAGAAGTCTGGGGTGCCAAAAATTAGTATCAGGTTTCTTTGTGTGTGCGCTGGAGGCAGCCCTTTGAAACAAGCCATGGTGCTGGAACACATCTGCCCCCAGCAATCCAGGTAGGATGGCCCATGTTGCCAAAACTTAGTCCACATTGTCTCACTGTCTGGGAGGAATGCAGAAAGCAAACAACTAAGCCATTCTCAGTCATTTGACCCAGGACACTGGCAGAGGCAAACAAATTATTAGGGCAGGAAAAAGCCAACTTTCTAAAAGTGGTATTTTCAGAATTGTGACCTAAAATCTGACTTTACCATTAAAGAGGATTTTAAACTAAAATTAATTTGAGTCTAAACATGATATTTTTACCTGTTCCTAATCAAACAATAGCACTTATTAAATGTATTAAGCTAATGCATTGTTATCCTGCAGGAGAGGTAAGCTGTATAGTAGTGAAAAAAACATTTAGGTTTTTTCTCTACCACAACACATAAAACTAAAACACACATGTCCTTATTTTTAAACACAAAGCACCTTGCCCTATGGGCTGATAAAGGGCTACATTAAGGGTGCTCTATATGTATTAAAAAGGAAGGTTTAGGCATAGATAAAGGTTTATTTTGCCAGCTCGATTTGGCAGTTTAAAACTGCAACACAGGCTACAATGGGAAACCTGAGGTGTTCCTGGAATGGGTGGCACAATGAGAACCGCAGGCACACTAGCAGAATCCGACTGGCCTATAGGAATCAGACAGCACCCAATGAGCTGGAATGAGAGGTTAGTGTGTCTGGCAGTTTTTTGGCTGTTTCTGGACCTGTTTTATGGTCTGCTGGGCCACTTTTTACTGTTGATTTATCTGATACTAAAATAAACATTGCCTGGGGCAAGCTCAAATCCTTGCATCCTCCTATACCTTGCAAAACAATTGTACAGCATTTCTTTATAAGTTTGAAACTGCTGCAATTTTCACACATGGGACACTTTTTAAGCCTTCGAATTCACTAAGGGGGCCTCTGTTATTTAGGTGCCTGTCCCTATTTTCTATCCCTGTCCGACTCTACCCACTAGTAGCTTTTCATTTACAGGCCCTGGGTACATGTAACACCATGTACTAGGGTCTTACAGGTAAACAAAATTTGTAGGCCAATTTTGTCACGCTTTAGGGAGAGAGCACAAGCACTGTACCACTGGTTAGCAGTTGTAAAGGGCACAGAGTCCTAATGTCACAAAAATGAAATTCAGAAAACAGGACGATGAAGGCAAATAGTGTATTGGAAGGCCACACCAAGGATGTCAGGTCTAACAGACAGGGTCATACAGGGGCAGAAAATAGTCCTGGACACCAAAATCAAAGTGGCCCCATTATTGTATTAAAAAGCTAAAAATGTGGCCTATGTTCGCAAATTGGGACAGTTTTTACATTGTAAAGCATCGCTGTATACGTGTTTTTAAGGTATAGAAGTCTGCATGGATTTGAGCTTACTGCAGGCAATTTTTGTTTTAATATCAGAGAAATCAATGGTAAACACTAGCCCAGCAGACCATAAAACAGGCCCGCAAACAACCCAAAAACCAGCCCACACACTGACCCCTCAACCAGCCCTTCTGGCACTGCCTCATTGCCCTATAGACCAGTCCAACCTTGAGTATAGGTATGTAATATGCTATTCTCCATTCCTATTCCTCTGAAGCATCTATTATAAGGACTGTTAGTATCTCAACCAGATCAAAAAAATCCATGCCCATGAACCCATTGCATTCAGTTCTCCACAAGATGCCAGAACTTCATTGCTCTTGGGACTGTCTGTGGCATATAACTCTTCCCTCCCTCATTTCCTTTCTAAACTTTGTGTTTAGCATGCAGCCACCAATGACTAATGTCTAATTTTGTAACTCATCTATAATTCTTGCTTCACTCCCAAGATATTAAAGTAATCTACCCACAGTATATCTTCAGGATGTGCATGTACATCTTTAATTAAAGGCCATAGGCACTTCATTCATTCTCATTATTGCATCTGTGCCTTTCTTCTTCTATTTTTTAATAGGACAAAGTCTTTCTCACACTGATAGACTTGTTTAATTCAACTATCAAAAAGCCTATTATTGCTCTACCGTTATGAACCCCAATGTACCCCAATATAGGCCTAGGTAGTTACATGACCTTTCACCTACATCTCTCCTACCATTGTTCTACATAACGGGTTTGACGCTGACCTTTTACTTAGTTAGGTGCTACATGACTGTTGTGTGGTTTTCTCCGAAAACTAGCCTCATGTGTTATGCATGAGGATCCTCAGTCCCACAGCAGGATTACCATCTTCTGCATAATAACTCTGTATAAGGGTCACCTCTATCGTCATCCTTGCCCGACATGCCCACTGTACACTTCTAGGTAGAACCCCTGAGGGTACCTTTCGGGTATATAAGCACTACATCTTCGCTGGGAAAACCACATGGGAAAGACTTCCATGCTGACACGCTGGCGTGAGACGCTGAGGTCCCTTCACGCAGACACTAGAGCACGCAGTGGTCTGACATCCCTTGCGGGGTGTTAACCTCGAGACCAAGACGGGGCCCTTCGCTCTCCCACATCAGGTAATGGGGCTGGCTCTATCCTAAGGGGATTCTTGGCTATACACCTATATACATGATAGGTACACCTCGATACATTTAGTTAGGGTTTGCACCGTAGGAGTACGCATTATTATTGTTATGTATCCATATGCCTGCATATATTCATTGTTTTAGCACTATGGTAGAGTTCTACCTTTTCTTTACTCTATTGGTGCTCATAATCGTATATATCTGTTTATGTCTAATGGTTGTTGCAGCACACGTATTTTATACTAGAATGACGCTGGTTCAATAAAGGCTTATTGAAAACGTCCCCACCGTTTATTCTGCATATCTCTCTGAGACAAAGTAAGCACAAGTGACTGAGCGAAAAGTACTTTACAGTTTCCACGATCCCTGAGGGGTCAGCGTTGTCATGTTCGCTCCTTGGTAAGAGGGGCTCACTATGGCACTGTGAGTTAGCTGGTCCACAGACTAACATATCCTGTGGAGGTGTCTGGAATCAGTCTGGACACCAATCCCCTAGTTTATGTTGTCTAAATGTGAAGATCCTACACAGATTTGTAGGAACTACACGACACTACATTTCCTTATTTCCAATTCCAGGACCATGGTACTCACCATGCTAAAAACCCTAATACTGAATGTGTTACTGTATCAATTGTGTTTCCAAAACTACTGACACGCACACCATATGAGTTGTGGTGACAGAGCAGGAGGTTTTTTGTACACTGCGATGCATGAAAGCTGGGCGAGAAACAAGGATTATACTTTTTTTCCACTTTCGCATATAACACTGAAATGTAAATTCACTCAAAGACAACAACTGCAATGCACGCTTGTAAGTAGGACACATAGACAAAATCATATATTCTATAAACTATGAGTTCAGCATTAAGAAATGCATCTTTGAAATGTTGAATTTGATGAATGGCAAGGAGTCTTTTGTGTGGTGCTATTGAAAATCCTCAATCATGTATTTATATTCATGCCATGTGTTTTATTTGGATTATTTATAACTGAAGGAAACTAACGTTACGACAATTAAATGTCTAAATGGTCTTTCAAATTCTAATTCTAATTAACACTGACCGGAAGTTGACCTGAGTCCTTTTATGCAATCTGTAAAAGAAAGGTGCAAACGAAGAGGTGGCTAGAGCTAATAATGGCAAAAACCACATGACCCAAATATATGTATATATACCTGTGTTGACTGTTTCGTGCACTAAAGTTACTTTGTCCAAATACAAGGCTACTCAAAATGTGCAAATACAGGCACTAGGCACTGTTCAAGAACAGGTTTTATTCAGTCCGTGTAGAATTTGTACTTTACTCATAACCATGTAACATAGAACATGCATCCCCTTGCCTCATAAACCTACACCATAGATAAACATACACAACACAGGTTTGAAGTAGATTAAAGTCTCCTCCTTGATTGGTTTATTTATTAACTATCCTCATGTTGGTGCAGGTGGTAGATCTGGATAGCCTGCAGGTGAACTAGCTGTTTGCAGGTACAAATCCTCAGTCTGTGAAAATGTCAGTTGACGAAAAATGGTTAACATCTGGAGTGGGCCTTGTTTCGTGAGTTGGTTAATCACATGACACTGGGAAGAATAAAACATTGACATTAGTAGATTTGAGAAAAGATCACATCCCACAAATAGCCAAAGTGACAAACCAAGTTGGAAAAATTAACACTGGTTGTATGGGGTTGGTGCTGCTGATTTGAGATCAAGATAGAATACATGAGATGTGAAAGTAAACACCAACATTGCACATGGTATGTTTAGTGGATGCTCAAAAGGTTGTGAAGGGAAGGGTTGAGGAATAAGAGGCCATTTTCTGTATAGGTTTTAAAATACCCCTTAAAGCTTGTGAAAAAGGATACAGCAAGTCACTTCAGGTCAGGTTATTGTGATCATTTGAGAGAACTCATGTTTCATCCACGGTTAAGGTCAAGGGATTTTTCAGTTCAAGTGTTGGTACTATATTAGATATATTTTCAGATTTACTCAAAGCATGATTGCACTAATCCTTAAGATGGGCAAAGGCCCACAAGATACACACAATTATCATCCCATTTTGTTAATCAACAAAGACTGTAAAATCCTGGGCAAAATTCTTGCCATAAGTTTAAAGCCTTTCATCTGATATTTTATCTTTTCTGACCAGTCACGCTTTGTTAAGGGTAGATCATTGGCATCCAACACAAGAATACTTTAATTTTTTATCAACAAGCAGAAACAGGAGATCACAACACCTGCTGCCCTATAGCAATTGATGCCAAAAAAGCCTTTGAAAGAGTCCTAACGATTCAAAGTCCTAGAATGGCACTGCGTCCTCAACACATTTATGAACAATTGTACATTTCTAAACACCAGTCCTTGAGCTTCATTTCTTGCTAATGGAGTACTCATGAAAAAAATTGGTGTAGACAAAGGGAAGATTGTCTCCCTGTCTCTCCTCTTCATCCTAACGCTTGAACAACTGCTAGTGAAAATCATATATAATCAATCTATTGAAGGTATTTCAATCTAATATTAGTGTCAAACTATCAGACTAAGCTGACAACATACTTTTGTTCATTAATGATTCAGAACTCTCGATCCCTAGCTTACAAGATGAGCTAAAATGTTATGTCTGCATATCTTGGTTCAAACTTAATCCAGACAAAACCAATATCTTTCCTCTCAACAAGGCATGTTTTAAATGTCAGTTTAACAAATGAAACTTCAAATAGTGCCTCTATCTGATAACCAACGTAGCAATAGCCTTTTCAATAATATTAATCATTTTTTGAGCCTGAACCAAAATAAAGTATTGGAGGAAAAAAAATTACAAACCTCTAACTGGTCCCACCTTAATCTTTCATGGTGAAACCATAAAAAAGATGCTCACACTGATTATTTCATACACCCAAACTATGCTCCTTTTCAATTCCCCCCATAGTTTTTCAAGGACACTAATAAATGATTTCCTTTCTCTGTGTAAGAAATTGGGTTACTGGTTGGAGGGGGGTGAAACCCTTCTTAATCAGCAACCACAATTCTTCTCAGGGTGAAGTCATAAGCGAACCCCAAATTAACCTGTGCTCAACCCTCTGGTAGCTCGGCACAGAGCAGTCAGGCTTAACCTAGAGGCATTGTCTAAAGTATTTGTGCAGCACTTCAAATACTAATAAAGTAACACAAGAAAAATCCCACACCAATTTAGAAACATAGAGCACCATGCAATAAATAGATCTAGAACCAAATGACAAAAATACAAACAGTAGAACTGGAGATCTGCAATTTTTTAAAAATATTTTAGCAAAAATAGCAGCAAAAAGCACAAAGTGCCATCTGTGGATATCTGATTGTGCCAGTTAGGGACAAAGTCACAAGTTCAGGCCAACTGTGATGGAGCATGGGCCAGCTAAGGGGACCCAGTCAGGCCTGCTGAACAAGAGTACCTTAAATCCTGGTTGAGAAGCATTGCAAGGTCGGCGTTGAAGGTCGGCGTTGAAGGTGCGTCGCACAGCCAAGGTGATGCATCGGTTCTGAGGAGCTGCGAGGCTGCGATGTGAGGTCCTGCATCATCATCGAGGATCTCATCAATGAGGCCTTGCAATGCGAAGTACGGAGTCGAGGATGACCCATGAACCGAGGCGAATGCTTCAGTTCCCGATGAACTGCAGGGCTGCGATGCATGATACTGCACCACCATTGAGGCTGCAGAGTGCTGCCGGCAGGAAAAGTCCACGCAGCTCCATGCAGCAGAGGTGATGCTTTGGTTCTACTCAGGTTTGCCACTGGATTCAAGCTAGCCTGGCTGATGAGGGGTGTTACCCCAAAACTGGTGCCAGGATGCTTGATTCCGGTTCCGGGAAGACCTGGCTTGGCAGTTCGGGCTGGACTGTTCCCATGAGGCACAGGGTCAAGACTGATTTGCATACAGCTGGGTCTGAACTGAGGTGGCGAAGTGAGCTAAAGAACGATGATGGATTCATCCCAGATCTGTGACTGGGGGTGAGTGTCTGAAAAGTTTCAGCGCTCCATCCATCATCTCCTTGTGCTTGCTTTGTTCGCCCTAAGTTGGCAGGGTATGCCCAGATGTGGGCCCCTTGCTCACTTTGCCACTGGATTCAAGCTAATCTGGCTGATGAGGGGTGTTACCCCGAAACCGGTCCCAGGATGCTTGTTTCCGGTTCAAGGAAGACCTGGCTTGGCAGTTCAGGCTGGACTGTTCCCATGAGGCACAGGGTCAAGACTGATTTGCATATAGCTGGGTCTGAACTGAGCTGGCGAAGTGAACTAAAGAACGATGATGGATTCAACCCAGATCTGTGACTGGGGTGAGTGTCTGAAAAGTTTCAGCGCTCCATCCATCATCTCCTTGTGTTTGCTTTGTTCGCCCTAAGTTGGCAGGGTATGCCCAGACGTGGGTCCCTTGCTCACTTTGCCACTGGATTCAAGCTAGCCTGGCTGATGAGGGGTGTTACCCCGATATCGGCCCCAGGATGCTTGTTTCCGGATCAGTGGAAGACCTGGCTTGGCAATTCGAGCTGGACTGTTCCCATGAGGCACAGGGTCAAGACTGATTTGCATATAGCTGTGTCTGAACTGAGGTGGCGAAGTGAGCTAAAGAACGATGATGGATTTAACCCAGATCTGTGACTGGGGGTGAGTGTCTGAAAAGTTTCAGCCCTCCATCCATCATCTCCTTGTGTTTGCTCTACTCAGGTTTGTGCCACACAGTAGAAGGGATGCATCTGTCCTGCTGGATCCACAGATGGGCTGACAGAGCACCTTCAGGCCCACTTCCAAGGGTCTAGGACAGGGGTGGCACCACCTGACAGGGTAGGACTCACTTTTGCAGAGTCCAGGTGCAGGTTACCAGAGGCTTGGCCCTTGGATTCACTCTGGTGGTCCTGCGTACAGGTTTTCAGGTCCAAGCATTCTCATCAAGGCAGTAGGACAGCAGGTCAGCATAGCAAGGCAGGCAGTCCTTCAGGGAAGCTGTCCAGTAGAATGGCAGTCTTTGCAGCAGGACAGCAGTCCTTCTTTCTCTCAGAGTCTTTCACAGGTCCAGAAGTGTACTGAAGAGTTGATGTCTGAGGTCCAATAATTATACCAGATGCCTCAGTTGAAGTGGGAGAAGTTTCTATAGGTTTTCTTTTGAAGTGCACAGTTTCTGCTTCCCCTACCCTGGCTCCAGACTAACTATAGGGAGTATGCAGCTCAATGTGTGGAGGCAGGACACATCCCATCCAAGAGTAAGTAGGGCTGTGCCCTGCTTTGCCCTCCCATCCTGCCAGTGATGGCTCATGCAGGCAGACCTATGCTCTTTATTGTGTGTGGCTGTCTAAGAGGAATAAAAAAAGCCCAACAGTCAGCTACACCCACTCTTGTTACCCAGAGACAGTCTGGAAAATTCTGACTTTCTAAAGGTGATATTTTCAAAATCCTAATTTCAAATATGACTTTATCATAAGAGAGGACTTTTCATTACAATTTCCTCAACATCAACTGGTTACCTGTTCCCGTTTGGAAGTTACAGCTTATTAAATGTAACAAGATAACTCCAATGTTATTCTATGGAAGATGCAGGTCTTGCAGTACTGAAAAAAGAATTAAGGAGTTTTTCCATACCAGGGCATGCAAAACTTAAAAGTACATGTCCAACTTTCAAATACACTGCACCCTGACTCTGGTCTGTCCAGGGCCTACCCCAGTGGTGACTTATATGTATTGAAAAGGAAGGTTAGGGCTTAGGAAAAGGTTTATTTTGCCAGGTCTCAATCACAGTTTAAAACTGAACGCACACAGCCCACAATGGCAGGCCTGAGGCATATTTAGAGGGCTGCTTCAAGTGGGTGGCATGGCCAACAGTAGCATTTTATTTACTGGCCGTAGGTACATGTAGCACCACTTTACCAGGGGCCTACAAGTAAATTGAATATGTCATTTGGGGATAAGCCAATGTTACCATGTGTCTAGGACAGAGCACATATATGTTAGCACTGGTTAGCAGTGGTAAAGTGCACAGAGTTCTAAGGCCAGCAAAAAAGAGATCAACAAAAAATGGAGGTTGAAGGCAGACAGTTTGGGGGAAGGCCACCCTAAAGCTTACAGTTTTAACACTATGTAAAGATGGTAGACCAAACAAATGTCTGAAAAAAATGAAACGACCAAAGCACCTAGGAGGTGTTAACTTTGCAAGTTTCAAGACCTACTAAGTGGCTATGAGACTGATCCACACTTATTCCCAGTCACTACATCCTTATAATTCATCAAATCCCCATGAATCAAGCTTGTGACGTCGCTTTCACACCCTACTCCAATCCCTCTTTATCTCTCGACCATCAATAGAAGGGTGGGTCCCTTTATGGCTGTCCCATTAGCAACAAAGAATATTATTAACAACTAAAACAACAGCAAGTGATTACTAAGGCAGAATGGCTAAATAACTCTCTTTCGTACAACCCAGCTACACTAACCATTTGTCCCTAACGATCATGGCCTTCTTGTATAGAAGAAGGCATCCATACTATTGGCAAATTAACTGAACAAGATTGCCTATACTGGTATGCACCTTTCAAACAAGATGTAACATGAAACAATTTCATAAGAGAAGTTTTATCAGAAAATTACTCAACTTATCCTTCAACCAATATCTTTAACAAATGTTTACAAATAAAATGTAATGTGAATTTGTACCTTTGGTCTGATCAACAACCAAATCAACTCCTTCAACTTCTGTAATATTCCACTACTATCACCTGTAATCAAATTCATCTGGAAAAGAGCCAGCCACTGCACCAATCAGCCTCCATAATATAGACTATTCTTTTTGTTCCGCACAGAACACTATGGTCTCCCTATAAACTTTTTAAAGTCTGCCCTCAGATATATGATCGCTGCTAGCATTGTCAAGAGAAAATACCAACCGAGAACAGAGTTTACTCTTGTGACCCTGTTTAGTCACTTTTGGTACAGAATCTCTGAAGATTTTACCTTCTTCATTCAAAAGAACTATGAATTATCCCTTAAAAATATTTTTCTCCTGCCTCTTTCCCTACCAACCCATTAAGCCAACCTCAAGGCAACCTCCTGTTGACTTACTTACTTTAATCCCCCTCTTTCTACTCAATATCATCTTGATCTCCAAAATCAAGACCAAATTCACACACAGTCACTTAGAGAAACTCTGGCCCCAACTAATCCATTACTTATATAAGTGTCCACGATGAAATTTAAGTGACATGAACGATAAATATTCTTGATCTGGCTTGATTACATACTATGTTTAAGATTATGTATTCCTCTTATTCTCTAGTTTTGTCCAAAAATATATTTTAATGCTGATCACCTTTTCCTGTTGGATGAATTCTTAAGCCCTATAGTCACTCATCCCCTTTATCTTTTGATTCAAATGAATAGTAAGTTGATGTGCTGATGTCTGTGTTTGTTTCATGAATTTTCATAAACTATATAATTATTCAAAGCTAATTTTTTCTCATGGATGTAAATGAACAGTAATTTGGCCGCAATTAATAAAATAATTCAAATCTAACATTTTCCGATCAAACGTAATTGTGCTGCTTTGTCCTTGCACAGAAAGTGACTACTGACAAGGTTATAGAGCCACACACCACAATAATATATGGTTTTCCATTATAACTGTTGGCAGCTAAAGACATGTTGTAGTGTCCTGGTTCTGCCCTAGAACATAGCTCCCTGTTTCTAGATTACGGGATCTGGAATCAGGAACATGATGTTGCTTAAGAATGTAAGCAACTGGTCAGTTGGCAGTTGCAGGGCTTGTATGCTGGATGGGGTCATTACTGCTGTACTCAAAAACCTACTTTGAGTCAACGCTACATTGTTGTTCTTCTCTGCTTCAATCCGTCACCCCAATCTTACATTTGGATGGGATCCGAACCCACGCGTGCAACACATTTTGAAGGGGGTTGATGGTGTCAAAAAATACCAGGATGATGTTCTGCTGTTTGGTGTGGATTCTGAAGAACATGATGGGAGGTTGAGATTGGTCTTGAGAAAACTGTGTGATGAGGGATTGACATTACGGGCAGACAAGTGTAAATTTGACGTGGCGGAAATTGAATATTTGGGTCACCAGGTGTCAGCGAATGGTATAAAGCCCAAGGTGGCTTTGATTGACACTATTTGCAAACTCAGGACTCCACTAAACAAAGATTAACTTGTAAAATTTTTGGGAATGACGGAATTTTATCACAAGTTTGTTCCCAATTTCGCTGGTGTGACTGGACATTTAAGAGATCTTTTGAAGAAGGGCTGTGAGTTCGTATGGTCGAATGATTGTGATGGAGAGTTTCAACATCTTAAGAAGTGTCTTAGTGAGGCGCAAGATCTTGGCAGTTTTGATCCAAAGAAAGATTCTTACTTAATGGCAGATGCCAGCTCCAAATGTTTAGGTGTGGTGTTGTTTCAGAAATCTGAGGGTGTGGAGAAAGTTATTTTGTTTATGTCCAGACCCTTGAGAGGGGCAGAGTGCAATTATTCTATTGTGGAAAGGGAGGCCCTGGCTATTTATTGGGCTATCCGTAAGTTGCGTAAATTTCTTTGGGGAAGCAAGTTTGAAGTATTAACAGATCATATACCGTTAAAGGAAGTTTTTGCTAAAAAGGGAATTGATTTTGTTTCTCATCATATACGGAAGTGGGTTGTTGCCTTACAGGAGTTTAATTTTGTTGTCTCCTATTTGCCAGGTGCCAGTAACATTCTTGCTGATTGTTTATCTAGATTGGGCGATGAACATGAAGAATCAAAAGAGTGTGATTATTTTGGGGGTGAAGAATTTGAAGAAGAGGTTGATGTTTGTCTGATTAGTGACAGTATTGTCTCTGAAGGTGATTGGAGAGAGACATTAGCGAAGGATGAACTTTTACAAAAGGTGATGACCATGATTTTGGAGGGGTGGTGTGAGAAGAAGGATTGTAATCATGATTTGAAGGGTTTTTGGCAAGTCAAAGATGAACTGACAGTTGTGGATGGTCTCCTTTTGAGGGGCAGCAGATTGATTCCCTCTCACACTTTATGGGATAGGTTATTGAAGAGTGCTCATGCCAGTCATATGGGGATTGTTAAGACTAAAGAGAGGTTAAGAGAAGCATATTGGTGGCCAGCCATGGATGTCTGGATTGAGAGGGAGGTTAGGAATTTTTCTGAGTGTGCGTGCAGCGAAAAGGTTTTGAAATGTAGAACATTACCCATGGTGGTGAGAGAGCAGAGTAATGGGCCTTGGTTTGATGTTGCCATTGATATTTTGGGGCCAGTCAAAATAAAATCTCGTGATCAGTATGTTCTGGTTTGTATGGATATGTACTTGCGCTGGCCAGAGGTTAAGGTGGTGAGCTCTGTTGAATCTTCTGTGGTCATTGAATTTTTGGATGGTCTTTTTGAAAGAGAAGGTTTTCCTCTTTCTTTACTTTCTGACAATGGTGTGCAATTTACCTCAAGTATTGTGGAAGAGTTCCTGTCCTCTAGGGGCATCAAACACAAGAAAGCAGGTCTCTACTATCCGGAAAGTAATGGTGTGGTTGAGAGGTTTGTGAAGGTTTTAAAGGAAACTTTGCAACAAGCTGTAGCAACTGGAATTGACTGGGCGGTAGCCATGAGGAAGAAAGTGCGGGAGTACAGGTTTACCCCACATTCATCTACAAGCTTATCTCCTTTGCGATTATTCAAGAAGAGGGTGGCAAACACAGAAGTTTGCCCTTCTTGGGTCTTCTCTAAGAGATTAGTGGTCAATAAAGACTCTGATTGTGTGGAAGGTTGGAGAGAGAGGGAGAGAGTAGTTAAGGAGAAGAGGAAGAGATGGTATGATGGGAGAAGAGCGGTCAAGCACACAGTAGTTTCTGTGGGTGATTGGGTAAAAATATGATCTCCTCGCTTAGGTAAAGGTGGATCTAAATTCAGTGTACCTTTTAAGGTGGTAAAGGTATTCAAAAACGCCATTAAGACTAGTGACCATAGGGTGTGGAACTTAAACAGAGTGGCTAAATGCCAACCTACTGATGTGACTGTAGGTTCAGATGTCGTTCCACAAGGGAAAGTCGTCAGACCTCGCAGGGAGGTTGGACGCCCTGCTAGATTTCAAGATTATGTCTAATATGTTGTACTTTATCTGCTTTTTGTTATTTATTTTATTCTTTTGTTGTTTTTGTTTTTCTAAAGTCATTGTTGCTTTATTAGTTGTTATTGAGGGGGAGGTGATGTAGTGTCCTGGTTCTGCCCTAGAACATAGCTCCCTGTTTCTAGGTTACGGGATCTGGAATGTGGAACATGATGTTGCTTAAGAATGTAAGCAACTGGTCAGTTGGCAGTTGCAGGACTTGTATGCTGGATGGGGTCATTACTGCTGTACTCAATAAAGCTACTTTGAGTCAACGCTACATTGCTGTTCTTCTCTGCTTCAATCCGTCACCCCAATCTTACACGTGTCAAAATGTGTACACTGACAAAAAATTAAAACGTTTAATTCCATGTATATTATACAGTTGTAGTATTTATTGTCTAGTGTTTAAAACGTGTTGGATTTTTCCAATTCTAAACTGTCTGGAATCAGTTGGGATAAGGCTGTCTTTCCCTTTGAAACCTCCAAAGCGAACCACACTTTTTTCTCCCTTTGTGGACAAAGGCTCACCTCCTCTGGAGTTAAACTTTGTAGTTGTTGCAATACAAAGGTCCATTGGCCAAGATGTATATTCTGTAAGATGGTTTATTTATGCTTAGTTACAAAGTAAGTTCCAGGTTAGTAGGTAATTAAGTAGACGATAACAGATAACCCCACCAGGAGCGGTCTCCCTGCTGCTCCCCTTCTCACTCCAACTGACACTCCACCAGGCACCCATGCATTCTATGACATCACCAAGCATTCAGCATTCCACTCATCACCAAGCACTGCAGCACTCACCCTGGCTGAGCAGTAGGGAAGGAGAGCTAAGGGAAAAGGTATGGCAACACGTAAGTCACAACAGTAGTCAAATGTAGTAGTATCCTATTCAGCACTGGAACTCGTTTTTGAATAATCTGTTTGCTAGACTTGGTAAAATAATTCCTGTCATGCCTTTCAAATAACCATATGTTCTTCCAGATGGAGATCTCACTGAAGTTGTTTTCACTTTGGTAGTGTAGACAGCTATCTATGTTTGAAATCACATTACGTTGTGTGAAAATAGGTTTTGGTCACATTTCCGAACAATATTTTAGATTTAGAAATTAATTGCCAGCTCATCCTGAGGGTGAGAGAGAGCAAAAGCTCGACTGATAGCTGCAAATTGTTAGCTTCTGGTGCTCTGCCAAAAACACTCTGTCAGCTTTGATATTTGGCTGAATATTGAATTGAATTTAAACTCCTCTTTGTGAGAAGAAAATCATAATTGTATTGCAAGCACAGAAGCTAATATTGTGCTTGCATTCTTAAAGAACCACAATTGAGTGGAAATAATTACTTCACAAACAAGTTACATCTACTGATAAGATCATAATAAACGTAATGTCAATTATTTTAGTCAACAACTGAGACTCTAACTTCTTTCACAGGCGGCAAATTCGGAAGTGATTTTTTTCCATTAAACAAGCCTTGATTTTGCTTGTTTGTTGAGAGTATTCACTCCTTATGTCAGGTTTCCCAGTGAGAATGATACTGAACCGCATCATCAGACGCAGTATATCCTCAACGAGGTCTTTCAGTCTGTTGCATGAAAGGTGAATAAAAAACCAGTGGAAGAGAAAGTTTTAAGACAGAGAGGGATAATATTTGCCTCCATGTTGAAATAGAAATTCACTTTTTATCATCAACTCGGGGAAATATGCATTTCAATTGAAATCCATTTAGTCTGACATAATACATTTTTAGTGCCGTGCCACAACCAGTGCTCTCTATGTAGATTTTAAGTCAAACCTTTAAAAATTACACTTATTTCACAACACAGCCACATAGTTGACATCTTTAAAGCTTGTATATTTAATAAATTGTACACTCCATCACAAGTATTAATGTGTGCCAAACAACATTGTGTTAGTACCTGCCTATTTCATAACCCACAGGAAAACACAGCCATCTTGTTAGAGTAGACAGTTCCCATGGTAGGTTTTCTGATTGAAACAAATAGCTACTTCACATCCTGGTCACCGACATTAGATTTTCTCTCATCATAAATATTTCAGACACCCTAACAACCCAGAATTAAGCTATACAGGAAACAAGGGTAGAAATTAGAAAACAAGAGTGTTTTTTCCTTAGTGACAGGAAACCTCAATCATGCTGTGGCTAATACATCCACCGGCCTTGTGAAATGTATAACTCTTACAGTCCTATATAACGTCCACGCTTACATTGCAAGCTTAACTGACAGGTACTGTAGTGACAACTGCCATTATCTGGTAAACCCTTAAAATATTCTCTGAACATTATATTCCTTCAATAGCAAGGTACGGAAGGCAATTTGATGAAGTAAATGCTTTTCAAAAGCACGTACAGCAGAACTTTTAAATCTCTCTCTTCCAGCGCATGACAAAGCACAATATCAAAACTGGAATATTAATCTTTTTTCATGGGCTCCCTCTGCTATCAACCAATCAGGGAATTGCCCACATCTACTAATATACTGAAAATAGATCCACAGGATCTTCACAAAACCAAGAAGCCCATTTGTTTAAGTATACCCTGCCTGGTCTCAGCTGCAGGGTTCCTTAAGAAGCCATCATCATTCCTGCCTGACCTCTTGTGTCTCACACATATCCCCTCCTCATTACAGACAATCCCTCTCTCCCCCCACCAGCCTGTGAATGCCAGCAGTTGGGTCGTCAATGATAGCCCACAAAATGGCCTTGCACATGTAGGAAACACTTGCTTCAATAATGTCTTGTCATACCTCCTTGTTGACAGCTTTTGATGAAACCTTTTCCTGTGAACTGGAGGTCCTTCGGCAAACAAATGCAGCTAAAATCAGTTTGTGAAATAGCCAGATGGAGTTTCTAGGTGGGGATTTTCTTTGATTCTCAGAAGGAGTAAATGGCACTTTCTTGGAATCGAGAGAGGGAGATGAGTGGGAAGAAACTAAGGAGTACCATTTTCTTTAGCTGCGAGGAAAGGAATTCTGGGACAGAATCAGCTGCGAAACAAATCTGTAGAATAGAAACAAGATTATTTTGCTGCAAATTCTGCGAGGTGAAAGCTTGGGGTCTTGCCAACCACAGAATAGTTTCATATTCAAACTCCCAGCAGACAGCTGAATGGAATCAAACAATAAACAAAGGCATTCCATCAGGCTTCTTAAAGTATTACTATTACCTTGACCAAGGTAATCATCAGACCTACCTTTGACCTTTAAAACTAAAAGGCTACTCTTAAAGTTAGCAGGACTAACTCTTGCAGATCACCAAAAACAGAGGGTCCAGTACTTCCCAATGATTCCTTCTTGCCTCTGTGAAAATTCTCTCCTGTGGCTGGAGATTACAGAAGGGCATGGGAACAGAGAAAGCTGATGTAGCCTGAAGGAAACCAGTAGAATGAGTAATTGGGCACCTCTTCTGACTGAAAACGTTTCCCTTGTACCTGGGGAAATATGGCCCTATGGACAAAGGAAGGGAGTGTTGCAGAGGTAAAATATCAGAAACCAGTTGCCATTAGACATTTTGCTGTTGGCTTGAAATGAAGTTCCGGGGAACTTTCATGCAATTTGATCATGTGAACTCATGTTTAAGTAAACATTCCAGAAAGCACAGGCATCGAGAAACAAAGTTATTGAACATTTTCTGAAAACAGGGAATTAGGAAAAAAATCATCTCTTGAGGACTGGGACAAGGTGTCAATCAGACACGAAATATATGTGACTGCAAACTTTGTTACCATACTGGGACAACTTGACAGATGCATCTAACCTTGCATAACTCTCCTCTGCCACACCCTTTCCACACGAAGGTAATGTTTTGTACTGCAGTAGGCTTTATTTAAAATGTTATTGTAAGTGATCAAGTGTGGCCCTGACATTTAGATATTGCCTTATTGCTTTTTTGTTTTCACACAAGTCTGTATTTTTTTCCATTCATTACTACTACTTATCAATTACCACTATCACTATTGCCATATCATCACTATCCCCACCCTTGCCACAACCACCATTATCGGAACCACCATTACCACTACTATTAGCTACCACCAACCCCACCATCATCGTTACCACCATTACAATAAACATTACTAGTACTATTGCCACCATACTACTACAATTAATACCACCATCATATTACAATTTACACTATAATTACCAACACAATCGCCACCACCATCATTTCCACCACAATTACCACTATAACCACAATAATCATTACCATCTCCACTAGCATTCCCACCCCCAACATCACTGCCACCACCACAATTACCACCACCACCGTAACTACCACTTATTTACCACCACCTTCATTAAATCAACACCAAAATGTCTATCACCACCATTACAAACACCACCGCCATTACTACCCACACCATCACCACCACATTTATTGTGAGTAACACCTTTATCACCACCAGCACCATTCTGACCATCATTACCATTATTACCATCAATACTACCACCATTACCACCATCAATACCACCAAAGTCAGTATGTCTGGCTTTAATGAGCTATCACATGCAAATATAGGCATGAGCAAATATTTTTCAATGTATTAGAATCGAGGCGTAGGGTGTTCCCTAAAACCCCAAATAGTTGTTAAATCAAACAAAAGTTAGGGGAAACAGTATATGGATATTTAAGGTTGAATGTTTGTTATTAGCTATACACAGTGAAATCAATCACAAACAAAATTAATTCATAAATTGAGCATACCGTATATTGCCAACACAAACATATCAAAATGTGTAATATTTTCATAAAAATAGTGCATTAAAACAAATTTGTATGCGTCTTTGTACATCAATCAACACTAAAAATTTTCATAGTTCAAATAAAGAGTAAATGTCCTTGAGGAGTATTTCAGAAAAAGTCCATGCTCATCAATGTCGCCAATTTATTATGAGGAAGCCAAACAATTTTATGATTTGATTTATCCCAACATGAATCCCATCAATGTATAAGTCCAGTATTGTGTTTAAATGTTGAGAAGACAACCAGAATATGTTGGCACATTTGCGTGTATTAGCTTGCCAAAGTCAAACCTATTGGCTTTGCCAATATGCTTTAACTGCTGCAATATTGCCATCTGTTCCTGTTCCTCTGCATGCAAATTGATCCAGCCTATACCTAAACTTAGATTGTAGCATTATCACCAACCCCATTGGATGCTCATTTAATTAATTCACAATTCTGTCTCCTCCTCCATCACTATTGTAATCTGGCAAACAACCCCACTCCAGAGTGGTTGGCTATGTGACACTTTCAAACAATATAATTAAGGGTACCCACAAGGCCACATCCTCTAAGACATCTTTTGCTGAATGTTACCTCCATTTTCAGCAATAGGGACCTCATAGCTTTTATTGCCACCTCACTGGGGTGTCTGCAGGCCCTTCCCCATGTTGTACCTTCTATCGCACCAATGGCTTTACCGTTTAGTTTTAAGTGCATCGAGGAGCCCTTGGCTATTATTGATCAGTGGATGGTATGCTTGTGAGATAGCGTGCCTATGAAGAGGAGCTGCTAACAGTTTGTATTCCAGTGGTGATTCCTCTTGAATGTCCTGGAGTATATCATTATACTTGGTCAATGAATGTTTCTGCAAATATTTATGCCTTTGGTTCTCAGACAGTTCAAATTGATGTTGGAGGTCCTCTAACGATATAATGATCTAATTACTCCAAAACGTCCAAGAGGTTGAAGATTTGTAAAATGCCCCATTGTTTAAAGACCTCTGGTCTCCCTAGGTCTGTGATGATATTGGAGTCCTAGACAGCCGTGTCGAAGGTGAGTTTACCCGCCCAACCCGTCTTTTAATTGGGTGCCTGACAGACCATTATCACATTTGGGTGGGTGCATTTTTGGTGGTTCCTTTTCTGCATAGTGCCAATGGGAGGCTCCTTGGTTCCAGAGCTATCCTGTCTGCACGGACACCAGTTCTTGTTGTGAACTAAAGGCCCAATCATTAATTATGAACAGTTGAGAAGCATAACAGTATTTCTTTAAGTTCTGGATTGCAATTGCCCTGTCACACGGTCCCCTGCAGAGAGTTGCTATCGATCTTCTAGATACAGCTCCATCCCATAACAGTCCTTGTCACATCATCCTTCTTTTTAAATAAAGTGTCTGGAACCACGTAATGGGTTGTTAGAAATGGGATTTCTGGTTGGCTATGGCATGCGCATAAGCCAGGCAGAAACCACCACACTAGTCAGGGCAAGGGAGTTACACGCTGAAGATAACCCCTGCTCACCCCCTTGGTAGCTTGGCGGAGCAGTCAGGCTTATCCCAGAGGCAATGTGTATAGCGTTTGCGCAACACACTCACACACAGCAGCGACACACTAGGCACACCACAAAAGAAATTCCACACAAGGTTATGTAAAAAATAGCCTGTGTATTATCCATAAAACACATTAGAACGTAATCACATATATACACTGTGCCACCTAGCACTAGGTATTACTTTACAGGGGATTATACACACTACAGGGCCAATCTGGCCACTGTCATAACCAACATATCACACTTAGTGGAAACAACCAGTAACTACTGGCAATAGGGCACTGTACGTAGCATAAACATATTACGCATAAATCATGAGCAGTGCACCCTATCAGTATCACTACATATTTCATAAGCCTATCATGCCCCCCTTAGGGATAAAACGGCACAATATGATACATATAATCACCACACCAGGGCATCATAAGATCAATCAGTAATTACTGGTAGAGGTAATCTTAGCAAGAACATTTTAGGCGTACATCGCAGCATTACCTAGGAGAGCATATTATGCTCAACATAATAATCATGTCAGGCCCACCTTAGGCCTATACCTTGCCCCAGCCAGGCACAGTAATACCGTGCACACTTATTGGATACACCTCATCCCATAATTACATCATGCCCACCTCGGGCATATTGGCGAACGTCCGGCAGTCTCACGTGGTCCTCGGGGGCCCCTTCCTGGGCTTGCCACACAATGCCACCAAAGATCAAATTGGCCCCGATACCTCAGAAACATGCAGCTGCCCGCGACCCTGCGGCGCAGCTGCACTTAAGGGAGCAAATGCAGGAATAACCTTGGTGCTCCCTATGCACCCTTGTGAGGTTTGCTAATGGCCCCGGTGGCCGGAAAAGGACAGCGCGGGTCAGGACTAGGGAAATTCAGGTACCCAAGGCACTCACCCGCGGTCAAGGCCATATCTGTGGCTGGCACAGCTCCTGCTGAGTCTCGCCCCTGGGACTCCTCCTCGCGTCGGGGCACTCAGGGTTCGGAGCTCGCTATAGCTCTAGTCGTCGTCATCCCCAGAGGCTGTGGACCGGCTTCCGGCCCGCCTCCAACAATTTCAGCAGACCCGCAGGGCTCTCCTCCTCCTTACAGGGAGCCCCGCCCACAGTCAGGCAACAGCCACCTGGCTTCCGGTCCCGTCTACGTGTCCCGTCCTGGCGGCTCACTTCCTCTGCCACTGAATACGGAGCGAAGCCTTCACAACTTCTTGGTGTGGGGAAGGCAGCCCCACGCCCACAGCACGGCCACACGCTGGTCCGGGCACAAATCAAGGGGAAGACCAGGCGATCTCCTCACGGCGCAAATGCACACTGCGCCCGCCACATCTAGAAATGTTGAACCCACTTCTCGGGCTCCTGGAACAGCATTGGCCAGCCGCCTCCCCGCTGTGGGGAAAATAAGTAGTCAAAAGGTGCCTGCGGTGACTGGATGCACCGCGCTGACCACAGTCTGCTTGTAGGGGATAGCAGGGCACTTCCAGCATGCTGATGGCTTGCCAGGGAAATTTAAGCGCTCACAACATGCTCCGTCCCCAAAGTCCCACAGGGCAGAGCTGGGCACAGGCAGGCCAGCTCACAGGGCCCTCCAGCAGGGGGGCGGTCCTTTGTGGCGGTTCCTCTTGGCGCCCAGAAGTCCTTCAGCAGCACAGCTCCCAGCAGGTACTACCTTTCATGGGGTCACAGCCCCAATACTGATACCACCTCAAGTCTTTGTTCTCCCCCTGGCACAGGGCTCTGTCCAAACCAGTTCTGGGGGGCACTTAAACTTTTTATTTACAGTGCACAACAACCTCCTTTGTTAGTGTAGGCTCTGGCCCCAGACACACCACAGGGGGCGGAGCCAGCATTGTGGAAGGCAGGCACAGTCCTATTCAGGCCCAGGTGCTACTCCTCCACTACTCCAAATGCAGATAGGCCTATTCAGCCTAGCGCTGACTCACCCAGCCCCTCTGGAGCCACTGCACCTCCCCAGTCTCTGTCACTCCAGAGCCAGACATGCAATACACAATAGGCAGGCACAAAGACACATAGCACACAGAAATGCCCACTTCTAAAAGTGGCATTTCTAAAATAGTGATAATAAATCTGCGAACACCATTACGCAGCATTGATTACCACTATTCCAAACATACCAAACTTGATCATGCTACTCCTCTCATGTCAGGAATTACCACTGAAACACATATCAGGGAATCCCCAATGCATTCCTATGAGAGGGCAGCCTCACAGTAGTAGGAAACCAAAATGGCTGTTTGTCACTACCAGGACATGCCACACAGTTAAGGCACATGTGCTACCTTTTACCTACAGCGCACCCTGCCCATAGGGCTAGCTAGGGCCTACCTTAGGGGTGACTGATATGTAGTAAAAGGCGAGTCACAGACGTGGCACCCACTTTATGTGCCACGTCACAGCAGCAGTAAACTGCGCGCGCAGGACCTGCAATGGCAGAGGCCTGAGACAGGTTTGAAAGGCTACTTTGGTGGGTGGCACAAGCAGCGCTGAAAGCCCACCAGTAGCATTTAATTTACTGGCCCTGGGTATATGAGATGCCACTTTACGAGGGACCGATAGTTAAATTAAATAGGCCAAACAGGTGTAGCCCAATCTTACCACATTTGCCATAGAGAGCACATGCACTTTACAGTGGACAGCAGTGATAAAATTCCCAGAGTCCTAATACCACCAACACCAGGTCAGAAAAAAATACTAAGAGGAAGGCAAAAAGTTCAGGAATGACCCTGCAAAAAGGGCCAAGTCCAACATGGGTGTTCTGTATAAAAATGCTGGCAGTATGACCGATTTGTAAAATACAACGCTCCCAAACACAGAGAGAGGTAGCTCTCTCCAGTGAACCACATCTACTTTATATTCTTCCAGAAGTGACACTAGGGGTCCTATTTATGAGCTGGTTTGTGTTGCTCTTGCACCATGCAATGAGGTGCAAGAGGGATGCAAAACCTAAACCAAATTTATGAAGCCATGCAAGGCTACTTTGCGTGGCCCTGAATGGCTCCATATATCTGGAGTAAGTAGCGCATATTGCTACATTGCCTTACTCTGCCCTGGATAGGCATTCCATGGGTGTTCCCATGAAACTCCCATGGTTTTGATGCATTCCCAGATTTACCAGAACTGCTAAACCTGTGAATGCACCAGAAAAGATAGGCCTTCCCAGGAGAGGTGTAATGAGGACAAATATCTTTATTTTGCCTCCTTACTTCCTCTTTATATGTATGCTGCATTTTGCAGCACACTTAGAAAGAGGAAAATGCCTGTAAGCATTGTTTTTGTGCAGGAGGGTATATCTTCCTGCACAAAAATTATTCTGTATGCAACACAGGCACCCTTGCACCATGATGCAAGGCTTCCTGCATTGGCACTAGGCTGCCAAAAGGGCGCTATCACTGAGGAAAAGGCAGGAATGCACCGTATTGCCTTAAATATTGTGCATTCCTTGTCATGCAGTGCAGCGCAGCAAGGTGCCTTTCTGCGCTGCACTCCGTGACATTTTTTTATAAATAGGCCCCTAAGTTTTAGCATATGAATTAATTCTGGTTATATATTGAAAAATATCTAGACCCCTCCGGTGTTAATCTCAAAGGACACACCCACTCCAACGGGGCCTCCAATCAGTAAGGGTAAATATAATTAACTTATGCCAATTTATTGACTCCCTTGAATATTCCCCAAACCTGTTTATGATGTTTAAGAGCCTGGATATCATGTGTTTAGTATTCGCCAAATAGAGAAGATCATCTCCGCACAAACAGATAACGTCTTTCAAGTCCTGGTACCACCTGAGCCCTCTGATTTGTGCATTTCTATGCATCCAGTTTGCTAATTGTTCCAGAGCTAACAACCGAGGGAAAGTGGGCACCCCTGTCTTGTACACTACCTCACTTGGAAGTCTTTGGACACTGCCATTTACCTGGACCACAGAGATCAAGTGAGTACAAAGAAGGGCTATCCAGGACATACAGTCCGGGACAAAACAAATTTTCTTGAGGATAGAGTGCAGAAAAAAAGCATTCCTGTGAGTTGAATGCCTTCTCAAGAACCAGTGCCAGCAGCAAAGCTGTTTTTTTCATTTATGTACACTTGAGGGGAATCCGTACATTCATCTAAGAGTACATCGGGATGAACAATACCCAACAGCCCAACACCGCCAGACGCAACTTTCGAGAAGGCATGGAAGCCGTCGCCAAAGGGATGAAAAACAGCTGCCTACAACTAAACACCAACAAAACAGAAGTACTCATCATGGGCCCAAACCCCGATGCCTGGAGCGACACCTGGTGGCCCCCCGCCCTCGGAAACCCGCCAACCACCACGGACCACGCACGCAACCTGGGAATCATCCTGGACTCCGAGCTCAAAATGGACCGCCAGATCAACTCTGTCTCGTCTTCCTGATTCCACACCCTCCGCCTCCTTCGTAAGACCTTCAAATGGATCCCCCTTGAACACCGAAAGACCGTCACTCACACCCTGGTCACCAGCAGACTCGACTACGGCAACGCACTCTACGCCGGAATAAACAAAAACCTCACCCGCAAGCTACAGAACATCCAGAACGCCGCCGCAAGACTGGTCCTCAATCTGCCAAAACACTGCCACATCTCCCAGCACCTGCGCACACTCCACTGGCTCCCTGTCGAGGCGAGAATCACCTTCAAGATGCTCACCCACGCACACAAGGCCCTCCACGGCACCGGACCAGCATACCTGAACAACCGACTCAAATTCCACGCACCCCAAAGGACCCTACGATCAGCCCAGCTCTCCTACGCCGTCGTCCCCCGCACCAGAAAGACCAGATCGGGAGGCCGCTCCTTCTCCTTCCTCGCGGCCAAAGCATGGAATGCCCTTCCGCTCCACCTCAGACAGACAACATCGCTCCCCATCTTCGCAAGAAACCTCAAAACCTGGCTCTTCGACAGACCCCCTCCTTGATGGATGGAACCTGCACCCCCCCCCCCACCCATAGCGCCTTGAGACCCTTATGGGTGAGTAGTCGCGCTTTAACAAACCCCTGATTGATAAATTATGATTGGTCTAAGCCAATCAGCTTAATAATTATCGTACAGAAGTGGTTAGCTTTCACCAGAATTTCCGATGCAATATTTAATAGACAGGCCTGTAGGAGACGCAGTACACTATTGGCTTACTGTGTTTGTGTATAAGCACCACATGACCAGTTTTCAGGTCTAATAGTAATCTCCTCTCCTGTCTGGCTCCATACAGCATGCTTCTGATAGATTCCCCAAGTCTGCCACCCAAGGCCCTCTTAAATGTTGGCGACAGGCAGTTGGGCCTAAGGGCTAGCCCCCCTGTGTTTGTTTAAATGCCTCAGTAATTCCCGTCACTCTAATCTCGCCGAGTTGGCGATGCTGCGAGCGCAACGTAAGTGCTTTTGTTTATTTATTTATTTACTCTAAACGTTCCCGTCGTATGTCACACTCCACTACCCCCCACCCAGCCCCGCCCCCGCCCCGCCTCACCGCCCCACAGTGATACCTGTGCGAGCCACCACTGCTGCTTATACGCCTCCCATAATGTGACATCAGACTGTACTTTTCATTTTCTTAGAAGTAGAGGTCAGTTACGCCTTGTAAGCTTTGTACGGTTTCCCACTTCTGTAGTTCCCATGGACCTAGTTTCCAAGCCACTGACTTTCCATTTTTGAGTGATACCAGCTTAGTGAATAGAGGGGAGTGGCCTGAGATTTCTCCGTTCAGGTGTCTCATGTCTGTGTGCCCCCTGTGTCAGTGAAACAAGAATTTAATCGAGCCTTGAGAAGGATCCCCTGTCATTTGAGGCCTAGGAACATTTCTATGTTGTGGGATTTGCCTTTCTCCAGATGTCCATTATTCCCTTGGGCCTGGTGATATCACATAACAATATATCTACCCTACTGGGACCTTTCCTAGAGGTAATTCTATCTAAATTCTCTTTCATAGTCAAATTAATATCTCCCCTCAGGATCAGGAGTGTTTCCTGGGTTTGGAGGAGAAGCTTCCCTATACGCTTGTGTGTACTCGATTGAAAGCCATGTGGCAGGTATGCTGAAATAATCATAATCCTCTCACCATTTCACGTCCTACTTAGTGCCACATAGCATCCCCCTGGTTTTATCCAGGTACAGTCCACTGATATCAGGAGAGCTCTGCAGACTATAATGCTGAGTTGAGGGGGACAAAAGTCAGTCCTGAATGGGCCAAAGGCTTGTATTTGCCTTTGGCCAAAACACACAGCTATTGACCCCTAAGTGGATTTCTTGGGGCACTATCGCATACAAGCTGTGTCTTGAAATGAGCCACTACCACTCTCTGTGTGTGAGGCAGGACATTAACATTCCAAGTCTATATCTTAAGACCCTCTCTTGAAATCGCCTTTACAAATGGTGTGGCCATTCTCCACAACAGTGTTCGGTTCCATGAACTTTGTTCCTTCCCAGATGTCCCTTGTCTAACTACTTCTTAAAAACTGAATATCAACCCTCACATCCTCCCTTCCTATTCCCTCATGTGAGGGGCTCAAAACTACCCATTTCCTCAATGCCTGGAAGTCCTCTTCTCCCCCCAACATGAACTTCAAAATGTGAAAATCTAACAACCAGGACTGCATCCTAACAATTCTGATCCCTTCTTAAAAAGGGAGGAATAATTGGTCTTGAGGGTCGAGGTGAACTTCTCCTGCCACCAACTTCCCACAACAACTTCACTTTCCTGCATTATAGGGGTGCAGCATTTCGAATTTCAGCTATTAATTCTAATTGATCTTACCACCTAATCTGCAGTGATCGTATTGTTTTTCTCCCCCATGTTTATGCCTTCATTGTCCTCAGCACCTGTTATTGTCAAGCCATCCCCCATTCAAGGCCTTGGTGATGACTGCTGCTTCTTTCTGCAGAACTTGCACCATCCAGCCATTCATATGTCTTTTCTGTGCTTGTAAATGACCAGGTGTCCCCTTCACAATAATTCACAGTTTTGCCACTTCTTGCTTTGTTGAAATGTATTCTTCTTACCTATTCTTTTGAATCTAGTGTGTGAACCTCATGACATTTCTGTTTTCAATTGAATGTGTCCATGCATTCTGGCTGCCCTCAGGATTGTGCCATGGTCCCAGAAAATCAGGATGTGGGCAATCATGGGTTTTGATTTCGCTCATGGTTTTAATGGCAAACTGGGGACATGGTGAGCCCTTTCTATTGATGCATGTCTGGTTTGAGAGTGTCCATAACTATGGTCTCCACAAATCAATCTGCTGACTCTCCTGCTTTTTTCAACACACCCACTAGACATACATTGTGTCTGCAACCTGCCCTCAGCGTCCTCTAGTGTGGGGTGCAGTTGTTGGGGAGAAGCTTTGAGATAATTAATTTCCCCCTTCATTTCCTTATGGGACATGGTGTAGCTCACACCATATGCTCCACTCATGTCACAATTTCACTACACTTTTTTCAGATAATTTCTTAAGCTGTTGATAACAATTTTCACCATATCAGTCTTCTGCTCAAGAGCATTTATGATCTCCTTGACTGCCATTAATACTAGACATGGGTGAAATTTCCATTGCACAAGCATAATGTAGCATAATTTCTGGAATTTTGCGTTGAATTTGTTATGCGGAGTTCCCAAAAGTATGCTATTATGCCACATCATGTAATAAATGCCATTCATGGCAAGAATTTAGCACAAGCAAATGAAAACAACAGACAACCAGAACTAGAGCTGTTGATCTTTGAGGTGCTTATGTGTTTTTGCTACTTTTTAGTGCAAAATACATCCTTGTATCCAAAATGGACAAGAAAATAATTTTTTCTCAAAAATATAGCACCAAATGTGGTTTTGCATTTAGCTTAATTATGCATAATTTTGCATATGTTTCTTGAAGTTTCACATAATTACGCAAAAATAAATTATGCAAATTTCACGCACCCCAATGAAAACATTTTTCAGTGATGTTGTGTACCCCTTCCTTCCCATGCCCCCCTTCCCCAGGTTATAAGCCTGGGCGGAGACCTCCGCTCCGCTCGCGGAGTGTGCGGAGATTTGCCTCCTCCGCGTTCCGTGGAGAAGGCAAATCTCCGCACACTCCGGAGCGGAGCAGTTGGCCAGCCCCCGCCTCCACTCCCCCTATATTAACAAGTAATTCTAAATTACTTAAAGTAAATTAAAACCACTTACCTGAACTGCGGCGTCCCCGGGCTGCCCTCCTCCTCTTCCTCGCCGTCTGGATAATCCTTGAGGAAACTGCGCAAGAAATGCGCATGCGCAGGCGTGCGCGCATGCGCAGTTTCCTCAAGGATTATCCAGACAGTGAGGAAGACATGGCGCTCAGCCAGGGGCTGTAGGGGTGGGCAGGTTCTCTATGCCATTTCATAGTAACCTTACCCTTGTCAGTCATAAGGCTTAGTAAGAAATTAATGGCAGCATTCATTTTAAGAGGCCTGCAGCGGCGGTGCGGCTGCTACAGGCCACATAAAAGTAAGCCACACACACTCACAGTGGTGAACAAGCGCCAAGCACGTAAACGCGGTTACTAAAACTTACACAACTTCCCGCTTTGGTAGCCAAAGCAAAAACTGAAAGTGGGGTCACCATTTGCTGCTTGTGAGGCGAGCACTCCTGAGAAGGGTGTCTTGAATGTACCCTACATGGGGCTATTTTCATTCTTCAACACTACTGGCTGCCGCACGGTAGAGTGTCATCACACACCACTTCAAGTGATACATAAAAACGCCAGTGAAATACATTATATTCACACTGCCCTATGTAAATTCGTAGCAATCTCTGAGTACATTATATCAGATAAATACACTTGCTATAGACGCATTGGCTATGGACAATCATTTTCGGAGCACACGAGGCAGCCTGTACAGCAAAATAACACGTCTGTGGCGGTAATCGTGTATCGGTGTGTTATTTCACCGGTGAGCAGCAATCATGTTCGTTTGTACAAACCCTTAAAACCCTGTAACATTTCACATGACCACACCGAAAGTCGCGGCCGGCAATCACAACGCTGCAATGGCAGCGTTGTGATTGGTGAGGCGCAGGGGAGAGCGCCCCAGCCGCACTATTTTCTCCTACATAGAGAAAAAGGGAGAGTGGGCGGTAGTGCTTGAGGGCAGGGGGGGCAGTGGCTTACCCACGGTTGTGGGTACTGACTGTTTGGTCGGCTCCAGGGCCGACCAAACAGTCAGTACCCACAACAGTGGGTAAGCCACTCCCCTGCCCTCGAGCACGACCGCCCACCCTCCCGCCCCCAACCAGGCACTTCTGCTTTCTCGCAGTGCAGAAGCAGAAACATAAAATGGTAGTTTTTACCATTTTATGTTTCTGCTTCTCTCACTGCGAGAAAGCAGTGGGGCGACGCCCAAACGCCCCTATGGAGGAGCTGCCACTGTAAAGAATAGTAGATTAGAGAACAGATAACAGGGTGACAATGCGAGGAAGTTACTTCGACATAAATGAGTATGGAAGGCAAACGGACAGGGGTTTATCATTGGTTCAACACTGGCTGTTCTGAGGCCTCCAAGGAGTTCATTCAAGTAACGATATTTTTAGTTTTTTCATCCGAATACAAGGCGTACATTAATTTGTTTTTAAAAAAAATGGCCTTACACAATGTATAGAAAATTAATGTACAAGTAATGTTCTTTTCAGACTGTATATGAAAAATCTAGAGAACAACTAATGGATTAAAGAAGGGATTGCAAACACGCAGATCAAGACCAAAGGAAGAACATGACCCATCACAAACACCACAACCATCCCAGCAAAAAGGCACAATGCATTTCAGACGAATAACCATGACAATGACACCATCCAGGTCACCACATATACCCTGGAGACGTTTTTTGAATGAGACGAGTGGTAGTTTTGGTAAACTCTTGTCTTAATATACATTTCTAAACAGTGACAACGAACTAATGAGCAGAGGGCATACCTCGATCAAACAATCTTCCAAATGAATATGCTGCTGGGAATATGCACTTAAAAGCACTGCGAGAAGGGCGGGAGAGTTTACTTAGCAGCAGAATGGAAACGTGAGAAGTAAAGCAGTGAGTTACTGCGGCTGCGTGTGTGCACATGTGCGCGCGCACAATGAAACTGCACCACATCACTAGTGATGGGGGTCTGGTCAAAACACATGAGCTGATGAAGAACAAGAAAGCAGCATTGCTTGCTGAAAAACTTTACCAAAAGATGATTGTGATACTGTGGAAACCAGAGCAACAGCACCCTAAAAACTCTGACGTGCACAAATAGTTCTCTGCCAGCACGCTCTACAGGCTGAAGAGTTGACGTGCAGATCACGCTGGCGGCCTCGAAATCACGCTTTAAATCTGTAGCGGAAAAAGTAAAGACTCCCAGTCCAGTTTGTTCGACGTCAGCGCGTGCTCTTCCGATACTGAAAACACATTACCAGTTGTTGTGTAAATTATCCTATTGCAGTCCCGTTGTCCCTGCTGCAGCAGTTGTGGAGAATGTGCATGGCAATAGCGGGGCCAATTGTATTAGAACACGATTCGGCACGTTCCTTTTCACACCACACAGCACAGCAGCAGAGGGTGTCAATATGTAGTAAAGTAAAAATCACGGCCAAGGTCAAACAAGGTATTTACTTGAAAAATAAAAACCTAGAGAAAAACACCTCCCAAACCAAGCAGTCTCATCTGGTATCCATTACACTATGCTGAAAACGAATATATAAATATATATATATATATATATTTATATATATATATATATATATATTTTTTTCTTTTAAACCGCACCAGCTTTTGATGCATTCAAAATTTGGGGCCTCATTTATGAGGCCCTACTGGCACTATTGTGCCGCCGGAACGTCACTTTTTTGCCAGTGGTGCAATGTGCCGCTGGCATACTTATGAGGCCACGTAAAGCTACGTTACGTGGCTTTTCATGGCCTTATAAATATGTGCCCCTTTCATGCAGAAAACCGTGTGAAAGGAGCATTCCATGGGTGTTGCTGGGGGCGTTCCCAGCAACATCCATGGATTTTTGACACTGCCCCAGATTTACGAGAAATTGTAAGTCTGAGGCAGCGCCAAAATCTTACGCCTCCCCAGGGGAGGTGTAAGGGAGGCACAACGAGGAGAAATATCTTTATTTCTCCTTTTTTCCCCCCTTTCTATGTGTGCTGCATTGTGCAGCACACATAGAAAGAGGAAAAAGCCTCTTGTGATTGTTTTTGTGCAGGAAGGTGGCCCTTCCTGCACATAAATAATCATTGCGGCAACGCAGGTACCTTTGCACTATGGTGCAAAGGTGCCTGCGTTGGTGCGCAGCAGCCTATTGTGCGCCGGCGAAGAGGAAAAGGACAGGAATTCGCCGTACCTAAGATACAGCGCATTCCTGCCCTTTGCTTTTGCCGTAGGGCAGCCCAGCAGCAAGGCCTGCTGTGCTGCCCTAAGGCAAAAAAAAACCCATAAATGAGGCCCTCGGCTTAATAGGCTACAGTTGTATTTGTCCGAACACAGAGAACATTTTTTTTGTCTGCGCCATAGATGAGCAAAGAAAATGATGAATACTAAAGTGACAGCTCAATAGTTCACTCTTCGATCTTACACTGCAATTGTGGTATTGTACACCAATAAGAAAACGCACTTAACTCAAAGGATTTTTGGAACTATATCACCACAGAAAGATCCACTTGATATCCTTCAAGATTTTACAGTTCCTACGTCACTATATTCACAGACTACTCATTCCCATCTCTGTATTTTTCAGCCTCCCATCGCTCTGTATAAAGCATGTAAAATGATATTTTCTCCAACCGGTCCCTTTCAACACCCGGTTCATTGCTAGAGGAGACATGGCCCTTCCACTTTATCCAGCTCATTCATTGTTTTCCGCTCTGAGCCTGGAGGGTTTCCTTGCTCAGTGTGTGCAATGATGATTTGTCCTCTATCTTTATTCAGATCTCTAGTCAGTCAACCCCTTGCAATGACTACATTCTGTTGTGCTAGAAATGCCTCTTTGGCCAATGGCACAGTACCCCCAGAGTTTACTCGAAGACCAGTCCGACCTCAGCTCAAACAGATCCTTTTTACCTCTGCGATGTGTCAAAAGTTGATCTATATTGATTTTCTCCTCCCCAGCCATGTGTCTGGTAAAGGGATCTATAGAAGACCTTGATCCATTTATTGCAGCCAATAACATAGTGGATTTCTTTCATTTTAGCTTATGCAAATGAGAGGCACTGTGGTTGCATCAGAACTGGACAATTTCATTAGGTCAAATGAGAACTACAGCATGTCTGTGTTTAGATATCTCTGAAGCCTTTGATACAGTGAATATATTTATCCAGATATGCTACTTTTCCTCCATTGACACCAGACATATCATCTCAATATGAGGTAATAATAGGGGTCCAGTTTGATTTGGTGGAATTATTGAACTTGCATCAGCCCATGCCCGAAGAGAATTTAACAGTATGCCCGCGAAGTACTTCGCTTAGTTATCGATTAGAGCAACCAAGCGGTAGTTGCCTGGAGATTTTTTATCTCCTCCTTTAAAAGTTGGGGCGAGGATCGATCCTTGCCATGAAGCCGGAATGATTTGCTTTTCTAAGATGGTAGAATAGAGCGGATGTAGCTGAATGGCCCAAAAAGCTGGATCCTTCTTAAACAGGGCTGGCGGAATGCCACCTGGGGCACCATCTTTACGTCCTTTTCAATCTGCTTTTGAATTGTTGACACTGTATAGATATGCCCTAGAGGAAGGTTGTCATCGTGCAAGGATTGAACCGCCGGGGCATTACTGCCCTCAATGGCAGTGGACAGATTGTGATTCAGGTCATGCAGATCATTAAAGTGATTATGTAAGAAAATGTGCCACTCAGATTCCAGTATGTTAGATGAAGCAACTTTGGGGACTCTGCCCCCTAAGCTATTTATAGTGCGCATAACAGGGGTCCCATTTCATTGGAAATTCTACCATCAGATTGCATTCAGAATCGCAGATGGGTCAGACTTTTTCACGCTTTCAGTTCATAATTTCACTGATGACCATTCAGCTGCTGTCTTGTTTCCTAGCCCAACACAAAATATAATGAAAACAAACCTCAACCTTTGCATGCAGTTAAACATGGGTGACTAAAATTATTTCAAAGAAGGACCCTACAATCCTAGATGTCATTATCACAGGTAGGAATCCTTGTTCTTGAAATCCTACCTGCTGGTTTATCAGTCTGACTTGTTCCCAAAGACAATTGGCATGGATAACAACCTGGGGATGATCATTCATCAAAATCATTCTTTGCCCACCATTTTAAAGCTGTAACAAATGCAGACTTATTAACTTAGTTTTGCTGTGCAAATTGTTCTAAATCCTGATTCACAAATATTTAAAAGACGGAAATATACACAACATAGATTTGAATTTACTATTTTTTCACACTTTCAAGGTGCATTTGCAAAAGGAATTGTGAATACACTAGAGGGCATTTGCTGTGGAAGCTTGAGTGCTTTTCAAGTTGTGCTATGCAAGGCAGCAGACCCCTGCCTGACTAAATATGTAAACGTATGTGCACAGTTTGCTGAATACTGCTATACAATTAGCCCATGGCATACAGAACACTGTAGTTGTGTAAACATTTTAGTGGCATAAAGACATATTACTGACCCTTGATTCCTGTTCTGGATTACAGTGTCGCCACACTGTAAGTCACTATCCATAATACAACACCATTTTCATAGAAAGGGAATTAACCTGGCCCTTTCTGCAGGACCGTCCCCAAACGTTTTGCCTTCCAGCCTCCTGTTTTTTCCTGACTTAGTTTTTGCTGGCTTTAGGACTCTGAGCACTTTACCACTACTAACCAGTACTAAAGTGCTTGTGCTCTCTCCTTTCTACATGGTAACATTGGTTCACACCCAATCAGGATATTTAATTTACTTGTAAGTCTCTAGTAAAGTGGTACAACATGTACCCAGGGGCTGTAAATTAAATGCTACTAGTGACCTGCAGCACACATTGTACCACTCACTCAAGTAGCGCTTTAAACATGACTCAGGCCTGTCATTACATCCTGTGTGTGCAGTTTTAAAAGTGCCATTTCATCCTGGCAAAATAAACCTTTTCCCAGGCTTAAACGTTCCTTTTTATTACACATAAGTTACCCCAAAGGTGGGCCCGAACAGCCATACTGTAGGGTGCAGTGTATTTAAAAAGTTGGACATGTATTTTTAAGTTTTTCAAGTTCTGGTAGTGAAAACTCCTAAATTCATTTTCACTACTGTGAGGCCTATCTCTCCCATAGGAAAACGTTGAGTTAACTTATTTTATTTAATAAGTGATAACTTTCAATTGGGAGCAGGTAGGACTGTCGAGTTTAGTTTCTAAAGAATTGCAATTTAAACCCCTCCTTAAAGGTGAAGTCGAATTTTAAGTCACAGTTCTGAAAATGCCACTTTTAGAAAGTTGGCATTTTCTTATCCAAATCTTTTGTTACCTGTAGCCTGCATCCTTGGTCACATGACTGAGTGCAGCTGGCAGTTGGTCTTTGTGTATTGCTCCCAGACAGTGAGACAAAGGGAAATAGGAGTTAGCAAGATCGGCCATTTCTGACTTGAGAAGGGGGAGGAGCTGTCACCAATCACACTTGCATATCACAAATGCTCTTCCTGAGGGCACTCTCAAATGGTTTGACACTAGTCTTTTGGGACCCCAGACAAGCAGGGGCCTTGATAGGGAGGCAGGAAATTCCAGACTCCTCTGGGAGTTGAAACCTCCAGAATCTTCTCCTACTTCAAAGTGGGCACCAGGCATAAATAATAGACCCTCAGACTCCACTCTTTGGTACACCTCTGGACATGTGGACGACTCAGAAGGACTGCTGTGCTGCCCTGCAAGAAAGACTGCTACTATGTTGCCCTGCTGCTCTGCTATCTGCTGCCCTTCTGCCTGAGTGAAGGACTGACCCTTCATCTTGAACCCAGGACCACAAGAGGCCTGCCCTACTCCTTAAGCCCTGTTCCACTGCTTGAACCCTGGCCTATCAGACAGACTCCAAGGACTAGTTGGCTGGCCTCCTGTCCAGAGCCCCAGGGACAGAAAAGGCTCCAACCATCTTAAACCCAGCACCTGGATTATGTCTGCTGTGAGCCTACCCCCCAAGTGGTGCCACCCAAGTCCTGGAAGTGGTGATAATCCAAATGCAAAACGTGGTACTTAGAATATTTTTGGTTAAAAAGGTGCATTGCTGGTCGGCCTGACTTAGTGGCAGCTCTTGCTACATTCTTCTCCGCAGCAGCAAATCCTGTTCAGTGGCTTCTTTGAGAACATGTAATCGGCCTCGTGGAGCTCTTGTCGGCTCAGCTTCACCCCGCTGGAGAGCTCGTCTTCCAAAAAAAAAGATTACGTTCGAATGAAGGACTCTTCAATGCGACTTTCGCCAGTGGTGCCCTGACACCGTCTCCTCCTCCTTGGACAGCACCAGCTGTCTTGCCCCACTGAACTTTACCTTCTCAGACATTTTTCTACAAAATTTCTTGTATGTCCGAAGGAAGCCACTGACCTGGCCTAATCCACTTCTTGTATAAAAACCACTCTATGTCATGATCAGCCATATTTTTTTACTTTGAGCTGGTCTCACAAGACTAGATGTCCGCAGTTGGTGCTTTGATAAATTAGGCGCTAATTTTAACCATTAAATTAAAAAAATTCTTAACTCCGGTTCTGCTGATTGGATTTTTGTTGTATTTGTGTCAAATAATTCATTACAATATACTCTTTCTTTCTAAATTGGTGTGTGTTTTTTCTTCTGTTGTGTTCTCACATTATCTCTGCTTGTAAGCCACATAATAACCTTACACATTTCCTCTAGGTTAAGCCTGACTGCTATGTGCCAAGCTCCCAGAGGTTTAAGCACAGGTTAATTTAGTAACTCTAGTGGTTTACACTGACAGGGATTGTGCCTGTTGCTTGAGTAAGGTTTGCACCTCACTCAACCAACAATCCAATTTCTCATAGTTCCTATTTGGGACAAATTTCAGCAGTCCAGATGACCATGCTGCTAAAGCTATTATATATGTATTATCCTTCCCTTTCCGGAATGCCACTGTCTCTTTAGAAACATAGAAAGACCAATAAAGGACCATGTAAAGGCGTAGATGCCATGGCACAGGTCCAAACAGAGCACAAGAAGTTAATGGGGTCTAGAGACTGGAATCTCAAGGAAGTGCTGAACAGAGTTTCGCACTAGGGTTTACCATACACAGTAGCTTGGTGATGCCCTGGAATTCCATTCCTGATTGTACCTTCTTACCTGACTTGTAGCAGTGTACATGTGCCAGACATTGTGCATGTGCCATGCTCTCCCATAAAGAAGTTAAAAAAGGAATGGAACAAACAGAAGTAACGCAGGGAGCACGGGACGGGAGAGGGCTTGGGTAGGTAACGCAGGGGAGGGGGTAAGGAGGGCAGCTGTCATTTCTTTTGTATACAAAAGTAAAAACTAAATACATAAATAAACAAATTCACTTGGGTTCAGAAAGCGATTAAAGTGATTCATCCACAGAGAGTGCTAAAAGCAAAATAAAAACAAGGATCCCCTCATGAGCAGTCAAAACATAAAGGTCACTCATCAGAAATATAATAAAGATAAAAATGATATAGGGGTGGGGAATGCAAAAGAATAGAGTCGAAAGCCATTGAATAGGAGCATGGACAAGACGGCCTTCCAATCATGAGCAACCGAGAAGTTCAGTACTTGCAAGCACTGCATGCCAGAAATAGCTCTGGTCAGACGGTGAGGCAGAATGTCTTCTCACCAGAAACGCTGTATATTGTATTGTAACCATAGGTCTTCAGCAACAGCTGTCTTTCTTTCCAGCAGATTCATAAAGAGTAGCTGAGGAGATATTCAATGTCTATGTTTATTGTTGAACTGCTAGAGTTCAGTGCAAGAGAGCACGAGGCTCTCTACATCTTACTACATCATATAAATCACAGAAATGTGTTAACATTTTATTACACGAAACTGTTTAACATATTTTGAACAAAGTATAAACTACTTATTAGTAGCTTTATTTTTCACAGAGCTGATGCCACATTTATACTAGTTATCTGTAACATGAAGGTCGCCTGCAAAACTGGTAAATAGAGAACAATTATTGCAGGGGAGGGGCGTTAGCAGGATGTTGAAGCAAGATGGCATCCTAGAAGTTAGTTCACACTAAGGCCAACCAAATCCGGCAATTATCCTCTCAACTAAGGGGATCCCGACCATCCTCAGAAGCATATTGTACATGGAAGGGACTTGAGTAGCTGCATTCATTAATAAGAAATTCACCAAGTAAATCAGATCAGAACCAATCCCACATTGAGTCAATATTGTGGCCGCGATGGAGACAACTGACAGACCTCGGGCTAGCGCCGAAGAGGACATGGGCGGCACTGAGCCCATGCTTGGAGGAAAAAGGTGAGCATGTGTCAGAATTGGCAAGCCTCAACACCCCAACAAGAAACAATCAGATGGGCAGCAGTTGTAGAAGCTGGATGCAGCCAATTCTGGACCGAGCACCAGGCGTTTCACCTGTTGGCTGGAAGGGTGGGGGCCAGTCTTGTTTCTGGGTGCCGGTTTTGGGCTGGTTTTGTTACTGGGGGGTGGTTTATCACTGATCTTGGGGGGCACTGTGTTTTGCAAGTAGTTATTCTTTTAAAAGCACCCGCTGCTGAGTTCCTTTTATAGCCAGCAGTTTTCAGGCAACAATAAAAATGTCAAGATAACCTTGGTGATTATTTTTCCTGCTGGAGAGGTATCGGAGATTTGTCTATTGGCAGTTTTGACTCATCTAAAGTAGTTCAGAGGGTTAATATGCCTGCTCCAAAGAATGTGTATCATGCAGACCACAGAACTGTATTTTATGTGGATAGCTCAGTGAGTTATTGCTTTTGTTATAGAGATCCTTTTGTTACTTGCAGTTCTTAAGTTACAATCGTAATATAGCACAGCGAGCTATGAACTGCCATCAAAGAGCTGCATGCAAACTGCATGATACAGATTAGAAAGTTATATTTTTTCCCAGTCTTTCATTATCCTGATGTTGCTAAAAAGGATTTGTTTGGGTAGAAATAGATAATTATTAGTAAAGCCAAACCTAGCCACTGTGTTACATTTTGAATCCTGAGGGGCAGATTTACAAGCCCCTTGCGCCTTCTTGCGCCACCATTGCGTCACTTTTTTTGACTGAACGGCGGCGCAAAAAATGCGGCCTATTTACAACGTGACGCATCTAGGGAGATGCGTCACGTTTTAAAGCCCTGCGTCACATTATACCTGCGTCAGGTATAATGTATGCAGGGTGGGCGTTCCCACGCAGGAAGGCCTTGTAAAAGTGACGCAAGATTTCACTGCGCCACTTTTAGGATGCCACTGCGTCAAAACCTTACGCCTGCTTGAAGCAGGCGTAAGTAGTGTCGCAGTGTAGTGGGAATAGGCCTCAAAATGCATTGCTGGAGTTGCGCCGTGCTTGCGACACAACTCCAGCAATGCGTGACTTTTGCCCCAACAGATGCGTCAGAATTTCTGACGCATCTGTCAATCCTTGCGCCATGGTGCGCCGTATTTTAAATACGGCGCATCCATGGTGGCGCAAGGGTTTCTCAGAGTGGTGCAGGGAAAGTGACGCATCTCTACAGATGCGTCACTTTCTTGTAAATCTGCCCCTGAGTTTGTAGTTCTCCAGACCAAGCAGTCTTAAAAAATGCCTACCAGTACGGATGACATTTGAAGCCTACATCTTGTAGTCAGTCACCTTTGTCTTATGCAACATTTTCTATACACTGATTTACACACATATGATTCATTGTCTCTGAATGTATGTGTGATGTATAGTGCTTTGACACCCTGCACTGGTATGAGAGGCACTATACAACTAATGAAATATATCTGAGGGTGGGCTGTGGAGAGATGAGGGGGACTGTTTGAGAGTGATAATGAGGGAATCTGCGGGGAAGGAGATCATGGGGGGGATGCCCAAAGATATTGTCGCACTGGGCGCCACCAGTGCTAGGCGCGCCCATTCTGGTTAGTGGGGTGGAACATGCTAACTTACCTCAGAATGGTCTTTCATTGTGTTCCTGGGTACTTGGCTGTGTTTAACAGTGAATGTGTGCACTTATGTTATATTTAAATTCATGTTTCATGCTTGACATCCTATTTTTTGTGTTGACCCATAAGAATGTCGGCGGGTATGACTGTATATCCTGGTGCACTGTTCGATCTTCATTTACTATGCTTTAAAAGCTCATTCAATTAAATATATAATGAAAAATGTGCAGTAGAATGCACTATTTTTGCCATTTTCCCCAAACCTCATTCTAGTGGTCAAGCACACTACCTGCACTCACTCGCTACGCACCGTACTGAGGCTGGTCTGACAAAATTGATCAGGGCTGCTTTTGGGTTCCCAGTTCAGACCTGGATGCAACCTGGGTAAGGTGACTTGTGGAGACAAACACCCAGTGGCCAGGGACCCAGGACACCAGTGAGGAGGTGCGGAGTGGGCCCCAGCAAAGAACAGAATGCTGGGCCCAGCTCGGTAAGCCTAAAATTTAACCCAAAAGCCACCTCAGGAGCACCAATAATTGAAGGAAATGAAACGTTTTCCTTCCGATGCTGCTCTATAAATAGAGACTTGGACTCCATTCGTGGAGCTGGGGTCCTGCCGTGCAGAGACCCCAAAAGACAGGTGGAGATGCAGTGCAATGCTTAAGCCTTACCACTGATGGAGGATAGGTCACACGGATGAACACTAAGATGCCTCAGAAAGTGGAGGAGCCCATAAAGAGCAATAATCCTAGAGAGGCATACAGGAACTAACAGGACAAAACGTTTGCTATAAATCATGTGTGGAGTTCGTTATATAATACACAAAGAACGTTCATTTGTTAAGGTGACTGGAGCAGTGACTGGAGTGCACCCATCACACCCGCACTCCAATCTGTCTGCAGAGGGTATGAAGACAGTCCACAAGAAAGAAGGTAGCCCAGTGGAATCACCTGGACTGGGGAAATAATCCTTTCAGGCAGGAACCCGTAGGTTGTTCAGGCTCGCTTGCTACGCTCGCTCGCCACAGTGCAGTACGGCAATAATTTTACGCCTCACCACTTTCAAATGTCACCAGCCGCCACTGATTCTTTACATGGAAACAGCATTGATTGTCGCCATATTTTGTCCCTAATCCCAGAGTTTTAATGAGCATTGGGCCCAAACAGCTGCAGCTCATTAGCAACAAGGGTTTCAATAGCTGACTATGACAATATTGATTTCTTTTAGGTCTAGTTGCAAACAGTTTTAATTCTTGCACTCATCAACCTAATTATTATCCAAAGCACATGGACACTCATTCCTCCATCAAGGCACTACCTAATTCATCAAGCTATTGATTTATTCTCACATTCGCCATTTATCCACCCACCCACGCAACCACACACACGCACACATACTCACCAGTAAATCACGATGCATTAACTTATAAAACAGTTAGACAAATTAGATTTTCCTCTGCTTGTTCTACATGCAGCTACTAAACACATTTTCAAGTGTGAAGGTTAAAGTGCTTTCTAAAGTGCCTCTTAAAGGATAAACGCAAACAATCTTACATGCTTTGCAAGCTAGATGTCCCTAAATGCTACCAGTAGTCACTGCCTACTCAAATGAGAAAGTGGATATGCACAGGCTTAGAATAGTGGTGCACATGAATACTAATCGGAAATAAAAGAACATTTATTGATTCCACGAATATTTACAATACTATCTGTAACAAAATGTCTCGGAAATATAAATGATTGCATGCAAACGTTTTGTGCACGCATTAAGAAGAAAGACAAAGGGGTCGATTCCGATCTCGGTCGGAGGCGTACCCAACACCATTCGGTCGTGAAAAAAGCCATGCGAAAGCCTGTTCCCGACCGATCCGTACAGCACACCGAACGAGTAAGTACGATGCGCACAACAGCCAAGAATCCGGCCGAGCCGTACTCACCCAAACCAGGTCCAGTTCCCCGACCGAGGCGAATCCGGAAACGCCGAATCGAGTCGCACGGAAGGAAAAATGCAGCCCCGTCCGGCCGGACAAGTACAATGCGCTTTCCGTACGCGCCGAACCCGTCGCTACGCACGGCACGTCAAAGCATCCGGGAGAGGCGCACATAAGCTCCGATTCGCGCCACAACACGATCCACGGCTCTGAGACGAACACGGCAGCGACGAGGACGACGCGAAGCGACGAGGACGAGGCGAAGCGACGAGGACGACACGAAGCAACGAGAAGGACGAACGACACGAACCAACCATGAATCCCTTCGTCCCGATCATACCAATATTCTACATTTACTACCGGAACAGGCACGGACGCGTACGGCGCAGAAGGTAAGCCAGACACCAACCACAAAACACATACAACACGTACACGACACATCACACACACACAGAGGGATGCAGAATATACTTACACCAGCAACAGCAGCACCATAGGGGCGGGATGCCCATCACCAATGCCACATATGCACACAGGGGCCTGAATGCGCACCACCACCCTCACCCAGGGGGCAGGATGCCTACCACTACTACCACCCTCACCCAGGGGGGACGGATGCCTACCACTACTACCACCCTCACCCAGGGGGGCAGGATGCCTACCACTACTACCACCCTTAGCCAGGGGGTCTGGATGCCTACCACAACTACCACCCTTAGCCAGGGGGGCAGGATGCCTACCACTACTACCACCCTTAGCCAGGGGGCTGGATGCCTACCACTACTACCACCCTCAACCAGGGGGCTGGATGCCTACCACTACTACCACCCTTAGCCAGGGGGGCAGGATGCCTACCACCACTACCACCCTCACCCAGGGGGCAGGATGCCTACCACTACTACCACCCTCACCCAGGGTGGGACGGATGCCTACCACTACTACCACCCTCACCCAGGGGGGGGCAGGATGCCTACCACTACTACCACCCTCACCCAGGGGGGGGCAGGATGCCTACCACTACTACCACCCTTAGCCAGGGGGCTGGATGCCTACCACTACTACCACCCTCACCCAGGGGGGCTGGATGCCTACCACCACCCTTAGCCAGGGGGGCTTGATGCCTACCACTACTACCACCCTCACCCAGGGGGGCAGGATGCCTACCACTACTACCACCCTTAGCCAGGGGGTCTGGATGCCTACCACTACTACCACCCTCACCCAGGGGGCAGGATGCCTACCACTACTACCACCCTTAGCCAGGGGGGCTGGATGCCTACCACTACTACCACCCTCACCCAGGGGGGCTGGATGCCTACCACCACCCTTAGCCAGGGGGCAGGATGCCTACCACTACTACCACCCTTAGCCAGGGGGTCTGGATGCCTACCACTACTACCACCCTCACCCAGGGGGGCAGGATGCCTACCACTGCTACCACCCTTAGCCAGGGGGGCTGGATGCCTACCACTACTACCACCCTCACCCAGGGGGCTGGATGCCTCCCACTACTACCACCCTCACCCAGGGGGGCAGGATGCCTACCACTACTACCACCCCCACTCATAGGATGGACAATGCATGACACAACCAGCACACCACAACCTAGGGAATGCAAGAAGAAGACATCCCCCCAACACCATGACAAGCGTGTGTAGACTGTGTCAAATGCCTACAACACCGAACATGACTTTGAACATACAATGTGACCCCCTAGCACATGTGCCACACATATATGTGTGTGGCCCCCACAATGCAAGCAGGCCATGACCATTGTGGCAATGGGGTCCAAACCCCCATCATCACAGTGACCAAAATGTAAGTGTGGGGTCCATAGCTGAAGCACATTTTGAACATTGTGGCAATGGGGTCCAACCCCCATCATCACAGTGACCAAAAGGTAAGTGTGGGGTCCATAGCTGCAGCACATTTTGAACATTGTGGCAATGGGGTCCAAACCCCCATCATCACAGTGACCAAAATGTAAGTGTGGGGTCCATAGCTGCAGCACATTTTGAACATTGTGGCAATGGGGTCCAAACCCCCATCATCACAGTGACCAAAATGTAAGTGTGGGGTCCATAGCTGAAGCACATTTTGAACATTGTGGCAATGGGGTCCAAACCCCCATCATCACAGTGACCAAAATTTAAGTGTGGGGTCCATAGCTGAAGCACATTTTGAACATTGTGGCAATGGGGTCCAAACCCCCATCATCACAGTGACCAAAAGGTAAGTGTTGACAAAGAAAGAGGTGCAACTGCCAAACTGCATGGATGATTCCTGGTCACAGAACAACAAACACATCAGTGGCAAAGTAGTGTATGTGTCCCATTGCAACATAAATTGGGGAGCCAAATCCTGCAGTGCAAATAAGACATAACTTTGGCCATGTGCAGACAAACAACACCCATGGGGGCTGACACCGTCAACAATCATCAATGACACAATGACAGAAGTGACCATCAGAATGCAGACCCACATATTTGCACCAATGGGCACACACATGCAGATACCCTGTGGAGACTGCAGATGTGAGGTGAACAGATACCATACCATGGCAGCAATGGGACACACAAACCATGATCATTGTGCTGACCGATGACCTAGGAGTCCCAGGGACAGCAGGGGAAACCCACCAAACTACATACAGCCAATGGCACACCCAAGATATGCCAATGCAGTGGTGCAGATGCACAAACACAAACAGGCAGACCCACCCTGCACATCATACACAACAGGTGAGGGTGGGGGTGCCAGTGTCCCCAGGCAACCACACAACACATGAGGAGACATGAATACCAATCATACAGATGTGCATACAGTGCCACACAAAGGTAACTCATGGATCCAAATTCCCTATGTGGGCAAGCAGGCATTGTCAGATGAGAGGGAGCACAAATCACACATGTCACACAGGCACGTAGGGACAGCAACTGACACAGCAAGACACAGACAAACCACAGCACCACCCCCAGGGCCCCCACAATGTGGTGACCCTGGGCTGCAGTACAATCCCACTGTGATGACAAAGCTAAATGTGGTTCACACTGTGAACCACAGTCATGTGTACTGAGCAACTAACTACCATCACACCTACACAAGCACAAATCAAACAGCATGGCCAGTGAGCCAAGGCCAACATGGAGGCAGGGGCCTAGCCGGGCAACAACTCTCATCTGCACACACTCAACACCACACCCCTCGACCTCCAACAATGTGCAGCAGTGAAGCACACATGCACTGGTGACATTGCACATGCACCTATTCCAGGGTGGTGGGTGGGAACCAAGGTGCAGAAACACATCACACATGGACACTCAACAAGACTCCTGAATGTCTGGCACACTGCACACTACGCCGTACATGGACATGACGGCAATACCACACCAACCAATGGGATCACAGCCACAGTCACACACCAATGAAGAAGCCAAGGTCACCCACAAAGAACACACATAGACAACAACCAACATTGCAGCCCGGACCCTGAGGAGTGCCAGCAGTCACACACACAACATGTCACAATCACTGAAAGATAACACAAACTGGAAATCACATGACAGGGGCAAACAACAAGTGCCAAGGGGAAACCTGACTGTGACCCAGCTGCGTCTGCACACAAACTCAGCCCTGACAGCAAGCACACCTATGGGTGACACCCTGATGACCAGTAATGTGCCATGCACCCACATCACAGAGAACCCAGGGAGAATACTTTGGGGGAACATAGCTCAACTCAGCTAGCATCACAAACAGGTACAACACTAGGGATCACAGCATGCACAGCTAAACGGAAGTGAACACACAGACATGCACATACAACACACACCTTGGGCGCAGGCAATGTCACAGGAGTACACACTGCCATGAGGGGACTCCACTCCTGTGTGAGGAAAGCTGTGCCATATGTTGCCTCAGTAGGGCCCCACCATGTCAGCTGAGCACTTGGTCACACAATCAACAATTAGCACCAAATGAGGGCTCCCGTCACATCAGCCTGGTCATGGAAGTGCCAACGGACTCATCAGCACAGATCCAACACACTTGTATAGCAATGTTGCACTGACAACACAGATGAGTCCTTCCCCATTGATGCCCAAACCTGCATGTCCAGTGGAGATGGCCACACGGTCAGGGAAGTAGACGAATTGAACAATGGCAGGCACAACAGACGTGCAGGGGTGGAAGCCACAGATGTGAAATTGCCAATCTAAGTAGGAAATCCCATTGCCAAATACTGAACACATGACACCCTCAGATGCTGCTATGGATGACATGGATACACCACAGGATAGGACACATTCCCCCTGGACCACATGGGTTCCTGCACAGTAACACTTCATTATCATGAGACCAAATATCACCATCACTGCAGCAAGGGCATGGTTAGCATCATCAACATCATGTACATCAGAAGCAAAAGCACTAGAGAACAGAAAGTTGCTTTATTCAGCATATGTGACATTAAAAGTAGAAGTCCGGTAGAACATAAACAAAGGCCAATGGCCAGTCCATCAACAAAGTCACAAGTGGGTGACAGTGGCAGATGCCACCCTACACATGCCTGCACAGAACCAGGGACAATCCACTAGGAGGGGCAACCGGGGGGTAGGCCAGGCACCGCAGGGACAGGATCAGGGCTCACCAGGAGGAAGCAGGGAAGGGGTGGTGGGTGCTGGAGAGCCACTGACAACTGCAGTGGAGGTGTCTGACATGGTGTGTGCCGGCACAACTGGGGGCATGGCTCAGATGTTGTGGGTGCCGGCACAACTGCAGTGGACCCTGCAGATGGAGTGGACAGGTCCGCCACTGCAGTGCCCAAGTCAGACAGGGTGGTAGTGGACTCCACTGCAGTGCCTACCACCAGGGGAGGAGAATGGGGAACAGGCAAGGTGGGCTGGACAGAGGGGGAGGACACCCTCACCACATCAGTGGCACAGACAAGCGCAGCAGGGGGTGTGGTTCCGGGAGAGCAAGTGGCAGGGGGAGAAGGCCGGAGCCTCTTGGGGATGGTATATCTGTGGGTGGGGGAACCTGGGGCAGGGTGTGTTGGGGGCACCTGTGGAGTGGGGGCCTGAGGGATGGAGGAAGGAGACCTGGTGCTTGAGCTGCAGGGCGGCGGCGGGGTCTTGCACTTAGCACTCCGGGGGGACTTGCGGGTGGGGGCCTCAGTCTGTCTGCGCCTGGGGGAGGGTGTCCGGGGGCGAGGGGCACTCTGCTCCATGTGGGGGGGGCTTCCTCTTTCCCCTGGATGCTGGGACAGCTGGATCGGAGGGGAAGAGGCCGAGGTCACTGAGGAAGAGGCGCTGAGTCTTTGGGGTTACAGGTGAGGCAAGGGAGGGTGCTTTGGAGGGAGAGGCAACTGAGGACTGCGCAGTGCCCGTGGATGCGTGTGTGTGTACCAGGGCCCCATCCCCTGTGAGTCTGGTTTCAGTCCCCTGACTGTGCGTGCGTGTGCGTTTAGTTTGTGGCGTGTGTGTCTGTGTGCTGGACGTGTGTGTGCTGGTGTGTGCCTGTGCCGGTGTGTGTGTGCTTGCGACGGGTAAGGTGCTGGGGAGTGTGGATGGAGCAGAGGCAGGAGGGGTGAGGGACTGTCTGAGGAGGGACACTGCTGCCGTCAGGGAGGAGTCCATGGACCTGTTGCCCCTCTGTAGGTCAGACATGCCCGATGAGATGCCCTCCATGAACGACACCAGCTGAGTCAACAGTGCGGTGTGCGCATGGAGGACACTCAGCATGGCTGTCTGCCCTACATGGAGCTGGCGAAGGAGGTACACAGACTCCTCACTCAGGGCAGCAGGGGACACAGGGGCAGGGGGTGCGGTGCCTGGCCCAAAGGAGACACGCTCCCGAACATGGGAGCCTCCACGGACCTGGGGAATGGGAGCCGATGGGGGGCGGTGGTGGTGCTGGTGGTGGCGGGGACAGCAACACTAGCTGGGGTGTGGTGGCTGCTGACACCCGCCTCCACAAGGGAGTCATCCTCCGAGTTGCTCTGGTCCTCAGCTGAGGTGGATGGTGCTGAGGACTCCTCGGTGTGGCTCCCCTCGCCCTCCGTGCCACTGGGTCCCTCCGACCACTCCTCGGCTGCTGACCCAGTCTGGCTCTCTGGCTCCTCCTGGTCCGTGGAGCTGTCCCCTTCCGTGGCCGTGGATGTATCTGCAAACAATGGGGAAACAGACAGACATCAGTCACCTGCACCAAACACACACACCACTGTGAGCACAGCACATTACAGAGCAAGCCCTGGCATCATTAGTTGTACATTGCTAAAAGTGCCCGAACTGAACAGGAGAAGCCAATTGTCAGTCTGATGCCAAGCATGGCACTCACATCCCACATGGCCTTGCACCCATCTGTCTGGTGTCTGTTGGATTGCAACACCCCAGTGTGGACACATGCACCAAGTACACAGTAGTTGGACAGTGCAGAGGACACGGTGTGGCATGTGGACATGCACACATCACAGCTCTTGCCACTGAGTCAGTACAGGTTTCCGGATGAAAGGGATGCCCAGAGTCAAATAGGAAATGCATGTGATGCATACCAGCGACAGACACCATGATGCACCCATGTCCTGATAGCCATCGCCACAATGGTGTGCATGTAGCACATGTCACTCCCCTGCAGGACCACCAATAAGTTGACACATGCCATGGTAGAGGCATGACTGCTAAGTCATACATCACTGTCTCAGTGATGTATGACTTGGCAGCCAGACAACAACACTATGCACTGTGTCACAATAGTAGGTCATGGGGAATGCAAGTCCTGGAGCTGCACAAGTGCACATGTACATCCCCCACACAACACATCATCTTAACCCTCATCTGTCCAGGTCACACCTATTGGACATATGGGAGACCTGTGACACTACCCTCTGAACCTGAGCCCCTCACAATTTGCTGTGAATGGGGAACAGCTGCCTGAACTTCACATTCGCATATCCCAGTCTGCATGGGCAGCTGATCAAACACCTATGTGACACACAAGTATCGTCTCCTATGGTCACATCTCCAGGGGCATGCTGAGCCCCTACCAAGAAACACCCCAGCAGTCCTGGCAACTAATCCACAGCACACTGACACAGAGCCAGACACCTGAGGGGTCAAATCACTGTGCACAATGTGTCAGCTGATACACGGAAGTGGGAGTACAGAGTGCATTGCATGGCCTGGAGTAGGCATGACTGTCCTGCTCCACATGAATGAGGGATGTGCCCTGGACAGTGGATAGCTGGCTATGTATGTGTGACACACGTAATCTGCACACTCCTGGGGCCCAAACATTGTTCCCACCCGCTGCATGGGCGTGTGCCACATACCCCAGGCACATGTGGTGGCTCAGCTCAGCAAGTGGACCGCATATCAAAGCAACACGCAGATCACATGTCCAAACCCAGGCGTTGTGTGAACAATGGACCCACCCATGATGCCCACAACAGAGTTAGGGAAACAGATGCTGTCCCCCACCTTTAGTGAAGCAAACTGCAAGGACACAGTCCCAAGTGACACAATTCCCTGAATGTAAGGGCCACACCTGGGTATCAGATGAGCAGTGGGCAGTGCACAATAGAGGGACATGGCTCCTGGACAACATGACTGCTGCACTGTGTCAGTTGAACCAGGCCAGAGGAGGGCACAAAGCATGTAATACAGAGTTCACAGTGCAGTCTTTGACTCACCCCCTCCTTGCTGCTGTCTGGCCTTCAGCTGCCCATCCAGGTCTGGAAACACCACCGCCAGGATCTTGAGCATGTGGGGGGTCAGGGTCCGTGTTCCGCCCCTCCTGCGAGGAGGCGACAGCTTCAGCTGGACCCGTGCAATCCTCCGGGTCCAGCCCCGAAGGTCCTGCCACCTCTTCTGGCAGTTGCGGATCCGGCGCTTGTAGACCCCCACGGACCGGACGGCCCGGACGATGTCCTTCCAGATTTCCTGCTTCCGATGGGCATTAACCTGTCAGGATGACAAAGTGAAAAGGCCATTACCACACATGCAACATATCCGTGCATGACACAGTTGTATATACATGTCTCAATCACAGGGGCACATGATGTACACAGGCAGTGCAAAGCTGCCCATGGACAGTTTGCCAGACGTCACTACATGGTATCATTGCATGGGAAGTAAAACCATGTTCAAATGCACTGTCACTGCACCATACCTGTCCAGTGCAAGTCACTACACACTATGGGGGGTGACAACTACTCAGTGAGCCTGCTAGCCAGTGGCGTGCAGACTTTCAGCCTTGCTAGTCACACCAAATGCACATTCAGAAAGGCAGTGCACAGAACACTCACCTGCTCCCCTGGTGTCCCATACAGCTTGCTGTACTGTGGAAGTAGGCTGTCCAGCAGGGCCTGGTTCTCTTCAAGGCTGAAGGCTGGGGCTCTCTCCACAGTACGTGCCATTGCAGGGTCCAGAGGGGCAGAGACAGCAGCAGTGCAGTGGCAGATGTCGTCCTGGAGCATGTAGTGCAGGCAAGTGAGCTCTCAGGGGAACAGCCAGCAATATATATGTGCTGGAGAGGCAGATACTGTCCCTTGTGTCCAAAGTGATAGGTCCAAGTCGTTTGCATCTTCTGAATCTGGCCAATCCATGGAATAGCAGCACCAAAACACGCCCACAACATCCTTCAAATCTTCAACTTCATTACATACATGATTTTGCAACATTGTTGTGGGTGACCAACTGAATTTACAGCAACCGACTCGTTCGAAATTCGAAAACGCGTCCGTTGCCAGGCAAGCCCATTGTCAATGGGTGCGCACCGATCGGTCCATTGCGGTACAATGCGTACAGGGGTACAACGCGTACCCGCACACATTGAATGCAATGGGCCGGCCGGAGGCACCGATCGGTCCATTGCAGTTCAACGCGCACAGGGGTACAACGCGTACCCGCACACATTGAATGCAATGGGCCGGCCGGAGGCACCGATCGGTCCATTGCAGTACAACGCATCACTGTACATGTGACTGGCATATGTCAGCATGCCTGTCTCAGATGGACATATGCCAGCCACAGATAGCTCCCAGGGAGTGAGGGGCACACCTACATCACGACAGCCTGTCCAAACTTTATCATAAGGCATGTAAGGCTGCATTTCCTATTGTGTGTATGTTGGTGTACATGTTGTCCTGTGGGTGTCACCTGTGGGCAGCCACCCCCAGGCTGTGCACGTGTTCATGGGGACAGGATCCTGGGTGTTACGTGTACATGACCACTGTGATGTGCAACTGTTCATATCTGTGCATGTGCCATGGTCACATTTCACGGTGGTGTATGTGTATGTCATGTCACATACCCCGTGAGTCCCATGTGGGACGGTATGTTTGAGCCAGGGTGTCCCAGTGGCACAATAGTGATGGTCCTCCACAATCTTTGTGCATGTAGTGTTTACAATGTCTCTGATTTCATGTGCACAATGGGAGACAGTCTCCACATCCACGTTGTGTGTGCATGGACTTTGATGTTGTGCGTGTGTGTGTCACAGACGTCCATGTCTGTCCTGCCGTGGCAAGTGGGGCCACTACCTGTGGGGGTCATGGTTGTTTTGCTGTGGTGTATACATGATACTCCATGTAATGCCAGTGTCCATGTGGCATTACAGGGTCCCTGAGAATGTACCTGTCGTTGAGCTGTGGTGCCTGGGGCACATCTGTCCTCACATGTCACTGTGGGGGGTTATTGTGACACGGCAGCAGGAGATGGGAACTGTGACACGGCCTCATGATATCCAATGGGCCAACCTGGGACTAATTTATGCCACCTGTTGGACCGTGTTCACAGATGTTGGCCATGTATGTACCATACATGTCCTTCCGGTACTGCACACTTCATGTAGTTGTGCCTCATAATGATGTATGTTGGGATCTTGAGTGTGTTCAATGCCGCATATGTGGGGTGACTGACAATCTTGCTTACTTCTCCTCTGCACTGCAGGGCTCCTGCTGTCCATCGACCATTCCCAGACCTGGCAACGATGGTGGAACGGGACAGCATCCGACGGTACCGCTTCACCAGGCAGCTGATTGAGGATTTGGCAGTGCAGTTGTCCCCACATTTGCAGCCTGGCCGGCCGTATCCTACAGCGCTGACCCCCAAGGTGAAGGTGATGGCAGCCCTACACTTCTTTGCCACTGGTACCTTCCAACATACTGTGGCGACTGCTGGTGGGATGTCACAGACCATGTTGAGCCGTGTGCTCCGCGATGTTTTGGCGGCAATGTTGCTCTTCCTGAACCGGTACATCTATTTCCTTAGACTGCGATGACTCACTGACGTGAAGAGTGACTTTTATGCCCTGGGGAGGATGCCGCATGTCATTGGCTCCATTGATGGGACACATGTGGCTTTGGTACCACCACAGGCCCAGGAGCAGGCCTACCGTAACCGCAAGCACTACCACTCGGTCAATGCACTGGTGGTGTGTCTTGCAGACATGACCATCACACACGTGTGTGCCCGTTTCCCTGGTTCAGCACACGATGCCTTTGTGATGAGGAGTAGTCGCATCCCCAGGATGATGGCACAGATGCAGAACCAGCGTGCCTGGCTTGTCGGTGTGTACTGACTTTGTGCCATTGTGTGTGATCTGATCTGTAGTATTCCGCCCACTTTTCCAAGTCAGCTAATGTGCACTTGTCTGTCCGTAGGTGACTCGGGATACCCCAACATGCCGTGGTTGCTGACACCCCTCAGGAACCCTGTGACACCAGCCCAGATGCGCTACAATGAGGCACATGGTCGGACCAGGAGAGTGATTGAGCGGACATTTGGTCTCCTGAAGAGCCGCTTCCGCTGCCTGGACAAGACCGGAGGGTCCCTCCCATATGCCCCTGCGAAAGTGTGCAAGATTATCATCGTCTGCTGCATGCTCCACAACCTGGCAGTGCGGAAGGAGTTGCCTCTCATCCAGGATGACAATGACCAACATCCGCCACCTGTGGAGGATCCTGGCCTGGACCACGATGCCAGTGACGATGATGATGGTGATGATGGTGATGTCCGCACACAGCTCATCACCAACTTCTTTAGCTGAATGTGAGTATCCTGAGGTGTCATGTCAATGATGTGAGTTGGCATGATGTGTGGGTGGTGCTCTGGTGCTGTTGGAGTGTGTCCATGGGCTACTTGACTTGATGTGTGTTGCGATGTGTGCTAACAGGTGGGCTGTACTCCCCAACAGTGTTGACATGCTAACTTGGTTCTGGGTGGGTATCTTGTAACATGTATTGTGCATGAGTTTTGCTGTTCTGTCCTGTACTCCATTGCTTTTGACTGTGTGTCATTTCTGTCCTTCACAGGGTACTTTCAGATTCGTTTGGTCAACTGTGTCCACCGACAACGTGATTGCACATCCAGGCTGGTAGCTGTTGTGTCCCTACAGGTGATGTGCGCCACACCCATGGACTTCCTTCCGTCTACAGTTGTTGACTGTGTGCCCGCTGCCAGGTGGGATTACCTTGCATCTGTAGTGGTTACGACATGTTGCAACTGTGTAATAAACCTGTGCTTCACTTTGTGATGTGCGTTGTCTGTGGTCACACATTTGACTGCCATTTGCTTACTGCACCTGTGGGCTACTTGACTACAACTGGGAATGGGTGTGGTGTCTGTGCATTGCACCGTCTTCCCTGGCAACATCAGTGTAGGCAATGAGTCAGATGGCCTAGGTGTGTATGTGTTGTGTAGCCCTGGTGGTGTGTCTCCCTCATGTGTGTCACGTTGCCTGTACTCACATGCCTGTGTTGTCCTTGCTGTTGCAGTTCGCATACACAGTGTAATTTTGCAGTTCATCATCCCCATAACAGCACCCACGTTGGAATCACGACAGAGGCAAGTATGGTGTATTAGTGTGTTTATTGTGATACATTTGTGTTAATAGTGCATAGGATGGGTAGTGCTGTACATAAATCTTGAAATCCCAAGTTCCTAGGTGAATTGAAAGTCCTGGTAGACAGGATCCCCAGTATCGGGCCACAGTTGTCTGACACATTGGTCCAACTTGTACTCCCCATGCAATGTGTGGGAGTAGTGTTGCCGTCAACAGGGTGAACAGTCTGTGCACAAAGGCGAACATCCAGAACAGGTTCAGGCTTCCTGGGAGTTGCGCTTGGCCATCGGCCTCTCACTTTTCCCTCCTCGGACGACCCCTCTTCTTGGGGGGGGGGCCCTCAAGTACAGGCTGCTGCGGTGCAGGGGACTCTCCGCCAGAGTCCTCCTCCCTCCCTGTGGCAGTTGCAGTTTGTTCGGCACCAGATGTTGTTGGCACTGGTTGCTGTTCATCTGGCGGAGGCATTGTAAAATGTCCCTGTGCACCGCCGTCATCTCATGCAGTGCATCCCACTTGGACTCCACGCGGGACATGTGTGAGTCCACACGGGACATGTGTGACTCCACGTGTGACATGTGGGAGTCCAAGCGGGCATGATGGGCAGCCTGCTGCTGTTTCATGTCTCTGAGGAGCCCCACTACCTGGCTGAGCTCTCCGGTGCTGGACTGGTACGCATCAGCTATGCGTACCAGTTGTGGGTCATCATGCACACCAGCAACGTCTGCAAGCAGCGACCTCTGTCTCCCACCCTCCCACCACCCCTGCTGACATGTGCAGTGTGTGCAGTGGCACGCACAGATAACCCTGGTCCACCTTGGGGGTTGGTGGTGGTGGTGGTGTCCATGGCCCCAGGTTGGTCCAGGGTCCCTGTGCTGGTGTTGCTCCTTGTTCTGTCCATGTCGGCAGGGATGGTATTCGTGGTGACAGTCGTTGGAGGGGTGGGTGCAGGGGGTGCAGCTGGTGGTCCTGCTGGTGCTGCAGCTGGTGGTCCTGCTGGTGCTGCATGTTGACTTGCACCGGATGTGCCAGGTTGTTCTTCATCGTCCGAGGAGGACAGAGGCTGTACGACGCCAGTGAGCTCGGCATCCTCTTGAGCCTGGGACTGGGACTCCTCAGCGTCTGCTGCTGTGTCCCCATCATCACCTGTTTTTGGGAGACACAAACAATGTATGTTATGTTTCTGCAGGCATCAATGGTTGACACACCTGACAGTTGTGACTGTGCCTCTGGGTGCGGGCCTGTACATTGCATTGTCCTAAGTCGTCACAGTCAGGGGTTGATATTGGTGTGGCACATTGTCCTGCATTATTTGGGCATTTCTATGTATTTTCTGGGGTGTGAACATGGTCTGCATTGGTTGTGTTTGGTTGACAGCCGGCCCTCCTTCCCACCCACCCAGCCAGTCAGTTATCCCACCATGGAACGTGCTTGCGTTGCAGGGAGTGTAAGTTGTCTCTCAGGATGTCAGTCAGTGGTGTCCTGCTGTTTGTTGGTGCACAGTTGCCAGCAGGGCCTTGTGCTCCCCACAGCAGTAGCCAGTGTCAGCCATCTTGTGAGTCCTTCTCCACTTCCTGTGATGTGAGCATGGTTCAGGGTGGTGTTGATGGGACAGTTGTGGGGGTGACCAATATCAGTGACTACGACTCCCATCATGCTATTGCCTCCACCCCCTTCCCAGCATGCCCATGCTTCCTTCCTTTGACTCTACTTCCCTGTGGGGTGGGCTGGCTGTGCTGACAGGATGGCTGGGAGTGTTGTCCTGGCAGTTGTTTGGCTAAAAGTCCCAAGAGTGTCCCTGTGCTTCACACAACATAACCCAGGGTGGTGGTTCTTTGTGGGATCTTGTGTTAGGATGGGGGCATTGCATTCTACCAGGTGGGTTCTGTGGAATTTGTGTTGGGGTGTGTGTGAGGGAGGTGCTTGTGACTATGGTCAGTGCTGCAAGTCCTCCTTCCCACCATCCAGCTAGCCAGATATCCCACCATGGAACGTGCTTGCATTGCAGGGAGTGTAAGTTGTCTCTCAGGATGTCAGTCAGTGGTGTCCTGCTGTTTGTTGGTGCACAGTTGCCAGCAGGGCCTTGTGCTCCCCACAGCAGTAGCCAGTGTCAGCCATCTTGTGAGTCCTTCTCCACTTTCTATGATGTGAGCAGGTTCAGGGTGGTGTTGATGGGACAGTTGTGGGGGTGACCAATATCAGTGACTACGACTCCCATCATGCTATTGCCTCCACCCCCCTTCCCAGCATGCCCATGCTTCTTTCCTTTGACTCTGCTTCCCTGTGGGGTGGGCTGGCTGTGCTGACAGGATGGCTGGGAGTGTTGTCCTGGCAGTTGTTTGGCTAAAAGTCCCAAGAGTGTCCCTGTGCTTCACACAACATAACCCAGGGTGGTGGTTCTTTGTGGGATCTTGTGTTAGGATGGGGGCATTGCATTCTACCAGGTGGGTTCTGTGGAGTTTGTGTTGGGGTGTGTGTGAGGGGAGGTGCTTGTGACTATGGTCAGTGCTGCAAGTCCTCCTTCCCACCCACCCAGCTAGCCAGATATCCCACCATGGAACGTGCTTGCATTGCAGGGAGTGTAAGTTGTCTCTCAGGATGTCAGTGAGTGGTGTCCTGCTGTTTGTTGGTGCACAGTTGCCAGCAGGGCCTTGTGCTCCCCACAGCAGTAGCCAGTGTCAGCCATCTTGTGAGTCCTTCTCCACTTCCTGTGATGTGAGCATGGTTCAGGGTGGTGTTGATGGGACAGTTGTGGGGGTGACCAATATCAGTGACTACGACTCCCATCATGCTATTGCCTCCACCCCCTTCCCAGCATGCCCATGCTTCCTTCCTTTTGACTCTGCTTCCCTGTGGGGTGGGCTGGCTGTGCTGACAGGATGGCTGGGAGTGTTGTCCTGGCAGTTGTTTGGCTAAAAGTCCCAAGAGTGTCCCTGTGCTTCACACAACATAACCCAGGGTGGTGGTTCTTTGTGGGATCTTGTGTTAGGATGGGGGCATTGCATTCTACCAGGTGGGTTCTGTGGAGTTTGTGTTGGGGTGTGTGTGAGGGGAGGTGCTTGTGACTATGGTCAGTGCTGCAAGTCCCCCTTCCCACCCAGCTAGCCAGATATCCCACCATGGAACGTGCTTGCATTGCAGGGAGTGTAAGTTGTCTCTCAGGATGTCAGTCAGTGGTGTCCTGCTGTTTGTTGGTGCACAGTTGCCAGCAGGGCCTTGTGCTCCCCACAGCAGTAGCCAGTGTCAGCCATCTTGTGAGTCCTTCTCCACTTCCTGTGATGTGAGCATGGTTCAGGGTGGTGTTGATGGGACAGTTGTGGGGGTGACCAATATCAGTGACTACGACTCCCATCATGCTATTGCCTCCACCCCCTTCCCAGCATGCCCATGCTTCCTTCCTTTTGACTCTGCTTCCCTGTGGGGTGGGCTGGCTGTGCTGACAGGATGGCTGGGAGTGTTGTCCTGGCAGTTGTTTGGCTAAAAGTCCCAAGAGTGTCCCTGTGCTTCACACAACATAACCCAGGGTGGTGGTTCTTTGTGGGATCTTGTGTTAGGATGGTGGGCATTGCATTCTACCAGGTGGGTTCTGTGGAGTTTGTGTTGGGGGTGTGTGAGGGGAGGTGCTTGTGACTATGGTCAGTGCTGCAAGTCCCCCTTCCCACCCAGCTAGCCAGATATCCCACCATGGAACGTGCTTGCATTGCAGGGAGTGTAAGTTGTCACTCAGGATGTCATTCAGTGGTGTCCTGCTGTTTGTTGGTGCACAGTTGCCAGCAGGGCCTTGTGCTCCCCACAGCAGTAGCCAGTGTCAGCCATCTTGTGAGTCCTTCTCCACTTCCTGTGATGTGAGCATGGTTCAGGGTGGTGTTGATGGGACAGTTGTGGGGGGGGCAATATGTGTGACTGCGACTCCCATGATGCTATTGGCTACACTGACTTGGCCAGCATACACAGGATTCCTTCCTTTGAGTGGTCTTCACTGTGTGTTGGTGTTGTTGTGGTGGCTACATGTGTGGATGTGTTTGTTAGTTCTATTTGTGCCACTGCCTAGCTGTAGTTGTAGTTGTGTTTGTACATGTGTTGGCACAGTTGGATGTGACTTTTTGATGGCATGTGTTGTGTTTATCTGACTGACATACACATTTTGGGATGATTCTGTTCTGGTTGCTGTGTAATTGCTATGAGTGCATGATTTGACTCTCCCTTGACAGTGATGTGTGTGTTTTGTGGCAGTATATTGTGTACATTTGTTGTGTACTCACCAGGCTCTGGGATGTCCTCTAGTCGATATACGCTCACTGGCGGAAGGATGGCCCGCACCTTCTCCTCCCAGGGCCTGAGGTATATTGGCTTGGCAGGAGGGCCACTGCCGGTGTGTTGGCTGTTGATGTAGTCTTTCTTCAGCAGGTCCCGTACCCTCCTGCGCACGTCATACCACCTGTTCTGGATGTCGGTCTTTGTGCGCCGACATGGTGATTGTGCGTTCACCCTGTTGATGATCCTCTCCCACATCTTGGTTTTCTGGGAGATGGGGGTCTGTTGGACCAGTGTGCCAAACAGCTGTGGCTCTACCCTGAGGATCTCGTCTACCATGACTTCCAATTCACTATCTAGGAACTTGGGATTCTTCTTGGGGGCATGGTGATGGGTGGTGATGGTGAGTGATGTGTGTGTTGGTGTGCAGGTGAGGGTGTGTGAGTGTGTGTTTTGCTGGGTGTATGTGAGGTAGGTATTTGTTGGTGTGCTGATGGTGTGTGGCTTGTGTGAGGGATGAGCTGTGGGTGTGTGGTTGCTTTCTCTTGGGTGCTGGCAGTGGAATGGCATTTGCAAAGGCTCATGGTTGTGATTTGTGTCCTTTATATAGGTGGAGTTGTGGGTGTGTCTTTGTTCTCTGTCCCCACCCCACCCAGTATTTATTGGCTTGGTAATTGCTTGTTTGGCCTTTTTTTGGGTGTTTTTTCCTTTGTGCTGTTTGTGTATGTTGGAAACGTTCTTGTGACCGAGTCGGACCCTGCATTTGTCTCGTACGGTGTTCTCCGTTTCGTTTGCGCTGTGTTTGTGCAGTTTTCTATGCTGCGTACGCGTCGGTCGCGGTGTTTTGTGTTGCTTCGGCTCGGTTTTGTATGCGTGTCGGTCGTACGGCTTGTCCTCCGTCCGACTCGCTCGTGGTTTTCGCGCCTTGCATCGTACTTTGCTGTTTGGAGTTCGCGTGTACGTTTCGGTCGGATTTGTTCCGGGTGCGTGTTGGTCGTTTGGATTCGCGTGTTTTTCCGGCCGGATTGCTGTTTTCCGTGCGGCTCGGTCGGTCGACTTGGTTTCGGTACGTGTCGGTCGGAGTTTTCACGCCTTGCATCGTACTTGGCGTGTCGGGCGCCACGGGTACGTGTCGGTCGGTATTATTTCCGGATCCGAGTCGGTCGGTGCTTTTTCCGGCCCGAATCGGAATCGACCCCAAAGTTGGGTTAAGGAACATTTGCAACTTTACCAAATGCATTCTGAAAGCAACCTGACAACTCAATTGTCTAAATGATAATTTTAGCAATTCACTTTCTTTCTGCTGTCTCCTCTAATTTTTTCACCGTTTGTGCTGGTACTATGCACTGTGACACTGCCTTTCAGTGCAACAATGTATTTGTTCTTTCTCTAAAAAAGGTACAGTAGGTTTGTTTAACCCTAATTTGTTTACTTAACTTTTAGTAAAGTCTGGTAAGTTGTGTGGCAGTTAAATGTCATGTGTGGGATTGCACCACCCACATATACGACTAACATTTATGACTCCAAAGAACACCCCAGTCTTGTTTCAGCTGGATTGCAGTTTAAAAGCACTGAAGCGACATATGACAAGAAAAAGTTTTTTTACACATTGACAAATTTACCCTTAAGTGTGCCATACTAGTTATTACAGAAACATACATCCTCACAGGGAACAGTTGTCAAAGGGTCCAATTACAAGTACGGTGGTCCACAGTACCGCCGTACTCACGGTGATGGTCCAACCACCACCAACAATGCGGGTCTGCTCACAGTATTCTAAGTGTGGCAGTCGGACTGCCACAGGACCGGCGCGTCCACTGGAATCCAGGATCCTGCAGCGGTTGTGCAGCGGTCAGGAGCAGTGATATGGTGGTGGTGCTGCTGCAGCACCACAGAGCATATTACTATGCCATGAACAGAGTGGCGGAGAGGCAACTAAGGGGGCCTTAACAGGGCCCCCTGCTGCTCCTTGGAGTGCATGCAGGGGGGCACATGTGGTGCTCCCCTGGAATTGCACTCATGTTCCTGCACGGTGTGGCATGCACGACATGGTGCATGCCACACCATGCAGGAACGTGCAATCAGCGCTCTCACTGCAGCAGAATGCATGTTAGGTTGTCCTATGAGCCTAACATACCACCGCTGTAAGACAGCCGATGCACTGCCCGCTTGACCTGGTCTACACTCACAATCTGGCGGTAGGGCGCACGACGAGCTTGGCGGTCCTCCTGTTGGTGCATCGGTGGAGGGCTGACAGGAGGACTGCCAAACTCATAATACGGCCCTAAATATGTTTTCACTGAATACGCCCAACTACATTTTTTAAACAACATGACTGATTGTAAATAGAAATTGATTTTCAAAACTCAGGCAGGGAAAATGGTATTGAAATAACTCAAAGGTAAAAGTTGATTTTTTGATACATGCAGCAGAAAAACTTCATTTAAAAGTGTACTTTGTGCTGTCCTAGGCCAAACTTTGCTAAACCAGTGAGGTAGCTAGCTCGACTATAATTTTTGAAATAAACATCACACAATAGGTATTAATGCCTGGCCTCCTGGAGGATAAGAAAGCTGCCTCTGGGACCACTTATCACAGATGAGTCGTCAGGGAAGGGACAGGAACAGATGGCAACAAAGAAAAGGCTGGATCATTTCCTCCTTTGAAGTGGAAATTCCAAACAGGAGTTCCGGGAATAGAAAACACTAATTCCAAGACTTCACATAGACATTTATATGCACCCACAGCATCAGGAAAAAGTGGTCACTCCCCAGGGGCAGGGGTGGTTCCCTCATTTCAACAGGGTGTGTCTGAAGGGAAATACAGTTCCATTTTCCTGCGAGGGTACGAACTCTAGAGACATCTTGAATGAGGAACTCTGAGAAGGTCTGCAGTAAGTTGAGAAAGCAAGTGCAGCAAAAGAAGGCTGCATTTTGATAAGATAGGTGCATGGATTTGGTGCATAGAAGTTTCAAATCACTAGCTAGTGCACACGATAAAACTGGAACTTCACGACTGCCTTCTCTGAACATTATTGGACATCTAGAAGTTGAAGAAGGATCTGCCTGGGTGCTGGGGAGAAGACTAAAGGACTCCTACTGGCATCCAAGGACTAGTGCTGCTTTCAAAAGCTCAGTTGGTTGGTCCTGTGTAGCTTCTACCAGGGCAAAAAAGTAAAAAGGGTTTTGTGCTATTGGCCAATTGGGATTGCACCCGGGGAGAGTTCTGGCTGGAGAGTAACCACTTGCCTAGATACACATCCTGAGGAACTGGTGGCAGCTGGAAGGATAAGGGGTGACTTTCCCAGCATCAAGAAACTTTTGGGACTTAGTCTTTTTTTTATTTAAGTCGGAAAGACTTGGACAAGTGGAGGATGTAATGTACTGCAATGTAAGGTGGATGTGTAGAGCGCTGTTTGCCCCATGTGAAGGTATCCAGGCACTTGATACAGCCTCCATAATTAAGGCTTCCAGGTTCACTATCTACTCTTCGCTAAGGGGCATATTAGCAAGGGCACTATCGCCGCTTTAGCGGCACTTTTTGCCGCTAAAGCGGCGATATTTATATCGCTCTATCAGCAAACTGTCTCTAACAGCAGTTAGCGACAGTTTGCGGGCATTAGCGCCCGTTTTTTACCGCTTTGCATGTCAGCGATATTTATCGCTAATGACATGCAAAGTGGAGCGTTCCAACGAACAAACCTGGGAAACACTCGCTAACAGGCCTATCGCCTATTAGCAAGGTGGCCATGGCCCCAGTTAGCGACGTGAAAAGTCGCGCTAACCGGGAGTCATCGCTCATTTATTTAACACCTGCAATTAGCAGGTGTTAGCCATACCTAACATGGGGGTGGATTATGCTGATACGACCACAGGGTCGTATCAGCAAGGTGTTCTCCCTTTTCCATGCAACATCGCTGGTTTTTCAGCGATGTTGGCCCATTTCCCCCGCTATCGCTGGAATATTCATCGCCATAGCGCTAATCGTTGCTAATACAGCGTTAGCGTGGCGATATATTCCAGCGATAGCCGGATATAAAAAAAATCACGCTAAGCAGGGTTAGCGATGATTATCGCCTCTTCTTGCTAATATGTCCCTAAGTTTTTTTATTGTGAAGATGGACCTCACAGTAAAGGTATCTGGTATTTTGGAGACTTGGGCAGCTACAGCATACATCCCACTGGAGGAGTCTGACAACCAGAAAAGTGACAAATTCAAAAGGTAAAACGGGTGAAGTGACAAACTTATCCAAGTGGCAAAATGCCTTTGGCAGCTATGAAATTGAACTTTGTTCCACTTCTAGATTTGTTGGCAATACTGAAGGCTTTAGCTGGAGATCAATGATAATGTATCCAGTAATGTATCCACGTTCAAGGGACCCTCACCAGTCTCAGCAGCCTGCTTTAACCCACTCAAGTATTTTTAGAACCAGAAAAGCAACAATGCCCCACGGAAAAACTTTGACCCATGTAAACTGCAGCACTTACCTCATCCCTGCTCTATTGCTGTAGGATCAAACATGAAACTGGGTACCAGTCTACCATGATCATTAAATGACATTTTTGTGTTTTCATTGCGTTTTTCCATTAAAATATAAACAAAAATACAAATCTCCTTTCCTTCTTGTCTGATTCTAATCTTTTTTTGACGTTTTGCATATTAAAGGTTTTGTGCTTTTTTCTAAATTGGGAAAATTCATTATCCAATGTTCGTAATTTTTTTCTCAGATTTTGCCTGCAGTTGGTGCCATAGCAATCATGGGTTAGGCAGATATTAATTTAGAATCTACCTAGAGTGTTCCTATTAAGTCTTTAGGCGTGCCCCCATCCCAAATTAATGATCCACCCTTTCACAATAACACTAAGATGAACAAATATTGTTTCCTTACAAATAAAAACTCTGCTCACAGGCTACCAAACTCTTTATTGGCACCATCAAACGCTATGCATAATTAGATAATGAATTGCCTCATTTTGTCATGCATACATTAAGCAATACCACATGAATACTGCAAAAAGTCAGACAAGTGAATTCCCATGGGGATATTCTCAGAATTTCATTCTTCGAGTCCATGCTCTATTTTACTGGTTCCCCAATATCTGTCCCACGCGTTTTCAAAACAAATGTAGTTGACATTGTAAGTGAAGTTAACTGCCTAATATTTGCTTTCAAACTAGTTTCATTGCAGTGCTACACCATAAATCTGGTTTAGAATTTAAAACTACATTAATGGCACAAGGAAACGTTTATGCCAAGTTAAATTGCATGAATGCACCATAGAATGAAAAGTGCACAGATGTGGCATTACATAAAAAAGTATTGCATACACTGGTTTGATCCACACCAGAATTTGTACCAACACCTAAAGTAATTCATATTCCACTTATTTTGGAGCATTAGAAGCAGACCAGGAACAGTGGGCTTGTGCAGGAAGAGATACTAACGTCACTTTTGCTAGCACATGTAGATCAACGAGGGCATAGTGTCTGTAAAGTTTTGAACACTACACCTTCAAATAATCCACAGGGAGGAATTCCATTCTTCTCAGCATCTAAAGCACAGACGGATCAATACCTCTAGTGGGGAATCTTGGCTGGTAAAACAAATCAGCAGAAGAGGAGCTGCTGCCCATGACTTTGTTTTCACCAGAGCGGCCGTCAAAGTGAATAGGTTCAATTCTGTGCATGGGCACTTATGATGAATTCAAATGTCCAAGAACACTCATGAAGCACTTTACATTGGGACTAAGAAGGCCATTATGCCTGGGAGGAGTGGAAGAGCATGTGTTATAAAGTTGGTGATGCAGAACTGTAGGTGATAGTATAGGCAATTGTGAAGGTTGACCCAAAGTTATTTGGATTAGATGTCCATTGCACTACAATGAGTTTGTGTAGGGTAGACTGTAGGATGCTCAAATTTAGGGCAGAACATTGGGAGAAGCAAGATACTTTCACTGCCATGGAGGTAGAATGTGCTCAGCATCCAGTAGAGAAGGTTTTCAGGGGGCGGAGGAGTGGCGTGAGCATACGAGATGCAAATGAAACATTCACCTAAAATGTGCCAAAATAATTGCCCCGCAGTCATTAGTATGAAAAGCACGTTTCGACAAGTTTAGAAATCAAAAGATTGGGGATCAACAAATACACATACAGGAAACTATTAGCATACACACAGCTAGTTTCACCAAGCTTTCACACACAGGCCATGTAACTATGGTAACTGTATATGTCATCATGAAATTTAAATAGATCTATATTCTGCAATGGCAACACATTGTACACATCATATAATTCCAGACTCATTGTAATACTCATGTACATCTCCTATTCAAAACATATGCCAGATTATCAATATTACGTCCAAACAAAGACAGTAATAGTTTAAGGTGTAAAATAACATTGGACAACTAGGACTAAACTAGGACTCATGATTTTTACCCTTGTGTACGATAACTAACGCATTCAGTAATTATGTGTACCTACTGTCAAGAATTACATCTTCAATTTACAGCTGGCTCTGCTGCATCTGAGAAAGTGTTAGACTGGGAGTGCACACAGGAACCACAATTCTTCACCATCACTCCCGAAAATATTGATGTTCCCACAAATGCATGGTTGGCTCAAACTAGAAATGCCAGCCTACAATGCCAGTATCATGGAGATAGCTGAAGTGCAGTCCCTCAAAGAGTAGTTAGAAAGCCAATTTCCAATATTATACTTGCAGTGCTAATAAAATTAGACCGGTGCACGTTTTAGTGGCTGACTCTCAATCAACACAAGAAACATCTCATCACTCACTGCATATGCTGACATCAGTACCCGTTTTCAAAGCGCATGGCATGTGTCAGAGTGTCAGGCTTTGGAACAGGACAAACATAATCAGCTCCCACAAGGAATCATGTTGGATTTAGAAATAGGCCACCAAATGCCAATGACACTAAAAGTGAAATTTACAGTAGGAGGCAAGTCACATTTAGTCATTCACCCCTGATTTGGTCCCAGAGATACATGTTTTTCCATCGCGTATCAAAATGGGAGTTTAGGGGTTGTACATTGTCAAGCGTTCAACACTGTAGTCATGGAGGGATTGGCATTAATCCGAATTATCAGGAAATTAAGCATGTCCTCCCATATGTTTGGTGATCATTTCTTCACATTCACGTCAATATAATGAACACGAATTGTTCCATGGATGTGTCAGCCAGCACTGTGACTGAGCAGCCACCTGAAGAGTGAGGTATATGAAACAGTGAAAAAAAAACAAAATTGAAAATATGACAAGAGTGATGTGGCAATTGACTCCTATTTACAAGAAAAGATTACAAAATCATCCATGCATGCTCTCCAGTGGCATTATGGGGCACTCTGCCTACTGTGACATGTGAGGAAAGAAGTCTTAATAGTGACGTTAGACGAACTTCACTTCTACAACACCACTGTACCACTTGTGGTAAATGAACTATGCGAAATGTGAGGAATCATGCCTGGAGCTGTATTCTGGAGAAGCTCCTCGGCTGCCGCCACTCAAACTGTGACCCCTTTGGCAAGTGAGGGATGTGCCCAGGGAAGCATTCCAATACACGAGCATGAAATAAATGTGTCTACACTTTTCATTTCTTACATCTTTTTCCAGAGTCAATTTTGTGCGTGTTTTGAAGGTGAGAAATCACATGCAAACTGTTTGTAAATACCCCAAGGATTCGGAATTTGAGGGTGTTCCTCCCATTTTCCATACTCTCCTCCATGGGACTTCTCAGCGTACTGAAACTTCCTTGTAATTACGACTGGACAAGCTATTCTATTATCAGAGTTTCTGTATTTCTAAGCTCAATCAATCTGTGAAGGAAAATGCACGATAATCCTGATTCTGTGACTAAGGATCATTGAGTTTCACATTGTGGCTCACATTTTTTGCACATTGGTGTTCAATTTACTTGAACAAAAATGTGTTAATCCGGCTTAATGTTTGTAAGTATTGCTTAAATGTCATATAGAAATTGCAAATTAACTTACAATCCATTACTTGTGTAATTGACATTAATCAAGCTCTGTTTTAGTTTGTCAGCAGCTTCGCTTGCATAGCTATCATTCTTTCTTGTAGCTATATATGTGAGAGCAGGAAATGATGTGTGTATGTATGTAACTATGTATGTATATATGTATGTATATATACATGTATGTATGCTTTTATATAGTAGTTCTACAGCATGAACCAAACCAATAGGCAGCAGAGCGCTATACAGGGTCAAAGAAAAAGCATAAAGTCAATGAATGATAGGAGGTATTTGGGTTGTGGACAGTTCATTTACTCTGATGTAGTGTACTTTGAATAGGTGAGTCTTCAACTCTTTCCTAAACTGGAGCAGCATTGGGGTGGTCCTGATGGATATGGTGATGTTGTTCCAGATCCTGAGTGCATAGGTGGAAAAGGCCAGCTGCCTTGTGTTTTGTTTCACTTCTTAGTCTGCAGTCGGATGGTGTCCTGGCTGCAGGGATGTTTGGACAAAATATTGATTAAAAAATATTGGGAAAAATAAATATCAGAAATTAAATATGGTGATACACAAATATCGTGATGCAAAAATATTGTTGACAAAAATATTTTTTCGAGGCAAATAATATTGATGTTCTTAATATCTTTTTCATGAATATAGTGGTTACAATATTGTTTTTAAAATAGTTGAATATGTTTTAGTTGATATACAAATGTTATGTGTTACTATTGTTTATAGAAATATTATTAATTGTTTTTAATATAAAGCTTGTAACTTTAAGTGATTTCAAATTTGTTATTAATTTTTAATAGTAATTTATAGTGTTGTAGTGGGTTGTTGGATTTGAAGGGGTATGGGGTGGGAACTTAATTAGGCAATAAATTATTAAGAATTATCTAATCAATTTTGTTTAAATATATGATTGATATTTATTATATAAGTTCTTTGATACTGATTTATTTTACTTAGATTTTAGTTGTGGGCTGCTAGGTATGTAGGGGGTTTAGGTGGGAAGTTAACTAATTATTTAATTGATTTTTAAGTATGTGAAATATGGTAGACTGATTTATATTACTTATACTTTAGTTGCGGGCTGCTAGGTTTGTAGGGCCATAGTGTGGGAAGGTAATTAATTAGTAATTAAATAACTATTAATTATTATTTCTAAATTACTTATTTAATTGAATTTTAATTATGTAAATTCTGTAATACTTATTTAATTTAATTTGCTTTTAGATGCAGGATGCTAGGTTTGTAGGGGTACAGAGTGGGAAATTATTTAATTAATAATTGAATGAGAAATATTTATTACTTGATCATTATTTTTTTATTGAATAGTAAGTATGTAAATTGATTAATTGTTTTCAGCTTTTAAATACATATATCTTTTATGTTAATTAATATTTTGTTTTATTAGGAGTTTAATATTGTTTCTACATTCATGGGATTATTCATGTAATGTGTAAAGTGAAGTATTTTCCCTACTCTTGCTCAGACTGCAGTAGGAATCATTGCAGCTCAACATTTTCCCTACTGTTTTTTTTTTTTTTTTTTTTTATTGAGAAAAGAAAAAAGGGCATTGTTAAACACAGCAGAGTGCCTACAACCCTGGGGCCGGCCGCCAATTTCTTTAATACTCAGTTTACGTCAGCACTACCCACATCCCGGAGGCCGGGCATCGTCGTGCTCAGGTGTTATTATTCCAGGCCGGTTACCAGGTGCAGTCACCGCACTGCCTTGGGATTAGTTAAAGCTCCATGAGTATATACTTGTATATATGCAGAAACAAATTGTCTGTTTCCCCTTTCCTCTTTTTCTCTTTTTAGTTTTCCCCCAACAAACAAACCAACGGAAGTCAGTGCAGTCGCTCTCAGTTAGGACCTCGACTCTTGCACACGCCCATTGCCACATGGCCCTGCTGTGGTCGCCCACTCGCCCCAACTCTTCCCCGTCATCGTCGTGTCCCTTCGCTGTCCCCACATATTAGTCTAGTCTCTTCTGACCACCTGATCCCTACAGTGTTCCCAATCCGCGGGTTCCGTCCAGAGCACCCACTTAGTTAGAGTCTCTATGTCGCCAGAGCGTTAGTACCTTCCTCTGCCCCGGACTCTGCCGAGGGACCTCCACCCTTTCCCTTCATGTATGTGGTGTAGAGTCCCCAGAAATTTTTCGGTCTGCTCCGCGGAGGGAGCAGTTTGCTAAAGGTTTCCGATTGAGTGCTGCAATAAAGAACATCCCGTGACCATTGCGATACTGTAGGCAAGGGACCCCGCAGCCAACACATTGCCACTCTACGCTTCGCCAACAACAGACCCAGATCCACCAGCCTACGAGCTGCCTTCGGCAATAGTTTAGTGTATCCCAGCAGTGCAATCACCGGTTCCGGAGGAATCTCCAACTCTACTACCATGCTTATTTCTCGAAATATTTTTCCCCAGTATTGGAAAACCCCTGGGCAGCCCCATGCTAAGTGTACAAAGTCCGCCCTCTGGGAGTGGCATCTCTCGCATGTAGCGTCCTCCCCTAGGCCGTACCTATGCATTCTCTCTGGCGTGTAGTACACCCTGTTGATGAATTTAAAATGTATCAGTCTGTGCTTGCCATGCAGTGACACACGCTTTATGTTAGCGCAGCAGTATAACCACATATCATCACTAATAACCATGTCCAGGTCGGACTGCCAGGCCAATCTGGCCTTGGTGTAGTGGTGGGCCCTCTGGGACATTACCAGTTTATATATGTTGGTTACTAGCTTGCGGGGAGACTTAGTTTTAATGAGGTGCGAAAGCTCTCGTACCTCGGGGGTTCAGCCATGTCCTCCCTAGCTGTTTACACAATGCCGTATGCACCCTATGGAACTGGAAACGTTGCAGCTGAGTGGTTGCTTCTATCGTGGTCGTAACCTCTTCCCATGTTTTGGCAACGCCATCCGAAAACAGGTCTCCCACTTTGCTAATGCCCAGTGCTCGAAGCGCCTGATGACACCTTTGTCGCGACAGGGGGTCAACCAGACCGCCCATTCCACCAGCATTTCCGGTGAGTATAACAGCGCCCCCGCCTGCTGTTGTAGTAAACAATGCCATGCATGCCGTGTTGCGTTTAGAGGTCGAGGATCCCAGTTCTACGGTCCGCAGTCTCGAAAATGACGGCTGGGAGGGGCTTAGAGTCCGCGAACAACCTCTCAAGTCTGAGATAAGGGATATTGTCAGCGCCATGTATCCAGCTATGCGCCTGTGCACCCTGCGCTGCCCTGTAGTATAACTCTAGGTCCGGTGCGCCCAGTCCCCCCATGTGATATGGCAATGTGAGAACCCGCCACTTGACCCGTGCCTGCTTGCCCGCCCATGCCAACCTCGTCAGTGACTTATTGAGCCTGGCAAAAAAGAGCGCGGCAACACTATCGGCACGTTTGCAAACAAGAATAGGAATCTGGGCAGTACTACCATCTTCATTATCGATACTCTCCCAATTAGGGATAGTGGTAGCCCAATCCAGGTTTCGACATCATCTTCTAGTTTATCTACCGCCGTTCCGTAGTTCTCGCGGAAAACTATTTCTGAGTCCGTGTGCAGTCTGATGCCGAGATACCGGACCGCTTCGTCTGACCACAAAGTGGGTACTCCATTTCAAATGGAGAAGTGGACGGAGTGAGCGGGAAAGCAATAGATTTAGACCAATTGACCTGCAACCCGGAGAGAGCTCCGAAGTGTACCACCTCTCGCAGGACCGGGAGAGATTGGTTTCAGGATCCCTTACATAAAGCAGGGTGTCGTCCGCATACGTTGATACCACGATCTCGTAGGTGGGGAAACGGACACCTCTGTGGCTGTGGTATTCCCTAAGGGCACATGCCAGGGGTTCCGCAATTAATGCATACAGCGTCGGTGACAGAGGGCAACCTTGGCGGGTTCCCCTAGCTATAGGGATGGCGGCTGTAACCAGGTCCCCCAAGCGAATACGCGCCGTGGGGGCATTATATAACACCCCAATCATTTGCAAGAAAACCGGGCCTAGTCCCATTCTCGTCAACACGAGCCGCATAAAGGGCCACTCCACCGAGTCAAAAGCCTTCTCCATGTCCAAGAAGACAGCAATAGCCTTCGTATCCTGCCGGACATGTTGTATTGCGCCGAAGACCGTGCGGAGGTTATAAGTGAGATTTCTGTCCGGTACAAATCCAGCCTGCTCCGGGGCTACCAATTCCGAAGTCAAAAGGGCCAGTCTGTTGGCCAAGATCTTCGCAAATAACTTAGTGTCCACGTTTAGCAAGGAGAGCGGTCTGTAGGACCCGCAATCCTCCAGGGAGCTTACCCGGTTTGGGAATGGCTACCAATATGGCTTCCCTCATTGTCTGGGTCATCTGTCCAGCTACGCACATGTCGTCAAATAATTCTGCTATGTGTGGCAGGAGAAGATCTATGAAGGTCTTATAAAAGTTCACAGTGAGTCCGTCTGTCCCCGGGCGCTATTTGTCCTCATTCCCGACAGGGCTTCGATTATCTCGTCTTTTTCTATAGGAAGAGATAAGAACTCGCGGTGCGTGTTTGATAAGAAGGGTAACTGAATGTGCTCGAGGTAATCTGTTATTCCTCCGTCCATGTCCGACAAGCGAGAGGCGTAAAGGTCCGAGTAGTACTGCTTAAATCTGTTAGCTATATCTTCTTCCTCTGTTAGTAGACCTCCCTCCTCCGATCGTATCCCACTAATGGCGGTCTTACCCCTTCTTGCTTTTAGCATATTGGCCAGCACAGATCCCGGCCTATCCCCTCCCCGTACGTGCGAGCTGTAGCGTATTTCCCCAAATGCTGCACCTCGCTGTCCGCTGCCTCATGATACTCCTCTAGTAGTGCCTTCATGGCGTCGCTGGAGTTCTCGTCCATACCCGACTGCTGATTAGCCTCCAACTCCCCCAATTTGTGCTCCAGAGTCGACAGCCGCTGTCGGATATCTCGAAGCTACCGCAGAGTGTTTGGACATGGCCTCCCCCTGATATACACTTTAAAAGCTTCCCATATCATCTGGAAGCTGTCTACAGACCCTATGTTGGTAGCGAAGAATGTTTCTATCGCTTCTGCCATAGCCTCCTTAAAGAGGGGTCCAGTAATGAATAAGGCGGGAAGCGCCATGTAAATGGCGGAATTGTTTTCTTAGGAGTGGACACCACTAACAATATGGGCGAATGATCCGAGAGTGTGCGCGGCAACACCTGGCAAGAGCGAATCTGGGACCGTAGTGGCGCCGACACCAGCCAATAATCAATGCGCGTATGTAGGTTGTGATAAGCAGAGTAATGTGTGAAACCGCCGACCGATGGGTGAAATTCCCTCCACGCGTCAATAAGGTCCATTCTGATCATGGCTCTCTCTACTGCCCTAGCTGCGGCCGCCGGACTCCTGACCTGTCCTCCTGACCTATCCAAGCACGGGTTCCGCACCAAGTTGGAGTCCCCACCCCAGAGTATGTGTGTCACCCCGCACTCACTCACTGTGTTTGCCAATGTGGCGAAGAACTCCGGACAGTCGTAATTCGGGCCATATACATTAACAAGAAGCAGATCTAATCCCCTACCCTGGCATCTAGAGAGCACAAACCTCCCCCGAGTCCGCCTTCAGCAGCCTCACCTTGTAGTCAGATCTAGGGTTAACCCATGTCAGCACTCCCCTGGCGTGCGTCGTGAAGCTCCGCAGCATTGATGTTTCCTACTAATCCCCTAAAGCGCAGCATAGGGCTCTGTAAGCGGAAGATGCGTCTCCTGTAGGAGAGCAACGTCTATTTTGTGCCTAGTGAAATAGTTCAGCACTTTGCGGAGTTTGCGGTGGTCGTTGAGGCCTCTCACGTTCCATGACATTGCTCTAATGGCATCTATAGGTCTGTGGCCTGTGTCCTCCCTAGTCGTGACCATCATGTCTGTCGAGCGTTGTATAGCGTCCTGAGTCCTGAGGTCCGTGCACATATAGCTTCCAGCAAAACATCGTGTCTGCTCTATCTGACTTCCTTAACGAAAACAACACCCCCTTCCCTTCCTCCCCCCACCCACAGCTGACCTCCCACAACTTGGTCGCGCAGCATCCCTAACGGGGACTCCCACACCTCCCCCTCCCACTCCCAACTCAAATAACAGAAGTGGTGTTTGGCACTTGCAGGCGGAGGTCGCTCTCTATCAGTTAACAATTGAGCGTCAGGACTCCCCCGTCCCGACCCCTGTCCACCGACTGGTACCATCTCACCCTCCGCTGAAGCTCAATCCACAACCAAGAGTTCAAGTGCGTGAAGGCACGGTCCGGCAACGCGTACCTGTCGACCCCAGGCCTCCCTCCCTAGGGCCCCCGTGGCTGGCGTCGAGGCCTCGCCAAGACCTCTAGGCTGCCTAGGGATGTCAACATGCCTGAATACGGTGTAAGTTCCAGGAGTAGTTATACAAATCAGAATGTCCTTCATTGTCCACCCCAACAGTGCGCTATGTACATTTCTACCTCGCTCCCTTCCCCCCCCCCCGAGCCCCCTAGGCGCAATACTTATCTAATGCCTGCGGCCCATCTGGCCTCAGTCTTGATCTTCGAGTGACCCCCAGCCGCTTCGTCCAGTAGCTGTCGCTCCGGGCTCTTCCGCTGTTCCCTTGTCCAGTCCTTGAGCGCCTTCTGTAAGGCCTTCGGGTCCACGAAGATGTGCGAGCGGCCTTGTCTATTCACCCGTAGTTTGGCTGGGTACAGCATTGCATAGTCCAATCCCAGCTCCCGTAATTGTTTTTTCATGGGTACAAACTGACGTCTTGCCTCCTGCACTCGCGCTGTGAAATCCGGATAGAGCGATATGTTTGACCCTTCATATGTAAGAGTCTGTTTGTCCCTAGCTTTCCGCAGCGCCGCATCCCTGTCCCGATAGTTTAGCAGTTTTGCTATGATTGGGCGTGGTGGGGCTCCTGGCTGGGGTCTGGGCCCCAGGGAGCGGTGCGCCCTCTCCACCACAAACATGTTCGAAAAGACCTCTGCTCCTAGTAAGTCGGTCAGCAGCTTTTCTACAAAACGTTCCATGTTGCCAGTTAGTGTCGTTTCAGGCAGGCCCGTGATTCGTAGGTTACATCTTCGCGAGCGGGCTTCGAGGTCCTCTGTTTTTCTTGCAACACCTGCATGATCCGCCCCATCTTTGTATGATCCGAGTCCAGTGTTGTCTGCGCTTCTTCAACTTCAGTGAGCCGGCGCTCAGACATGTCAAGTCTCTCTGCATGCTTGTCTAGCCGTTCCCCCATTCTGTCCATCCGATAGGAGAGTGCGTCGATTTTCGTGCCTAGGGAAGAGATACCATTCTGCAACCCTTTCTCCATGGATAACAACAAGCTGCGCAGGTCCGGCTCGACTTCCGTAGAGGGAATGGGTCTAGTTGCCTCCTCCGCCATGGGGTCATGTGACTTAGAACGCTGTTGGGCGAAGGTCAGCTTGGGCTGAGACTTGTCCGTTCTACCCATCTCTTCCTCTTCAGCGGGGTGGCTATGCAAGTGCCGTCACGTAGTCCCCCTCCTGCGAGCAGCAACCAAATGCCAGATCGCGGGTTCCCCTGTGGTTAGCTGCACTCCGGGCCTCTCTCCTGGGGTCACTGTTGTGCGATGGCACCCCCAGGTGGTGTTACTGGGTGCCTGACTTGTCCCAACGTAGCCTTAGAAGTGTGCTGTGCTCTGTCCTTGCTCTCTTTCGGGGGTGCGTTCGCTAGCGTTGCGCCCGCTGAGCGAGGCACTTTCCGTAGTAGGTCCGCGGTCCCCACTATGTGCCCCTCCGCAACTTACGTCGTGGGTCTATTCTGGCCCCTTTATCAGGGGACTGTCGCCCTCTGGGGTGCCCCTTTCCACTCCAAGTTACCGGGTTCCGCACCACTAGTGTCAGAGTGCACCGCTCTCCCCAAGAGTGTCAATTTCACAGCTAGCGCTGTCTTTTAGCTCAGCTGGCACCCCAAATCCGACCTGGTGCGCACAGGAGTAAGCCGCACCCGGCGCAAGCTCCACGCCTGTACCCCACGTAGCGTCTCCTGCAGGACCCGCGCTGCCGCCTCACAAGGCACCCCTCCTGCCGGGCGCCACCGCACCTTCGGTCACACCGAGCTCGACCTCTTCGTCGCTGGTCTACAGAGTCAAGATGCACTCCACTCCCAGCAGGCGCGCTCCTTGCCCCTCCACTAGTGTCTTCCTGCTTTGCGTTCAGCCGACTCGCCTGCCTCTCCCCAGCACAAACACTCCTGACAGGCAACCCACTGTACGATCACGATGTCCTCTAAAATGGCGGCAGCTTTCAGACACCGGCTGGAATATCCTGTACCACTCCAATGTAGCGCCCGATTCTTCCACTTGCCTTTGTCGTCGCAGCCGGGTTCACACGCACTGTCTCCCCGCTGCCGCTGTCCTCAGGGTCCTCCAAGCAACCTCAGTCGTACTGCCTATACAAGGGGGGTGGGGCGCGGGGGGGTCTCCGCCTCCCGCACTGCCGGGCCCCACAGCAGGGACTCCCACTGCACCGGCACCCGCACGAAGACCTTTCCCACTGAAGGCAGCGCTCCGCTGACTTCTTCCGGCTTCTACTCCAAGGGTCACCCAGGCCCGACTTACGTTGTCCCGCGGGCCGGTCCGACCCAGCCGCACCTCGCCGCACGTCCAGCGATGCACCCCGCACTCAAGCTCGGGGATCCGCGGCCTCTCTCTACGCCACACTGCCGGCGCCGTATCTTAGGATCGGAGGGGTCTCGGGAGACCGGCAGAGGTTCAACGCACCGCCGCGGTGCTCCGACGTCCCCATCGGTTCACTGACGACACCTCAGCGGAGGGTGAGCAGGATTAATTGCGGATAGTTGGTCGGTGTGCCGGAGCCCTAGGCTCAAGCGGCCATTTCTTTTGCAAGCCAAGCTCCGCCCCCACATTTTCCCTACTGTTATAATGTTTGGAGTGGGAATTGTAAATTTCACCCCTCCAAAATCCACAACACTTTCCCTACTGTTACATAGACAGGGATGGCAATTGTAAATATTAACCCTCCAAAGTCCAACACTTTCCCTACTATTGCGCTGTTTGGAGTGGGTATAGCATTCACTCCTCCGAAATCCAATCCGTTTCCTACCGTTGCTGAGAATGGGTTGGGGATCGTAAATTTTTACCCCTCCAAGGTCCAACATTTTTCCTACTTTTGTACAGACGGGAGTCAGAATAGTAAATGTCATGCCCTCGAAGTCTAACACTTTCCCTACTGTTGCACTGTTTGGAGTGGGAATAGTAAATTTTAGCCCTCTGAGAAGCAACACGTTCCTTACTGTTGCATTGTTTGGAGTGCAAATATTAAATCTAACCCCACCAAAGTCCAACACTTTCCCTCCTATTGTGTAGACTGGAGTGGGAGAAGGAAATTTCACCCCACCAAAATCCAACGCTTTCCCTATTATTGCTTAGACTGGAGTGGGAATAGTACATTTCACTCCCCCGAAGTCAAAGACTTTCCTGACTGTTCCACTGATTGCAGTAAGAAAAGTAAATCTAACACCTCTGAAGTCCAACTCTTTCCCTATTGTTGCATGAACTGGAGTCAGAATAGTATATTGAATATTCGTATACTCCAATCATTGTTGTAAGACAGGTTAAATCAATTTTATAGCATTTTTTGATATTTTTGATTATTTGTTTTTATTTCGAAATTTAGTTTAATGTGTATAATTTTATGTGTTTTGGGGATTTTTATTCAATTGTTTATATCTTTTTTGGCTTTATTGTGTATGTTTGTATATTAGTCTGAACCACATCTTATTTCGCCCCCTTCGGTGCAGGAATCAAACCGTACCCGATAATTGCAAGGAACAATATTTATAGATAAAGTACTTTATATATTTCCTTATATCTTATTCATCTTTTTTGTTTCCTTACAACAATGAGCATTATGTAGTATAAAAGCTAATTTGTTTTTCATGTTTTTCACATTGTCTGTGAAATGTAATTCTGTCAGTTTTCCAACAACACAATAAAACGTAAGGGTACATATTAATTGATAAACTTGAAAGCAAATTCTGAGTTGTCTATACAGTGATGTCACATGCCATAGCTTGCTCTCTCATCTCAACCCATTGTTGTAGGTCCCCCGATTTCTTATTTGTTATTTTGATTTTCCTGATAACTATGCACTGAGTATCTTCTACTTGATCAACAGATTTCAGGAGTTTATTGTACATTAGAGGTCAAAGTTGTTATAAGGTTGCCTCAGGGTGAGATTCCCCTTTTTTTCCACGCTATATTGTGCATGTGCTTCATATTATGTGTGACCCCATATTGCCTTAGGGGCCTCATTGTCTGTCCCACATTATCCATTCTGCAGATTCCTGTTTGTATATTCAAATTCTCTTTCTAACTTTAAGAATAGAGGATTCATAACCGTCTGTGCTTTGTGAGGTACATGGCTATCACAATTAAGTGCATCCTAAATAAAGTGCATGTTGCTTGATTTGAAGTGTAAGGTAATCCCTACCCTACTAAGATCCTTCATTATTACATGCTCTTGTTGTCTGTCAGATCTAAAGTTCATGTGGATTATTGCCTGTCCCATTTTGTCCATCCTACTGATCTCATTTTATGTCCTTGAATTCCATTTTTAACTCCCGATGGAGGGAATCAGTTTGGTCTGTGCTTTATAAATAAAGTGTATACCAGTAATTAAAAAGTGCAAGATCTTTGGTACCCCATTGTGATCCTCCGTATATAGGATCACTTATTATCTATCAGATCTAAAGTGCTTGTGCATCATTTCCCATGAATTCAATATGCGTTCAAAGGCTCCATCGTACATTGCATATTTTTATTCTATTGAGTGATTGTATATAATCCTAGTTCCACTCCAAATTTATTAACGATATCCCTAAAACCACCAGTAAAGTACCTAGTAGCCATCATACAGTGCATAAAAAAAATGCATATCAAATACTGTAAGGTGCCTAATAGTTGGCATCAGATTATAACTGTAGCCCTAGCTCTATGAACATGCTCAAGAACACAATGCATATCAGTATCCCATTGCCCATGCCTTTGTAAAACACATTCTAATGAGGTGCTTAGCCATAACTGTAAAGTGCATTAGTAACAATCGGGGGAACTTGTTGCTTCTGTAATATACTTTATAAAAGGTGCATGACCATAGCTGCCAAGTACATGGGTAAAACTCAGGGGCATTTATAAGGGGTGGTGTTTAGTTTATATTGTGGCATGTTAACTCTCATATTTCTTGTTATGTCCTCACAGAAAATTCTGTATATTTTATCAAGGGAGACGTATAGATGGACATTGAGTTCAGCATCTAAATTCACTCCCCATGGGCTTTCTGTCCATTTTGACTCTGATTTTCTAAGCAGTAGTTTCAAGTCACCACCTCTGGGTTTTTTCATGACATGTTGGATTCCATAATATCTCAAGTCTGTTTTGTTCCCATCATGTGCTTCCCAAATGTGTTTAGCCACTGTGTAGGTAAAATCTTTATTCATGATAGCTCGTAAGCGTTGTAAGATTCGTAGATTTAACTTATGTACAGTGCTAATGAAATATTTCTTTCCACATTCGAGTACATAAACCACATGCCTGGTTTCACAGGTGATACATTTCTTGATATTCTTGGTTTGGCCATGTTGGAGCTCAAAAGTTGTCTTGTTTAAGCCATGCCTTGCATTTCCAGCCATTCCAGAAGCCATTCCATTTCGTTTATCTAACTGTTTATGGCTGCATGAAAAATGCAATTGCATTTCTTTCCCTGGAATTTGCCATAGTGAGAAAGGAATCTAGTCATTTTGCAATGTGGGCAGGGAGGGGGGAGTGTGGGAACAACGTTGAATTCTATGGAGGAAACATTTTACAAAGTTCCACGTTCTGGACCTGATTCACAAATCAATGTTTAAATCTGTGTGTTGTAGAATTATGCCTGCAATCAGTGCAGAATAAGACTTTCTTAGGGTTTTACAGAAAATATGTCTATTGAATTTGCACAAATCTTAGATTTCCATGTCTTCTCATTGTCCGCTATGCATACTTCAAAGTATAGTGTGTGTGCCTCAAAATCTCCCAGCATACCAGAAATTTTCAGCAGCACATTTTGTTTATTGTTTTTCTTCAAGGGGAAGATATTTATTCACCACAGTTTAACTCTTTTCCCTATTTCCCACTGAAATATGAAGTTGCATCTTTTTTTTTGACACCTTGTGTGCAGCAGTGGCTGCTACCTGTTAACAGCAGTGGGGCGGGGTGGGTGGAAGGGGCAGGGGGAATAGGTTAAAAAAACATCACCTACCCTCTGGCCTGCCGGCTGGCCGGCCGCCGCCTCTCCTACGTCCTCTTCCTGGCTTCTTGGGGAGAAAGACAGGAAGCAGGAAGCAGCAGGGTTCCCATGCTCCCTGCAGCCAATCACAGCGCTGCAATGCAGCATTGCGATTGGTCTGAGTGCCATGACATGGCGCTCAGCCAGGGGCTGTAGGGGTGGGCAGGTTCTCTACGCAGGCTGTAATGCAGCCTGCGTGGAGAACAGGGAACGTGCACATGACTGTTTTGGGCAGCCCGAGAGGGCCGGCCAAGCACTCATGCTCACATAGGGAGTGCAAGCCACTCCTCCCCCTGCTCTAAGAGCAGCCCCGCCCAACAAAGGTGCCGCAACGGGGAAAACTAAAATGTTAATAACCTCGGGTTATTATCGTTTTATTTTTTATTTTTTTACACTGCATAAAGCAGTGGGGCGATACTCCTACACCTTAGCGGAGGAGCAACCACTGCTTATGTGGGACCTCTTCTTTTTCCTTTAATGAGTAACTTTCCTCAGAGGGAAAGACCCTAGTTGGAGAATTAATGTAGTAGACAGCAGTAGCGGTCGGTGGTGGGAGTGCCGCCGGGAGCTGACGTGGGGCGGGGGAGGGGCAGGGAGGGGGGTAGTAAACTACGGATTACGGGCGATTACAGGTAAGTACACATATAAATAAATAAAACGAATTTCGTTTCTCGCGCTGCATCGCCAAATGTGATGCAGCGCGAAGCGAAATTCGTTTATTTATTTATATGTGTACTACCTGTGATCGCCCGTAATCCGTAGTTTACTACCCCCACCCTGCCCCTCCCCGCCCCACGTCAGCGCCCGGCGGCACTCCCACCACCGACCGCTACTGGTAGACAGTCAGCAGGCAGATATGTGGCTATCTGCGTCGCATGTAGGGTGACAATTTATGCAGGCTTTAGCTTAGCACGGTTGTATGATAGAAGCACGCTTGGTTAAACCACGTGTGCCTCTACCATGCAGCCTAAACCACGAATGCGTCTTAACCACGCATTCCTTTACCACGCATGCCTTTACCACAACATTTTGTGGTATAGGTATGAATGGTAAAGGGGTATGTGTGGCTAAGGTTGCCACTACCCCGCCCATGCTGTCCCTTAAACTACCCCAACACCTTCCACTGCCCTAAAACTTACACCCGCTGCCCTGCCTTAAAAACTACCCCATCTACCCATTCACCTCCCACTGCCCTAAGGCCTAAAACCCTGCCCCTTTACGTACACTACATTGACTCCCATGCCCGTGCTGTCCCTTAAACTAGCCAAACCCCTTCCACTGCCCTAAAACTTACCCCGACCCCGGCCCTAAAAATTACCCCATCTACCCATTCCCCTCCCACTGCCCTAAGGCCTAAAACCCTGCCCCTCTTTGTACACTGCCACCAAACTCCCTGCCCCCACACTGTCCCTCAAACTACCCCAACCCCTATCACTGCCCTAAAACTGACCCCGACAAACCAGCCATAAAAACTACCCCATCTACCCATTCCCCTCCCGCTGACCTAAGGCCTATACCCTGCCCCTTTACATACACAACCCCTACCCCCGCCCGCTGCGCTGTCCCTTAAACTATCCCAACCCCTCCCATTGCTCTAAAACCTACCCCGACCACCCAGCCCTAAAAACTACCCCATGTATCCATTCCCCTCCCACTGCCATAAGGCCTAATACCCTGCCCCTTTATGTACACTACGCCGACCCCCGCGATGTCCCTCAAACTACCCCAACCCCTTCCACTGCCCTAAAACTTACTCCAACCCCCCCACCTGCCCTAAAAACAAACCCAACTACCCATTTCCCTCCAACTGCCCTAATGCCTAAAACTCTGCTCCGTAAGTCACACTACCCTGCTCCCCCTGTGCTGTCCCTTAAACTACCCTAACCCCTTCCACTACCCTAAAACCTACCCCGACCCCCTCCCAGCACTAAAAACGACTCCAGCAGCCCCTACCTCACCGCTGCTTCTTCCTGCTTCTATCTTCCTGCTGCTAGACCGCGCACTGCCTTAACCACTTATATGCGTGGTTACGGCATATGCGTGGTTAAGGCAAGCGTGGTCGAGCTTGCGTAGTCGGAACACGCATGGTCCAGACCGCGGTGTTCCGACTGTTTCCCGCTTAGCGCAGCATTCCCCTACCACACTGCACACCCTTCTCCCTCTGCTTTGTTTATACATGGGGCAGTCTGGTAAGGCTCAGATCTGTGAAGGCAGGCTAAACCCACTCCAGTTAAGTAATTTCTGGGAAAAGGTAGGGGCACTTTATATACAACTCAACACCATGGATCATTCTATTTGGGTGATCCTGTGCAGATAAACCCACCCTACTATTTACCCTTCTCAACATGTTTGTGAATATGGATGCAGTGCAAATGTTGTAATGAATTACATTCTATTGTTTGGTCAAAGTACAACGCCCTTTTAGTCTCACAGGCATTTGTAAGCCTCAGCAACGGGGGCTTGCCTGGTAACTTTCTGTCTTTGCGCGCAAGTTCAGTCTCCTGGACCATAGGGTCTTGAGTTTGGGCAAAACTGAAACGTTCAGCACCAGATGTTTTGTATTCCTGGTGCGGATTAGATAATCAGGCAGGCGATCAGCTTAGATCATATCATTGCTGACTTACCTTTGATCGCCAGTAAGTTAACTCGTTACATTGCCAAATAGACCTGCAACATAATTTTGTCCTGTTAAAACTGGTCTGGTCTCAGTCCTTTGCTTATGAATCTTTCCTCTGCATGAATTTAACTAGTTCATTAGGTGTGCTGTGTATGATAGCTATGCTGTGTCTACTGATACAGATTATGTGTTTAGCCATCCATCAGGGAATTTCTGCCCGAAGGTCAGTTTGCTGCACACCAATATTGCACTTATTACCACAAAATCTTTGTGAATTGAACACATTGTGACAAGTAAAGTCATAAACTTATGAACAACTGCTGTAGGTTACAGGGATCAGTTTTCTGAATACAATATACATTCACAGTTTTAAATAGGAAGTGGTCATGTTTTCTTGTGAGTTAAATGAGTAAGTTGAGTTTTTGAGTCTTTTTCCATGTTTCACTTTATAGAGATAAAGCATGAGTGATATGTTTGTATCCATCATAAGAATACAAGTTCATTCTCGGCTTTTATTAGGGGATATGTACCTTTTTTCAAAACTTGGTGTACTTGCTGCGCAAGTTAAGTTCTGATAGCAGAAGAATCGCAGACTTGCATATAAATTGGGATCTCAGAAAAAAGTTTACTTCTTCTGTCCAACTTTCTTTTTGCATCAATTATCATGGCATTCATCCTATATACCATAAAAATAAAGCTTTTACTGGCTGTTCGACCTGGCATCTTTTGGTGTGTTTCCCCTGTCTTTTTGCTTTCTGACCTCATGGTTTTGACTCTCTTTTTGCTGGTTTAGTGTCTCTGCGCACTTTCTCACTGCTGATCAGTGTTAAAGTGCAAGTGCTCCTATGGTAAATTATGTTTATGGATTGGTATTTCCATGTTTGGCTTATTTGATTTACTGCTAAGTCGCTAGTATAGTGCACTGTGTGTGCCCAGTGCCTGTAAATCAAATGCTGCTAGTGGGCCTGCTGAAACAAAAGGGGCAACCCAGTAACCCAGGGACCTAGTTGGCCTGCAGCACTGGTTGTGCCACCCGCACAAGCAGCCCTTCAAAGGGTTCTCAGACCTGCCCCTGCAGTGTCTGCATGCAGTTTTGACTGCCATGTCAACCTTGCAAGTGCACCCACTTGCCAAGCCCCAAAAGTTCCCTTTTTTTACATGTAAGGCACCCCCCCAGTTAGGCCCAAGGTACCCCCCATGGTCAGGGTGCAGTGTAGGTGAAAAGTAGGACATGTACAGGGTGCAGTGTAGGTGAAAAGTAGGACATGTACTGGTATGTGTGACATGTCCTGATAGTGAAATAGTGTATTTCGTTTTTCACTATTGAAAGGCTGTCTGTCCCATAGGATAGAATGGGAGATACTTTGTAACATCTTACAAGTATAGCTTCCCATTGGGACAACATAGGAGAATGGAGTTTAGTATGCCTGGACTGAGAATTTAATCACACATCTTTTAGTAAAGATGGTTTTTAAATTGTGTGTTTGAAAATACCACTTTTAGAAAGTAGGTATTTTCTTGCTTAACAATCCATTGTGCCTCTGCTGGGTTTGTGGATTGACTGTCTGGCTTTGGAGTGACAAGGGCTGGGGATGTGCATTCAATGTTGACAGCCACTGGGGGGGTTGAGGGGTGTCCAGCCTTTCCTGGACAAGTCAGGACTGGGCTGAATAGACCTGGGCTGCATTTAGAGTAGTGGGAGGAGATTTCATTGCACCTGAATAGGCCTGGTCTGCCTTACACAATGCTGTCTCCACCTCCTGCCGGGAAGCTGGTCCAAGGAGGACGGAACTGGTTTGGACTAAGCACAGAGGTTCTCTGCCACAAGAGAACAAAGGGAAATGTGGTATAAATATTGGGACCCAGACCCCAGGACTTTAGAACTCTTTTGGACCCAGAAAACCTGCCAAGAAGAGCTGGTGAAGCTGTGAGGAGGAACTACCACTTGGCTGTGTGCTTTGCTGTGTTGGCCTAAAGTGGCTGCTTCTTTCTTGGGCAGAGAAAGGACTAAACTGAACTTTCTGCAACTTCTTTTTTTGAATTTCTCCAATGACTTAAGGTAGAGCTTGCCCTCTGTTCAGGAAGTCTCGGGGACAGCAAAGAAATCAAGTTCATCTGCTACCAGCACTGGGAACTGTGTGTTTTGTGCTGCAACAGAAGAAGAAGCAATCCGACGCCGTCACCGATGCCGGCTCCGTGTCCTGAAGGCACCGCAGAGGGCACCGCTGCACTTCACACTGCAACCCTACTCTCACCGACAACATCGTTCAACGGCGCTCGATGCCGCCACTGAGCCTCTGCGTGCACAGTGACCTGTGGGCACTGCACTTTGTACTGCCTCTCTTCACGCTGCCGCCCTGGTATCCCCGCTGCCGCTCCACGCCAACATCAATGCAGCTGCTTGCACCATGGTTCGAGGGCACCACTCGTAATTTACACGATGCACTGCCCTCATCCAGCACCGCAGATATGGCCTACCAACACCATAGACTCCAGTTCGTCAGCCGACAACAGCGCTTCGGCAACAACGCCACCAACGCTTGCACGTGACCTCCCAGCACCAGCATCACTTCGCACTGCAGCCCTGTTCTCACCAACACCACTGGACGACCATCACAGAGCTGCTGCCTGCGCTGCGACCTGAGGGCACTGTCCGCCGCACCACTACACTTTGCAATGCAGCCCCGATGCCTGCCGATGCCGGCATTCCCAACTTCAACAGCGAGGAGATTGATCTGCAATGCTTGTGACTTCAAGGGCCTGACGACTCCTGCACCGACAACATCGTTCAACGGCGCTCGATGCCGCCACTGAGCCTCTGCTTGCACAGTGACCTGTGGGCACTGCACTTTGTACTGCCTCTCTTCACGCTGCCGCCCTGGTATCCCCGCTGCCGCTCCACGCCAACATCAATGCAGCTGCTTGCACCGTGGTTCGAGGGCACCACTCGTAATTTACACGATGCACTGCCCTCATCCAGCACCGCAGCTATGGCCTACCAACACCATAGACTCCAGTTCATCAGCCGACAACAGCGCTTCGGCAACAACGCCACCAACGCTTGCACGTGACCTCCCAGCACCAGCATCACTTCGCACTGCAGCCCTGTTCTCACCAACACCACTGGATGACCATCACAGAGCTGCTGCCTGCGCTGCGACCTGAGGGCACTGTCCGCCGCACCACTACACTTCGCAACGCAGCCCCGATGCCTGCCGATGCCGGCATTCCCAACTTCAACAGCGAGGAGATTGATCTGCAATGCTTGTGACTTCAAGGGCCTGACGACTCCTGCACCGACCTCCGTAACTGACCTCCGGAACCGACGTCTGCTGACGCCGGCTCTTTGGAGCTCAACGAGAGGTTGCCGATGCACTACATTTCTAAAGGTACTGTTTTGCGGACCTTCCCGACTGTAGCTGGCCCGCGATGCTGCTGTCAGCCAGAACTGTTTGGATTTGTTGTTCATGACACCGTGGTAGCCCCTGACGGAGCTATTGACTTCAACGAACTGTATTTTAAGTCTATTTTTGATTATTGAAATTTCTGAGAACTGTATGGTGGATTTTTATCGATTTCGGTCTTGTTTGCCCAGATAAAATATTGGTTATTTTTCTAAAACTAGTGCGGTGTCCTTTTGTAGTGTCTTCACTGTATTACTGGTGGTTATGTGCAAATGCTTCACACACTGCCTCTGAGATAAGCCTGACTGCTCGTGCCAAGCTACCAAGGGGGTGAGCAGGGGTTATTTCAGTAGTGTATCCCCTTTAACCTGACTAGGAAGAAGGGGTCCCTACTTGGACAGGGTAACTACTTGCCAACTGGAGACCCCCATTTCTAACACTGGCAAAGAGAAAAGTTATAAATAGCTTTATCTGAACCTAACCAGAAAAAAATCTAGATTTAGCTATTGTTAGCCTGTTGTTATTACTGGAAAGGCAAAATTACAATGTGATGTTTATGGTTAAATTAATTTTCCATTTGTTTTAAAAAAAAAAAAACTAATAAAACATCCGAATGACTTTTAAATGTACAATGTACTGCCATGAAGACAAGAATTAACAGCTTGAAGTGTGATCTGTGTTAAGATAACAAACAGCCAGATGGATGACAGAAGCAGGGAATCGCTGTGTGTCCAGTGAGTTCAAATAATGTATTTTTAGTAAAGATAACAACAACATCGAAGGGAAAGGAAGCACAATCGAAGGGCAACTAAGAGGCTATAACAATAGTCAAATGTATCATTATCAGGATGTTTCTCAGGATTTGGCAGTGTGGTAAATCTTTTGGACGTTTGGTATTTAGATTCTGGAAGCAATTAACTTAGATTTAATAAATAATACAGTCCTATGAGTGGATGTAGGGAAACTATGGTTGTCAGAATAATGGATGTGGTGGATGCCCAAAAGTAGGGAATTTCAATGTTGGACAACTATAGCACTAGGAACATAGGGCCATCCAGTGGAAGGAGAACATCTGTGCAGACCTGCCAACTCACCCAGTGCCTCCGTGTGTCACATGATTTCTGCTCCCTTCACACGGTCACCCAATGAGGAGCTGAAATATCACAGTGGCATGGGAAATGAGCTTAAACCCACTGCAAACAGTGGATTTCCACCTCGTTTTCATAGGAAGAAAGCAGCCGAAGTCCATTAAGTGATGAGAAAACATCCCAGGACATCGGCAATATCCTCAATGACCCTTTTTATTTTTGGCAGATGTGGTGGAGGGCTTAGTGAGGGGGAAGCATGCTGACAGTACCATGTATGCTTCGATGCTTTGGGGACGATGCAGTGAAATACGGAGGTGATGCGTCGCAGTCATAGGCAATGTGTCGGTTTGGAAGTTGAGAAAAGTCGCTGATGCATCGATGTCAACAGCGCTATGCGTCAGTTCGAAGGCATTGATGTCGAACTGCTGAACTGGAGGTGATGAGTCGATTAGAAGCCACACCAAACCAGGAATGCATTGGAGTTGGGGACGGGGCGTCGCAGACGTTGGTGATGTGCTGTCTGAGACTCACACAGCAGCTGTGATTCGGAGGCACTCTGTCGGCAAAGTCGGGCCTGTGTTGTTAGTCGAGGTCGTTGTGTCATCACTCGGCGATCGGTGTCCACGGCTTCGGTGCAGGCAGCGCAATGTGTCAATTTTGCAGGAATGCAAAATGTTCAGAACGACGCTTCGGTGTTGATGCATGGGTTTCTTGGGTTGAAGCACTAAACATTCACTTCCAAGGGCCTAGGACTGGATTCGATACCACTTGGCAGAGCAGGACTCAGCAGAGGAGCCCAGGTGCTGGTAGCAAGATGCAAGTAAAGTCTTTGATATTTATGAGACTTCAGAAATAGGAGGCAAGCCCAAACAAGCCCTTGGAGAACCTTTAGAGATGCAGAATGTAGAGAGTCAAGTCCAGACCTCTCACTCTCATCAGGCAATAAGCAGCAGGAAGCGGGTCAAACAAGCAAAGCAAGCAGCAAACTGGCAATCCCTCCAGGCAGCACAATAGCTCTTCTTCCTGGGAGAATGTCCTCAGTCCAGAAGTGTTCTTAGTATACGATGTCAGAGGACCAGTACTTATACCCATTTCAGACTTTGAAGTAGAGAGACTTCAAAGAAAGGTCTTTTTAGTGCACAAGACCCTGCCTTTCCTTTCCCTGCATCCAGACACACTACAGGGGGGTATGCAACTCTTTGTGTGGGGACAGGCACAGCCCTATTTAGTTGCAAGTGTCAGCTTCTCACTCTAGCTCAGGAAGACACGTCAGCCTGGTGATGGGCCATCAGGATATGCAGGGCACACCTCAGCTCCTTTTGTGTGTGTATGTCTAGAGACAATGCACAAAGCTCAGCTGTCAACCAACCCAAATGTGTATTACAAGGACAGGCAGGGGCACAGAATGGTTAAAGTAAGAAAATGCCAACTTTCTAAAAGTAGAGAAAAAGTTTTGAGGATGCACTCCTTCCCTTCAGTTCATTCCATCGTCATGCTTGTAAAACTTCATGTGTCCATGTGTGCGAGCAGCATCTGTGAATCGTCCCCAGATCACAGCTGATACAAAAAGTATTCAAAAAAGGCACCTTCATCGCGCACCCAACTGTCGCACTGCGATGTGGGAATACTCCCTCCATTATGTTATCTTAATCCAAGTACTCTCTGTTAATCACTCGATACCAGTAGTTATACAATTCATCTTGTCATAATGGTTCCAAACTCTTATCATCACTGCGGAGACAGCCTGATTGCACCTGAATTCTTTATTATACTTTTTCTTATGCCTCCTGCGTGCCTATCCAGGCTTTTCACAGTGACACGTACAGGTCAATCTTATCTCAAAGTAAGCCCATTAATTCATACCCAATGCATTTCGAGCCCAAAAGGCTCTTCGTCAGGGGTCTCTGGAACAAAAACATAAAGAGCAGCTCAGCTAACTACTTAATGTCAACCCAGTTTTCTAAATAATAATATTACTAGTGCCTATACCTCCCACCTCATCAAACTCCAATTCCCCACCCCATACTCCCTCAGTGTGTGCACTATAATTCAAAACAACATCCTGTGCCTGACCCTGCTCAACCCTTCTCACCAACATTGACCCAAACATTCCTCTGTTACTAAATATACTACCCATGCAAAGAACTCATAATATCACCCATGATACACACTCCCCTTTCCCCTCTTGCAATCAACCCTCTTCAACTGTGAATTCTACCCACTGCCCCACCTGCCCCATTTACCTTTTAATGTCGAGCTTCAGCCGTCAGCCTAACCTCCTCGTGCTGTTCTCCATAAGCACAAAAACCTTCCTACCAAACGGCCGTTACTTCAGTTGTGCTCACCCACGTGATCTTAATCATACACAATGCTGCACTAATTAACTCAAACCCCATGACCTTTTCCCCAATGACTGTGCTTGAAATAATCCAAAACTAAAATGTGAACTCAAACTCCCACAATACACCTCCCAGTACCAGCCAAAGAACCTAAACCCCACACTCGTATAATCCCCTCCACAAAACATGTACTTGTCAATAAACCACATTAACTGTGTAAATCAACAACTTATTAGAATGTCCTGCAATCATTTAAACAAAGGTCTTTGATTATGTATCGTCCCAACGAGATTGCACCCCAGTGACGAAGTTGAATTTTCAAAATATGAAACAAAAGGAACACGACGAGTTCATCACTTCGGAGATAGTGTTAAATTGGAGTGGAGTTCATGGAGTTTACAATTGAACATTAGATATGAATAGCAGCAGTTGATCTACGTGTTAACAGCATTTGGATTTCGTCATTTAACTTTATGAATTTGATTCGGTTGCAGTGAACGCTAAATGGATTCATCAAAGAACTTTGTCTGAAGTAACGGCCGTTTGGTAGGAAGGTTTTTGTGATTATGGAGAACAGCACGAGGAGGTTAGGCTGACGGCTGAAGCTCGACATTGAAAGGTAAATGGGGCAGGTGGGGCAGTGGGTAAAATTCACAGTTAAAGAGGGTTGATTGCAAGAGGGGAAAGGGGAGTGTGTATCATGGGTGATATTATGAGTTCTTTGCATGGGTAGTATATTTAGTAACAGAGGAATGTTTGGGTCAATGTTGGTGAGAGGGGTTGAGCAGGGTCAGGCACAGGATGTTGTTTTGAATTATAGCGCACACACTGAGGAGTATGGGATGGGGAATTGGAGTTTGATGAGGTGGGAGGTATAGGCACTAGTAATATTATTTAGAAAACTGGGTTGACATTAAGTAGTTAGCTGAGCTTCTCTTTATGTTTTTGTTCCAGAGACCCCTGACGAAGAGTCTTTTGGGCTCGAAATGCATTGGGTATGAATTAATGGGCTTACTTTGAGATAAGATTGACCTGTACGTGTCACTGTGAAAAGCCTGGATGGGCACGCAGGAGGCATAAGAAAAAGTCTAATAAAGAATTCAGGTGCAATCAGGCTGTCTCCGCAGTGATGATAAGAGTTTGGAAACATTATGACAAGAGGAATTGTATAACTACTGGTATCGAGTGATTAACAGAGAGTACTTGGATTAAGATGACATAATGGAGGAGTATTCCCACATCGCAGTGCGACAGTTGGGTGCGCGATGAAGGTGCCTTTTGAATACTTTCTAAAAGTGGCATTTTCAGATCTGCAATTTAGAAACTAACTTTACTAAAAGATGTGTTTGTAAATTGTGAGTCCAGAGACACCAAACTTTCACTTACTATCTTTTCCCAATTGGAAGTTACACTTGTAAAGTCTTACAAGGCAACTCCATTGCTAACTTATGGGAGAGATATGCCTTGCTGTATGTAGTGAAAAACAAATTTAGCAGTTTTTCACTACTAGGACATGTAAAATGCAAAAGTACATGTCCTACTTTTTAAATACACTGCACCCCACCCATGGGCTACCTAGGGCCTAATGTCTGGGTGAGATGTATGTAATAAAAGGCAAGGTTTGGGCCTGGCCAGTAGGTAAACTTCCCAGGGTGAAATGACATGTTAAAGCTGTACACACAGGCTTTGCAGTTGGAGGCCATAGACAGGTCTGAAGGGCTACTCATGTGGGTGATACAATCAGTGCTGCAAGCCCACTAGTAGCATTTGATTTACAGGCCCTGAGCACATGTTATGTTATATAGAATTTATAATGTGCAGCTGTCACTCCGAGGAGCATCATGGTGCTATGCAGGACCCTACATCAGAGTGTAACACAGAGATCAGATAAGTGAGAGGCATAGGGAGTCTGGGAAACCAAAAAAACTGGTTTTCAGGGCTTTCCTGAAGTTTAGTTCTATCTGAATGAAACAAAGATGGCTGGGTAGAAGATTCCAGGCTTTGGTCCCCAGGACAGCAACTGATTTGCCACCCTTAGTGATGCACCTAAAGCTAAGGGGCTTAAGGAGATTCTCTGATAAGGATTTGAGGGGCCGCGGCGTCACGTAGGGTGAAAACCTAGCCCTTAGGAATTTAGGTCCTGAGGATCTAAAAGCTCTGTAGATAATTACCAGGATCTTAAAAAGAACTATTTTATGTATGGGCATCCATTGTAATGACTTTAGGGCTGCTGAGGCTGAGGAGCCTGGTGGCCATTTCAGGACTAGACGTGTGGCTGCATGTTGGACTATCTGTAGTTTATTGAAAACTGACTTATTAGTCCCTGCATATAAGCTGTTACAATAGTCCAATCTAGACGTGATTAGGGCTACTGCCACTGCCTTCATGGCTGTGCAAGGTAGTAGATCAAGGAACTGTTTAAGGGATTTTATCAAGTGAAAGCTCGTGCCTGTCACAGCTAGAGCTTGTTGACGAAAGGATAGTGAGGTATCGAATTTCACTCCTAGATTCTTTGCTACGTTTACTGTGTTGGGAGGAGGAGGGATGTAGTGCACTGTACTAGGGACTTATTGGTAAATCAAATAGGCCAATCATGGAGAAACCAAATGCCATTACATTTTAGACACAGAGCACATGAGCTATAGCCCTGGGCAGCAGTGAAAAAGTGCCCAGAGTCCTAAAACCAGCAAAAATGATGTTCAGCACACAGTCAAAACAGGAGGTCAGAAGGCAAAAAGTCAGGGGAAACCACGCCAAAAGATGCCAGGTCTAACTTAGACAGTAGGAGACAAAACAACAAAGTATTTAGGGACCAAAAACGGCAATGCTAAATGTCCCTCTGACAAGATGGATGAAATTTGGGAAACCAATTGACCAGTTTTGACACCAATCATTAATCCAATGGTTATGATTGCGACTGAGAACATCTCTTCTCCTACGTGAAAGGGAGCCAAACAATCTCGAAAAATACTGCAATATAATGGACCACTGCTAGTACAATCATGACCGAGAATTGATGGCAATTTTAAGAGCCTTTGATGCATGTTTCATGTTTTTCCCTAGGATATCATTAACAGGGCTTAGCAGGGTTTCATGGTGCATGGCAGTTCAAACCTCTTAATACACCTTTTCAACATCCACCATATCTCTATACTACCTTGCAGAGAAATACCTCTGTGTACTATTTGGTTTATATTTCAAAGACCCTTATACTTTACAGTCCTGTCAAGTAGAGGGACAGTAATCCTGTGCACGTGCCTCTTGTCTGCCTCCTCTCCCAGAGGCCATACCTACACATAACTAGTTGGTTTACACACTTGACGATCTTTGTCGGGTGAGCAGGCTACCTTATTATGGAGTTTCTGAATTGGGACGATTCCGCATTTATATTAGATATTCCAAACACAAATATACTACTCTTCGTGATGCTTGCAGTGGCTGACAAACTAGACCTTTAACACTTTTGAAAATTCAATTTTAAGAAAAAGTTTCAACATTCTCAAACAAGCACTGCAAACAACAATAATTTTACTCTTTTACATGGAAAAGGTGCATCTAAGCCTGAGTAAAACGGAGAACAGAAAGAATATAGTTGGCAATTACAGATACTTATGTCTGCCGTCAACGGGATTTCACAGTTGCTGCAACATATGTTATGCCTGCTATGTGTGTTCAAGGAAGAAAACACTGTTCCTCTCACCTGTTATGTATCTGCTTTTTATGTTGTGGCAGGTTGCACTACGGGGACCTATGCTATACCTGTACCATATATTTGTGAAGCTTGATGTGCCATTTTCACCCTATAAAAGCTATAACGATTGGCACTTTCAGGAATGTAACATACAGGCTAATAATTTATGGTGCTGTATGTCTTGACACGCCATGAAATTGGGTTAAGAAAATACAACCTGGCCCCCACTAAATCTACAGGTATCACTTTTGAATAGGCACTTTGCAAATGTGCAAACAGCATTAAGAATCATTCCCGGTACTTTTCACTGAACAAAAAGGTAAAAAGTAAATATAGCCATGCATTTGCTTATTTTCCTGAACAGGTCCCCGGGTTCTGTTCTGATATTTTCCACGTCTTTCTCTTTTACAGCATATACTCTGAGGAAGCATCCTTTCACATTGCATTCCACGCGCTGCACACGCTTGGGGGTTGTTCCTGCTCCCATTGGAAACCTACTCTAAATGGAGCTGTTCCGCGGAGCTTTTCTACCTTATTTATGGGCTATCCTTCACCACTTACCGGGCGACAAAGAACAGTAGACATTTCCCCAAAAATTGAATGTATTTCTAACAATAAAAAGTTAGGAAAACGAAGTTAATTTTTAGAACTATACCTGCAGTTTAGACTTGTTCTATCGTTGCAGCTTTCGCATCAGTGTCTTGCTGCTAATAAGGGTGCCCTACAGTCTTTCATCAGAAATGCTGCATGGCGGCACATGCCTCTGTTCACTTTGTATGTTTTCCATGCCTCAGTCGTAACCAAACAATCGCTTGTCAGTCTTTCCTTTTTTATTTTTAGTGAGTTCTGTCAGTGAGGATAATGTAGCATTGGTCAGTGATGTGTCTCGAGTGCGCTACAATAGACCTTTTGAATCAATTGCATTGAAGCAGTTTACTGTTGTAATAAGAAAATGCATTGTTTATGACTAAGATGTATTTATAAACCACACAACCTAAGGTTGCCTCTGTCCCATGCCAGTGTAGCTTTCATGTGTAAAATATTTTTAGATTTGAGGTTCGATGATAAAAGGTTTATGTAACAATATCCTCCAGCTTTCTTCGAAGTGTTTTTAGAGATTGAAATGTGTACCTTAAAACATATGTACATTACCTACACATGCATGCCTTTTTAAAAGTTAGTTAAAATGAGAGAGAGTGTCTAAGACTCTGATTACGAGTGTAGGCCTATTTAGCGCACCTGATAAATAACTGTACCTCAGGTATGTTATTTATCAGGTGCAATAAATAGCACCTATTATGAGTTTATGGGGAATAACATCCGTGTTTTGGTGTTTAACGCATGATACTGTAAGTACCGTATGCTTTTCCCCTGGTAAGTTTCAGCAGTTTTGACCTGCCGAAATTTAACGAGCCTTGAGGTATTTAACACATCTGATAATTATTAGATACATTAAATTCCCTTTAACTTGAAATTACAAACTGTGCGTAAACAGGGGTTTACGCACGGATTGGAATACACTGACAACATCATAATCAGGCCCTATGTCTGATCTTTTCTTTGACTTGCATAGTACAATTTTGGTATTTACAAGAATGTGAAAAAATAGTTTTGGGAAATCAAAAAAGAAAGTGACTTCATAGATGAATAAAAAAGCACAGTAGGATAAGTTGCCGTATCTTACGCCGTAAATTATCTAGGGACCAAATCACCAAGATTGTGCCATGAGCAGGTGTGACTTACTTTTGTAGTACTCCTGGGGGCATATTCTCAAGGACTTATCGCAGAGTTAGCGGCACTTTATCACAGCCAAAGTGGCGATAAATTCATCGCACCATTCACAAGCTGGTGTTAACAGCCCAGAACACCATTATATCCGCGATAGCATCCGCAAAAAACATCGCCACAGATGATCCCTGCAACTATCGCTAATGCGATGCAGAGTAGGCGTACCCGTGCAAAAAGCCGCGAAAACACCACTCCGCAACATTCTCAACAAGCAGCCAGATCGGCGATAAGACCACAAAACAGGCGATAAGGCCCGTTAGAAGCAGGAAACTAACACCTGCTCTGACCTGGTGCAAAGACGGACCACAGCCTGCACCACAAAATGGAGCCCAGCCCAGAGCCACACCTGAAGGGCAATAGATGCCATGGAGCCACTGATCATGCAGCTCGGAGCCCAAACAGGGCCACAACACCCACCGCCACCACCCCCAGGACACCCCCCCCCCGGACCTCCCTCCCGGCCTAAGACATGCCACATCAACTATACGGAACATGTACCAAATAATCCGCCAGATGTCACACAATCACATTTGGTGGCATGCATGTGTCGTCACAAAAATGAGCATCACACATCCACCTTCGATGTAACAAATGAAAATTTATTCAAAGAAACACAGAACAGAAATGAAGACACATGGCGGCTCCCCTTGGGACAATCCGTAGGTCACAGCCTGCAAGACAAAAATCATGATGAGAAGGTGTGTCTTGCGCACATCAAAGGACAGAGAGAGAGTGAAGGAGAGAAAGAGAGAAAGAGAGGGAGCGAGAGAAAGACTGACAGAGAGGGGGAGCGAGAGAAAGACGGGCAGAGAGGGGGAGCGAGAGAAAGACGGACAGAGAGAGGGAGCGAGAGAAAGACGGACAGAGAGGGGGAGCGAGAGAAAGACGGACAGAGAGGGGGAGTGAGACACAGATAACAGAAGAGATGGACAGGGAGAGAGAGTGCCAACAATGCGCACCCAGGCCACACTGCCCACCTGCTGCCACAGGTGTGTCTCCAACCACGTGCCTGTATGTAGTGCAGTTCACCAGGTCACACATCTGAAACAGATCCGTCATCTGAAACAGAGCCCAGAGACATGAATGGCAAAGTACACACAATTGCACAAGACATCATCGCCTGTCTGCCCCTGCGCACCCAGGCAGATGTACCCCAGCCCCTCCCGCCACCCAGCGGTTCATGCCCGCCCCTGCGCGCCCAGGCCTCACTGCTCACCTTCCACCCTTGGTGCATAGTAATGAGGGCCCACCACGTGCCGCTGCAAGCCACATGCCCGGGGCCCGCGGACATGGCACCCTCCACATCATGCAGCCCCGCTCCGCAGGCCACCAGGTCTCACATATGATTCTGGGTCTTGATTTCGCCATGGCAGAGGACATACCAGTGCACCGGGCATCATCACAGGCTGCACACCCGCTCAGCCCTTGAGGTGCCACTAACTCCGTGATCCGGGATGCGACACCACGAGGTGGTAGGCCCGCGCTGCCCGCTGGCCCTGGCCTACACTGCGGTCCAGCAGGGCACACAAATCCTGAGCAGTCTGGACAGCCGGGACGGGGCATCATCGCAGGCTGCACACCCGCTCAGCACTTAAGGTGCCCCTACCTCAGTGCACCCAAAGTCACCATCCCGTGGCGGTGTGCCTGTGCCGGCCGCAATGTATCCGGTGCCACCAAGTCTGTGTCCCAAAGTCATGGTCCCTGTATCATTGGGTATCGTGTTGCGGACGCCATCATGTCACCTCCGGTCCTGGGGAATGTGATGTTGCAGGGCCCGAGGCCCTCATGCCTACATTGACACCACACGGACGCACCCAGATAGAGAGTGGAAATGGCGTCGAGCACGTGCGCCCGTCCCTTTTCATTGGCAGGGTCACATGTCCTGTGACGCGTGTGCTGGATGGGTGTGGTGTGGGTGTAAACCAGCCGTGAGGGAGTGGCTGTGGCATGCTGACAACTAGACCTGTGAGCAGCAGATCACCACAGGAAAGACAGGGGACATGTAGCGTTGCCGTCCCCCCCCTGTGAGCGTAAGCGGAGTGGGCTGGCCTGGCGTATGCCAGTCCAGCGTAAAGGTCTGTATATGAGCCCGGGGCCCTAGGCGTGGTTCTGTACTGAGCTGGACAAGGAAGTAACTCATGCGTGTGCCCCTGTTGTTGTGTCAGCGCCACCCAGACCGCATTGGGCAATGTGTCACCCTGTGACCCCTGTTCTATGACATGAGCCACATGGACGTAAGAGGAGTCCAGTGAGCCCACATTCATCCATACTTCCACACTTAAAAGACCATAGACATGACACATCTGTGTGTATATGAATGTTTAATGCACATTCAGTGGAGTGTTGCATCTGGAGCAGTACAGGGCCATGCAAACCCCACATGACGATGTTGTCCCGTGGAGGTCCAGCCAGGGTCCTCCAGGGAATGACAAGTCCAAAGGAAGAGGACGAGTACAGTCTGCAGTCTGATTGCTGTGTCAATGGTGATCAAATATCATATGGCAGTCCATGTCGAGGTCCAAGGTGAGTGTCGCAGAGTGCATGGGGGGGACAGTGGAAGGTGATGATGCAGAGGGCAGTACCAAGCTGAAGCCAGACCTATGGATGAGATGCATGCTGCTGCGTCCTCCTTACCACGAGGGCAGTATCATCCGCATCTTCGTTCTCTGCTGTTTCATGTGCCTCACGTGTGGGTGGTGGTGTTCTGTCTCCAGCACTGTGTGGCAGTGACACATCTGTGGCCGGAGGTGGAAGGTCTGCCGCACTGTGTGGCACTGACACTTCAGGGGGCGGAGATGTGGATGGAGTGGTGGCAACAGCATGCATCCGCACCAGGCCTTGTGGCAGCAATGCCAAGAGGAGGGTCCTGAGGTCATTGAGGAACCCAGGTACCTCTCGCTGGTGTGCAGCCATGGCAGCCGCTCGTTCTGCATTTGCCCACTCCATGGTCTCCATTAACCTCCGCATGTTTCCCAACTCCTGTGTGACATCGCTAGAGCCACTCGGACTGGACAGTTATACTATTCTCTGAGTCAGGGATCCAGCGATGTCAGCCATGGTCCGTTGGAGAGCATGAAGCGGACTGTGGGTGTCCCTGATGGGACTTCGACACCCACATATGGCATCTAGTTTGTCTGCCATGCGGTCGAAGCCCACCCGCACCTGTTCAGCCAGATTCTCCAGGCACCCCAAAACACGGCATTGGAAGGCCATGTGTTCTCCGTGGGGGTCCTGTTATGTTATGTTATGTTATTTTGAATTTATAAGGCACACAGCTACCCAAGGGTTTCCCGGCGCCAACCTGAGAGGACCAAAGAGAAAACAAAAGGAAGAAGAAACTATTGATTGAATAGCCAAGTTTTCAGTGACTTACGAAAATGGACAAAAGTGGTCTCTTTCCTTAATAGCAGAGGAAGGGAGTTCCACAGGGTGGGACCCAAGCAAGAAAAGGATCTGCCACCCATACGTGACAATCTATACCTAGGAACCGTGTATTTCATTTGAGTGGATGAGCAAAGAGAACGTGACGGGACATATTGGTGGACAATAGAGTTTAAGTATTCAGGGACCTTGCCAGTTTTAATCTTAAACATATAGATTAGAGTTTTAAATTTGATACAGCTTTCAACCTTAAGCCAGTGAAGTTCACGTAAAGAAGTTGACACAGGGTCATTTTTTGGAATGTGGCAGAGTAGGCGGGCTGCAGCATTTTGTACAACCTGCAGCTTATGTGTCACATCCTTATTGGCTCCCAAAAAGAGGATGTTGCCATAGTCCAAGCGCGAGATGACAAGAGCCAGCAGCAGTGGTGGTGGGTGCTGCCTGCTGTGTGGTCTGTGCAGGGGGTGGGGTCTCCTCGTAGCAGCTGGCCTGCCCAGCTCCTGGAAGTGGGCTGCGGAGGCTCTCCACGAGCAGTTGGAGGGCATCATAGTCGAAGCTGTGGTCGTCCTCTTCGTCTCCAGAGAAGAGAGGGTCGGACTGCTCTGCAGGAGGTGTTGATTCTCCCTCTGCAATGTGAAGGGGAGATGCAGTTTAACAATGTGTCCACATGTATGTTGTCGCATTGTACATGTTTACATGCAGACAGCATGACTGGGTACATTGTGGCTGTTTGGGAGGAGCTGCCTATTTGATGGGGGACAGTGGACATTTCGACAACATCACGGATGTGTGTTTGTACTTGTACATTATCAACGCACATATCCCTGCAATGCCAATTGTGATTGGCCAGTGTCTGCACCTAAGCGGCACCAGTAGTGTCCTGTGTTCTGTTGTAGGTGTTTGTGGATTGTGTCACATCGTTGTCAATGTAGGTGTGCTCTGTATGTGATGTGTGTGCTGCATTTTTGGGGAGTTGCCCCTGCAGCTCAGATTTTGCTGCCCCTTATCAATTTCATGAGGTGTGCCTCTGACTTCTGTGCTTGTACAGTGTTGACATGTTGCATACTGGGGTACGTTGGTCTCTTGGTGGGAGTTGGTGGTCTGGGGCATGGTGTGTCCGCAGATGTGCTCAACTTAATTGTGCATGTGTGCCATTGTGCCCATCTCCCCCCGTCCCCCAGGCCCTGGTGGTTACTCACCCTGTTGCTGTTGTGTCGGGTCCTGTTGAGCAGTGTCCGGGCCCCCAACTCCTGCCACCGTCTCCCCACTGATGACTGTGGACACCATTTCCTCCATGTCGTCCAGCTCCTCCTGTGGCGCTGGGCTCCCACCTCCAGTCTGCATTGCTGCCTTCAGGTTGTTGGCGAGTTTCTGCTTGGTTTTGCGCTTGACATCATTCCAGCGCCTCTTGACCTCGCCCATTGTCCTCTTCAGCACTCTGACTGCATTCACCTTGTCCACGATGGACTGCCATAATGTATTTTTTGTTGCCAATGACACAGTGGAGGTGACGAACAGCTGTTGATGGTGTTCTGTCACCTCCGTTATCAGGATCCTGTTTTCCTGCGGACTGAAGTTCGTCTTCCTCTTGTTCTTGTCCTTGCCCTTCCCTGACCCCAAAGTCCCAGGATGGTCCTTCGGGGGGCTTGTGGGGTTCTGGCTCTCCTCCGTACTTGCTCCAGCAACGTCCATTGTGCTTCGCTGTTGTTTGGCATTTGTTTGTCTAGGTTTTTTCTGCTTTTATGGTGGTTGTTCCCGCCTGACGCGTGTGGATTGCAGGCCTGTAGCTGGGTTTTGCTGATTTTCGTATCGCGATTGGCCTCATCGCAGCTTTTTTTGCGTTGGTGTTTCGCATTTTTGCGGCGTGGCGTTGATTCTAACGCGGTCAGTTGGTGCGTTATCTGGGGAGTATCGCATGGGGCCGCCGTGTTGTGAATACTTGGTTAACAAAGCGTTAATTTCCCGCGATGGACTGCGATATGCAAAGTTGCGTTAAGCAAAATTTGCGGTGGTTATCACACGTTCTTGAGAATATGCCCCCTGGAGTATTCAGATATACTCCTGCCTTACTTCTAGGCAAAATCCACAAAGTTAAGTCGACAAGGGATGATATCCACATCCACATAGTGTTATGCCTAAGCTTAGGCATAGATCTCCGCCTACTTGCAATACATTATCTCTGTTTTGGATATATATGCCTGATAGTAGGAGTATGTTAACCCATCACTGTGATTGAGGGGGTGACCCAACATACAACCCAAAAGATAATACTAGTAAGTTACAGGGCATATTTTAAGTGCCCATCACCCAAACATTGTTCTGTAGCATAGGCAGGGATCTCGCTCTAAGCTGTGTAGAATTATGACTTGAAAACGATAGGAAAACAAACACAAACACAAACATTAGTACTGGAAGCACAAAAGTAAAGCCAAAGTCCTCGGCTCTGATCTATTCCTTCTGTTCTGCAAAGTGCTGCAGACCCAAATAACACCTACATTTGTGTTGTGTGTTATTTTGTGTCTTTGTGTTTGCATGTGTTTGGGAAATGCAATGCAATATAATGTGTCTTTCAGTGAGTAAAGATTAATGTTAAATGTGAAATGAATCATCTGCTTTTTTTTTTATATTCATTACAAATGAACAATTAGCAATGAGCAGCATTTGCACATCTGGGGCCGTATTACAGAAGGTGCCCCGGAGCAGCAACGGGCGTTTGCTCCTGCTTTGCCCGCCCCGGGACACTTTGGCATTACAGAAGGGGCACAGACACTTCTGCGGCCCCTTTTGTAATGCTGAAAGCAGTGGTGTACATACAGTGGCAGCGCTTTCTCAAGAGGGAGTTCCCTCATTTGCATGAGGCATGGCCCCATGCAAATGAGGGAATCCCTCTGCCTCTGCACCCGTTTCGTATTACAGACGGGGGCGCAAAGGCAAAGAAGCTCTTATAAGGCGCACCTCAAAGGTGGTGCACTGTCAGTGTGCCCCCTGATTGCAGCCCCCCCCAGGCCTCCCCTAGCAGGTGAGGAAAGTCAGTGCACCCGCCTGCAAGGGGATCTCTAATCGCCTTTAAAAGTGCAGGCAGTTTGCCGCCTGCACTGTGAAACACGGAGTGGCTGCTTTAAAGCTGCTCTGTATTTCACTTGAATGTGCTGCCCCTAGGGCAGCACGAGTTTGCGACTGCCCTGAGGGCACCGCATTCTATGTAATAGGGTGCACTTTCCTAGTTTACGCTCGGTGCACCTGTTTTAAGGTGCGCCGGGGGCAAACAGGGAAAGTGCGCCCTTTACATAATGGGGCCCCTCTTATGTTTGCAAATTTATAATGTGATTTATAGAGGTTTTATATAGGTATTTTCCAGTACCGCCCACAGTATTACGACTGCAGTGGTTGGACCACCACTAAAGCGCTGACTCCGCCGGGACTGAGGATTCCATGCGGTCGAGGCTGTACTGGCTGAGGCAGCAATATGCAGGTGGTACTGCAGCATATTACGAGCCTGCCATGAAAAGGGTGGTGATGCGGCAACTCTTGTCTCTGGGCCAGGGGGTGCATGCGGAGGGCACTTGTAGTGCCTCCATGTATTTTCACCCCCAGTTCCTGCACGGTGTGGCTTCACTGTGTAGGAGGGTGCCGTCGGCGCTCTGAGAGCTGCGGTCTGCATGCCAATGAGCCTGACAGACTGCCAATGTCAGACCATCGCAGGACCGCCCGCCAGACCAGGATTTGACACCTAATCTGGCAGGTGGTTGCACCACGATTTTGGGGGTCCCACAGCTGACGGCACGTTGCACCGTCAGTTGTTGGACTGCCAAACTCGTAATCTGGCTCATAGTCTGAATGAGACTTTACGTTATGCAGTGATAAAGCCAATATCTTTCACATTCTTAAATTGTAATCTAGGTCTGTCTCTCTAATTACAGCAATAGGAACCAGCTGTATGTCATACAACTTTAACTGAATTGCTTTTTAGAACTTATTTGTTAGTACTTATTACTTCCCAAATCAATGGAAGCCGTTTTACCACATTTAGAATAAAGAAATATTGAGTTAAACCTGAAAGGATTCATCTGTATGCTTTGTAAGCTACATGCATCTGTTTGCAATGTTGCATACCCACTGAGGTAGTTTAATTCAATTGGAATTGGTGAACTGCTTGTTACACAAGATTTGGGTGTGGTGCCAGCATAATATTGTCAAAATAGATCAGCATAATATTTCTTAAGTATCATCTGCAAAATATTGCATATTGGAGCGGGAAACGAAATATTATACATCCAACAGACAATATTTTTGTAAATAATATTTAAGACACGATGTTTATGGCAAACAATTTTCTGTATATGATGTTCTGGCATACAACCCAAGAAAGGCTGCAACAAATGAATTAGTCGTCCATTGATTTATCATACATAGACTACAAACCAATGTGAGTTAGCAAGACCGCACATGATCGGATTCAAAGAACAATCTGAAAGGCAACACGTCTGTCCAGTTTCACCCTACTCTTGTGCCCTTTTCCAGCATCAATAGTATGTGTTCTTGGTGATAAGTTGTGAAGAGTCTCATTCCTTCCAACGATGCCCGTATTTTGCTTATGAGTTTCTGAGCATCGTTCAGTTTGATTGCTATCTCTTCACATGGAACTGTGAATTTAATTACAAATTAGTTGCTTTCCCAACGAAAAAAAGACACATGCACTGGAAATAATGCCTCCCTTTCATGTCCCCAGTTAAAACAATTTACTGTTGTGACATGAAAATCCCTTTCACTGAAAAACGATTTCCTGTTTGAAGTAATTCTCGCTGTGGGACTGAAAGACAACCCTGAAGTTTGAGCATAGCTAAATGCTGTAATAATTTGATTAGAGTATGGTTTCGGGTCAGATTACATTATGGCAACCTAGAATGAAATTCATATTTGGAAAGTAGCAGGTGTTTGTGATTTTTTTGATCTGTGTCCATTAATAGCATACATATTGCAGCCAAGTGTCTTTCTGAACCAACATCTTGGTATTTAAAAGACATTTCCATATTGTCCATTTAGGTGGCATTTTTTCGTAACTTCTCTTCATCACTCAGAATTATTCTTATTTTTCATTTGGCATTGAAAGAGTGCTTCAGTTAATGTCGGGAGCCCTTTTACAAAGCTCTTTTGAATTTGCTTCATAAATACAGAGCAGGCAGCTGAGCAGTACTTGCTAACAAATTGGAGACTGTAAGTGTACCTAATAAAAGATTTTTTCCGAAAAAGAAGTACATTTTTAACACAACGGCAAACATTCACAGTTCAAAAAAAATTATGCTAAAATTACAATAAAGCAAGTCTCTACCTAACTAACAAGATTTGTCTATTTAGATAAGAGCCATGTTACTGCACGTGGAAATGCTGTAATACCTCGTCACTGATTGGGAAATCCATGCCTGTAAGCAGCAGAAAAACAGTGATGCAAACATTTCACTTTGACTTGTGGAAAAATATATGGAGGACATGTTTTCTCGTTATAGTCCCTATGAAGAGCTAAATTTGAAGAAATATTAAGATTACTGGCAGCAATAATGGAGTTACTGGAATTGTTAAATTACTATAAACACTGAGGGCCTCAATTTATTTCTATTACGGTTAAGCCCAAATCATGTGGTTGTGTGCACCTGGTAATACTTGTACAATCTGCATACATAGCAAATAACTAATTCACAAAGACATGTCATAAGATTTGTGTAAAGCTACAACTAATTAACTTAGCCAGGTTTGTGTACTTTTTCTGTGCAGAGATATCACTTACTCGTGTGGAAGTTCTATAACGTATGTACATTTGCCCATGTTTGGTAAGAGCCAGAGGTCCTGGTGAACCACAGAATCATCCTATCCCTACCAGCCATTGCCATTGCCAGAAATATTGAAACTGTGACCAATTTTTAAAATCTGTTCTGGTGAAATTGATGGACATCCTCTGTGATTTCCAATCAGGTTTCCGGCCTTCTGCAGAGAGGATTGTTTGTGTGGGACTCCTTACTGAGAGAAAATAGGGCCACAGACTTGAATTAATGCTTCTTAGCTTTCATCATCCAATATTACATCAATCAGGATATCCTCCTCTCTGTTTGCTACCATTTGCAGGATTAGGGATATCAGCACTTAAAGGATTTTGGTCATTACTATTAAATCATGGCCAGGAAGGTGAAATTGGGTTCCTTTGACTCTGAAAAATGTGGCCTATAGCACGCCAGAAGGGTCTCCTCAGGGGCGGCTCCTCCACTAGGGCGGAGGAGCGTCGTCCCACTGCTTTCTCGCAGTGCGAGAAGCAGAAACATAAAATGGTAATATCTTTCAGTTGTTACCATGTTATGTTTGGTTGTGGGCAGGCGGGCAGGCGGGCGGGGCTGCTCTGTGGGCAGCGGAGGAGTGGTGTGCCCACTCCTGAGTGCGCAAAGACTGTTTGGACGGCCCTCTGGGGCCGCCCAAACCAGACATGTACACTCTGCCCTTTAACATGCAGGCTGCAATGCAGCCTCCATGGAGAACATGGCCTCCCCATAAGCCCCTGGCTAGGCGGCGTCCCGACCAATCACAACGTTGCTTGCAGCATTGTGATTGGCTTTGGGGAGGGAGCCTGGCAGCCTGCTACCTGTTCCTGCTGGAGGCAGGAGAGCAGGAGCAGAGAAGACGCGGGACCTGGCTGGGGGAAAGGTACGTTTATTTTAAAAAAAATATTATTATTACATTAAACCCCCTCTGCATGACCTCCCCACATGACCCCCTGCCCCCTCACCCACGAGCCATGCCAGCCGCGACTAGGTCTCCTCTATCTTTTGTACCATTATAAGTGGCATAACTGACAATAACCCAGAGAAACCAAAGTGACGACTAAAACCTATATGCCGATGAATTCCAAACCATGTCAAGAAAACAAAGTATTTAGGAAGCAGACTGAAGAAATGAAAAGAAAGAGAAGATTTATCCAGGCACAGTGGGTTGAGACAAACTATGAAATCACTTTTTTCTCAGGAGAAAATACTTGTATGTTAGCTTGAAAGTAAGAGTACAGGGCACTACTACCAAAATACTGATTAACATTTTAACCCTTTTATATTTGGAATATCTAGGAAACAATATTTCTTTGGTGAAGCAAATATTTTTGAAACATAAAGGAGGATTTGACTTTCCAAATTGAAAGGGAACAAAATTTTAACAGAGCACACATGAAGCTGACATCTGGTTGGAGTGAAGGTGCGCAAAAAATGTATGAGATAACAGCCTAAGTGCATGGAATTTCTTACAGAAGGGCCAGTTAAGAGAAGTTTGTAAAATAATCTATACAAAACTGAGCAGTATCTTCACAAAGATAAATATACACATGTATATTTAGTACGCAACTGGTTTTGAAAGGAAAAAATGCATGCTGTCCAAAGAAGGAAGAACAGACCTGCTTCCTTTGAACACAGGCTCCCAAGAAGTGACTCCAAGGCTTAGTTGGCTGACGTCCTGGTTGAGCTACAGGGACACAACAAGCTTCCAGATGCCTCCCTACAACCACCCCATTGAACAGCACCATGTGGACCTGCCTGTGCACTGTTGCTGGCATCTGCTGGAATTAGTCCCGGAGTGACCCTTGGCTGAAATCAGAATGTAACCCTCCTGAAGAGAAGCAGAAGATGCAGAAGTTTTGGGCTCCTTGCATTCAAGAAGTGATCTCTTTGCATGGAAAATCAATTGTCCGCAACAACCGACAATGCTAGACATGCAATTTACGCCAACAATGCCAGCCCACGACTACTGCCAAAGTGAAGCTCCAGTGACAACAGACTCTTCCCCTTACAACAGTGAATATCTGCAATGCCCGACCTACTTCTCATGCCCACAACACCCTTGTCCTCTCTCCCAGTGCAAAAAGGAAACTCTTCAGCGGGACAAACCTGGGCCCTGTGTCTGACCCACACTCCATCTCGATCGGCCTGTACTTTTGACTTTTCCCTGGTACAGCAGACCAGATAACTACAAGTGGCGCTTTGTGCTGTTAGGCGCTATATTCTCCTAAATATTTAAAACCTCATATCTCTGGTTTTAGAGGTACCTATTTTGATGTCATTTTATTTATTAGACTTTACTATATTTTTCTAAATAGGTTTGTGATTTTTCTTGGGTTTTCACTTTATTACTGTTTGATTGCTGCATAAATGCTTTGCATATTGCCCCTCATTTAAGCCTGACTTGTTTTGTGCAAAGCTACTAGATGAATAAGCACAGGTCAATTTAGTGACTTTTGTGGTTTACCCTTACAACGATTGTTGTTGTTGTCTGAGTGCTGTTTGCACACCTCACAACAAATATCACAGTGGCGGCTCGCATAGGGCGTGCTGCGGGGTGGTGGGGCGGGGCGGGGCGGGGGGTAGTAAACTCAGACATACGATGGAACAGAGGAACGTAATAATTACTTTCCTCCGTTCCGTCGTATGTCCGAGTTTACTACCCCCAACCCTGCCTCTCCCCCGCCCCGCCGCCCCGCAGCACGCCCTATGCGAGCCGCCACTGCAATATCACAATTTCTTACATCTGTTGTAGAGCCTATCTCTCCAATTGACTATCACTGGGTAATATGTTACCTTTTAATAAGAACTAACTGAATATTGGAAGCGGATATAAAACTAAAGTTTACACTCAAATAAATTGTAATTTACAAACCTCTTTAATGGTAAAGTAGGAATTTTGAGTTGTAATTCTGAAAATTACCTTTTTAGAACGTTTCCATTTTTGTGTCCAAACCAACACTGCCTTTCTGCCAGAACAGGGTAGCATGACTGTAGCTGTCTCTCCTGTGATCGATTGTTGATTACTTCCAGACATGAGAACAAAGAGGGCTAAGTGTGGACAGGATGGGCCATTCTCACAGAATGACTGGAGTTGGTGTGCTAGGCCAACCCTCTTACCATTTATGATTCGATGGACCTTTCCTTTGCCGACTGAGAGGTAAAGGGAGTTAGCATTAAATCAATCAATTTAATTAACAGTGCAACCCATTTGGTTACACAATAAGGACCAGGAATCAGTGACTATAGTTAAGAAGATTTATGACAAGCTAGCAGTCAGGTTAAGGTAAACGAATCTGTAAAGAAACAGAATAACAACTGGAAAACTCAACCTCCTAAAGAAGTTTAGGCGTACCAACAAGAGGCAAACAAGAAGTTCAGTCACAACAAAACAAATGATCAACAACAGAATTTGGTCCTCAGAGAAGAGTTTCAGATTCTCTCTTCTATACATGAGTGAAGTCTGAAATCATCTAAGTTAAAGTCCAAACTAAGGAGGGTGGTTTAAAACTTAACAGGATCTCAAAAATCAGAGAAATGCAGAAAAATAGGGAAATGCGGGAAAAAGAGGGAAGGTATGGGAAGGTGTCAGCATTTTGAAAGCTCAGTCAAGAGTCTTCTTGGGTTAGGGAAAATGAGTGTTAGCCAAAGCTACACTCTGCAAGAGTCAAAGGGAAGCAGGTCTAAACCTCTCAAATTCTGAAGGAAAAGTGGTTTGACTTCGAACAGTGTGAACGCCGATGATTTCCACCAGAATCTCTTAGGTAAGACCCCTCTGTTCACACCATCTGGGGTTAGAGTGTCCTTTCCACTCTCACATTGAAACTGTAACATCGACAATCTCTCCCAGGCCAGACATAGAAACAATACTGTCCTTGATCACCTATGCACCTTTGCAACATTAATAAATTGAGACTTTCAGTTAACGCTCTAGCTCTCCCTTTTCCTTGTCAAGGTCTTCTTCTCAGGCTCTCTCTCGATTACTAGTACAGTCTGGAATCTATTCTCAAACTAACAAACCATGTGAATTATACTGCAAGGAAAAGAGATGCAGAAAGAAATACAGGCCTAGTAATAATGTCAATTTAGCATCTTAAATCAATGGTGCACATTTAATATATGTGTGCTCATTTGAGCACAAATGAATAAAACTGTTAGCACATTGGATTCATGTTAAGGATACACATATATAAGTGTGACTAAGAACTACATTATGAATGCAAAGGTGAAACATTCATGCACACATTACATAAATCATTTTCGGATCTAAAGTAAATACATGTTGATAGTGTAAGGATGGTTTATTCAATCACCTAAACAGTAAATGTAATTTAATGAATTAAGGCACAAAGTATATATGAATTCTCCAATTGTACACAAAATGCACTTTAATAGTGATGTCAAGTGCAACACTTTATATTAATTTCGTTAGGCCACACAGAAAACAGGTGCTAAGTGCACATTTATATTGCATATTTGTGATGTGTAAAGGTGGTGCCAAAATGACCACCAGAGTGACTCCAACGGCTAGCTGGCTTGCCTCCTCTGTGAGTTACAGGGACACAATAAGCTTCCAAAGGCCTCCCTGCAACTGCTGAGCTGACAAGCACCCACATCACCTGTCTCAGCCCTGCTGCTGGCCTCTGGTGGAGTGAGCCTATATCCCCAAGAGTTTTCCCCCAGGTCCTGGACTCTCCTTTGGCATCCTGAAGTTTGGACTCGACTAAGAGGCCAGTTTGTGCCAACCGCGATGACTACCAACGTGGAGCTCTGGCAAGACCTGCTATTGGCGTGGGCAGTGCATGTCCGTGATCATCAACACAAAATCTGCACTTCGCGCAACAGTACCAACAGCCCGCAGTGACTGCCCAAGTAAGCGCCAGCAAAATTCAGCTCTGCACGCTACAGTTACGAGCTTGCGACTTTCCCCCTGTCTAGTGCGATTAGATAATCGCGAGTGGTGTATTCTGCTTCTGGGCCCTATTTTCTCCAAAAACTGATATTCAATATCTCTGGTTTTACTGAATGAATTCTTTTTTATTTTGGTGTAATTTTATTTATTAAAATTTACTCTGTCTAAATTGGTTTGGGATTTTTATTGTATTGTGTCTTCACATTTTTACTGTTTGTGTGCTGCATAAATACTTTAAACTTTGCCTTTAAGTTAGCCTGACTGTGTTTGTTGCAATATAACAGAAGGTTAAGCACAGATTGAATTAGTTGATTTTTGTGGGTCACCCTGGAAATTATTGTGGTTGTTGCATAACAGGGTCTGCCACCATCTCAACTAATAACCCCATTTCTTACATTGGAGACTGATTGGATCCTGGCTTCCCCACTTGAACAAATTGTGTGATTGTGCAGAAGTTACAGTGTCACAAGATCTAGAGATAACCTAATCAGTTTAAAACGAAACAAAACCAAATCGCAGTCTGAGCTACAAACGAAAATGAATCCATTTTTCTTATGGACAAAAAATAATTAAAAGACAGGTAAGTAGTATAAGGAGATACCATTCCTCCCCATTCATGCCCTTAAAAGTGACAGGTCCCCCTCCGGTCCCCCCGCCCCTCGCTGTGTCCTTAAAAGTGACGCGTGTCCTTAAAAGTGACAGGCCTCAAACCCCTCACTGTGTCCTTAAAAGTGACGCGTGCCCTTAAAAGTGACAGGCCTCAAACCTCTCTGTGTCCTTAAAAGTGACAGGCCTCAACCCCCTCGCTGTGTCCTTAAAAGTGAAGCGTGGCCTTAAAAGTGACAGGTCCCCCATCCCTTTGCAGTGTCCTTAAAAGTGACATGTGGCCAGCTTGTCCAAGGGGCGGTGCTAGGGGCGGGGCTGTTTCGGGAGCCACCAGCGAGCCAGAGCCCTATGACGCCTCTAAGGCCTTGTTGATGTATAGATGGTACGCCCCCTTTTAGGAGCTGTTTAGGATACATATAAGGCATCCTTAAGAGCGTTGTACAGCAAGCAGCCGCCGGAAGACAAGAAGGTTCCCATAGCAAAATGAAGAGATACAACCCTCTTGTGAAGAGCCCTATGTGGGTTTGCTCCAACCCCCTATCAGTAGATATTACCGCAGCTTACCAACGATGGTAATGGACGAGAATGCTCAGCAAGAAACACCTAAGGATAGGGGCTGCGACCTTACTGGCTTTAGTAATAGCATGTGTCGGGGGGTGCAAAACCTCAATCTCAAGGATTGCGTATGCCTGCTGTCTCCGGTTAAGGGCACCCCCAGCACGAGTGAGGGCTCTGGTAGCGGCAGCTTGTTTGCCGGCCCCAGTTTCGTGGATATGGAGGAATCTGAAGAGGCTGTAGCACCAGCTAACACAACCGTCTATGAAACCAAGGCCCTTCAGGAGGACCATGATGCTGATGATGTTGTGCTGCAACCGTCGGGTACAGTCGCCGAAGATGTTGGGGCAACGCGGGACACTAGCGACTCTCAAGATTTCAGAACCGCAGCAGAGGCCGGTGAAAATGCAGAGGTTAGTAAAAAAATAAAAATGTTATGCTCGGTAGTTACAAAAAAAAAAATGCGGTATTTTATTTCTTCAGCTATTGGCATATCAATCTTTCTTTTTTGTCCCTAGAGCGTAACACCAGCAGGATGCACCTACTTCATAAAGCACTATGGTAAAGAGCCTGTAGCACCTCCTAACACCTCTGTCTACGAAGACATGGACCTTCAGGAGGATGCGGCTGCTGCGGAGGGCGTGTTGCAACAGCCCGGTACAAGCGTCGAAGATGACGGGGCATCGCAGGACATTAGCGACTCTCAGGATTTCAGAGCTGCCGCAGAGGGTTGTGAAAATATGGAGGTTAGTATGAAAATGTTATGCCCCTGTATCTATATAACGATGTATTTTATTTCTTCAACTAATGGGCTGTCAATCTTTTTTTTTGAACCCTAGATAGAAGCCCCAAAAAGAACGGCTGGAGCCTGGCGACCTGCAAAAGCGAACAATGTAATCTTTAATTGTCTGTGGTGTTCAAAACAGGCTGAAAGCTCAACGTGCCAAAACAGCGAGGGCTGCGACAAATGCGTATGCGGTTCTAAGAGCGCCGCGTGTGAAAAAGATGAAGATGTCGGATTGTCCTTCTTTGAACGGCGTGAAGTTAAGGGTTTCGCAGCGGCGGTAGTACTAAACTGTGTCAAACGTGACTATTACAGTCTTTGTCAAGGCCACCAAATAAGCGATCCAGAGCAGGCGGCTCACGAATGTTTGTGCGAATCATACAGAGCAAGAACAATACGCTATATTTGTGGCTTGTTAAACCCGTACAAGGTGTATAAGCTGCTAAAGGTGGTGTACGGCCTGAACCCTGAAAATAAAACTGTACACCCCGATATGTTGAGGATCTTGACATCTGCACTCAATGAGATCCAATACGCCTATGACCCGAGCGTAAAACTACCTGAAATGCAGGAGATGTGCCCGACTCTTGATAGAAAGCTGCTACAACGACTCGTAGAAAGGCGTATGTGTAACATGTATAAAAAAATAATCTCAGGGGGCTTTGGCCCCCGAAGACTATTTACCTAAGTTCTTATGTAATGTTACAGGATAGTGTGTATTTAGAACAAACAAGCGGAATGTTACAACGCAAGGTGGTTATGTGTTAATACGTACTTATCACGTTTCCTATGAAAATGTAAAGTATCTTTTGCTCAGGTTTTGGTAGTATTGTTTATCTGGTTTTTAATAAAACGCCCTTACACAAAACAATCGTCTTTCATTTCATTAATTGTACCGGATGCTATCATGTCGGGGGCTATGTTAAGAAAACTTTATTATGATACAAGAGGGGTTGGTAGCTTTGGAAGTGTCGAAGCCCTATACAGAAGGGCTGCAGATGAAAACGAGCCCGTGAGCAGAGACCTGGTCAAGACATGGCTATCAGGAGAGGAGGCGTATTCGCTCCACAAGCCGGCCAGAAGCCGTTTTAAGAGACGTCCTACAATCGTTAATGCTCAAATAGATTATCAGTGGCAAGCTGACATAATCAGCCTTCAAGATATAGCAGAACATAACAACGGCGTTTGTTATATATTAACAGTCATAGACGTACTGTCCAAGTACGCCTACGCAGAACCGTTAAGCGATAAAAGAGGGGCCAGCGCCACGGCCGCTTTTAAAGCCATCTTCGCGAAGGGCAGGGTTCCTCAAAAACTACAAACAGACGCCGGTAAAGAATTCTTAAACAAGACATTTCAGAAATTATTAAACAACCACGGTGTTCAACATTTTGTAACACACACGGAGGTGAAAGCAGCGGTTGTAGAACGGTTTAACAGAACTTTAAAGTCTAAGATGTGGCGGTATTTTACGGCCAACAACACCTACAGATACGTGGATGTTCTACAGGCTTTTTTAGATGTGTATAATGCCAGTTATCACCGGACCATCAAAACATCACCCGCAGAGGTGACTCCTAGTAATTCTTTAGATGTTTGGCGAACGGTGTACGGGCATAATTTTGCTACAAAGGTGAAGAAACCTGTTTTTAAAAAAGGCACGCATGTGAGGATTTCAAAATTGAAAGGGGTCTTCACGAAGGGCTACCGCCAGACTTTTAGCGACGAGATATTTATAGTGGATAATGTGGAGCTTAAAGAAGGGCTGTATATTTACAGCTTAAAGGACTACGCTGGGGAAGCTGTATCGGGGGTGTTTTACAAGGAAGAGTTACAAATGGTACCTGATGATCCGAACAGGGTGTATAGGGTTGAAAAGGTTCTGAAAAGGAAAGGTAGGGGGCTAGCAGCCAGGCATATGTCAAATGGAGGGGATGGCCGGAGAAATTTAACAGTTGGGTGTTGGCCAGCTCCCTGAAGGGTGTGTGAGCTAAGGACCGTCTAAAATCCTCTAATAAGATGGAGACAGCCCCCTTTTATATCACCTTACCATCCAACGCTTCTAAGGGCATGTTCCCCGACAACCAGATTTCTAATTACACCGTGAAACTGGCTAAGCCTGTGGACCTGAAAGGGGATTGGGAGGTGGCCCTAACAGAAATTCAATACCCTAGAACATGGAATACATTCACACAGGCCGAGGCAAAGTTTTACATAAAGCGTGAGCAGGATCCAGTGAGCATGCACGAGAGCATTCCATACGGTTACTACCCAACCGTTATAAGTGTTGTCGATGCTGTCAACAAAGCCATAGCCAACCTCGAAGCATATCCGAATACGCATCTGTCATTAGATAACGTCAGAAGGAAGGTATTTCTTAAAGCACCAAGCCGTACCACGACGTTTAACTGCTCCGGTAAATTAAGAAGGGTTTTAGGCACCGTGCTGCATGCGAAAAGTCCGATGGAGCAGGATCACACATGCCCCGATATTAACGGTGGGTTCTATACGCTCTATGTGTATAGCGACATTGTAGAGGCCCAGAGGATCGGTGATACTTATTCACCGCTGTTAAGATGGGTCCATGTACAGGGTGAAAATAATACGATGGTTAATATTCAATTTAACAAGCTCGACTACGTCGCAGTTTCTAAAAACCATTTTGACACTATTTCAATTATGATCTACGATGATCAGTCTGAGCCGGTGGCCTTTAAATACGGGAAAGTTATTGTTAAGCTTCATTTAAGACCGAGACACGACAGCGGTTATTAACCAGGCATCATGGTGGTCGTGAAAACATACGGGGACCCGTCTATGTACAGGGACTATTACAGAAACCAAGCCGGATATGGAGGTCCGCCGTACTTTCAAGGGTCGCCGGTTATGTATGGGGCTGGTTTAGGGGTTTCTTCAGGAGCCTGTTTAGAAGAGCTATGCCGTTCTTGAGAAGAGGCTATGAAATTGTAAAACCGCATGTTAAGACGGCTGCTACGAACATTGCCCATGATGTTGTTGGGTCTGTTACTTCGGCGGTTGCAGAGCGCATGAACAAACAGCCGCAAGAAGGAGCGGGTCTGTTGTACAAGCCGCGCGCGAGTGTTAAAAGGAAGCGCAGGCCTTCGAGACGCAGGGGTCCACCGGTCCCCTATAAAAAAAGGAGGAGTTCTTCAAAACGCCCTCAGAAAAGAAGAACTCCAAGACGGAAGAGAGCTGCGAAGAAGAGAAAGGGTTCTAAAGTCAATATTTTTTAAAGCCTCGTAAACTAAACCATGGCCTTCGTACACTGTGCATCTGGCGAGTGCGCCAAATCCGAGTTAGACTTGTTTACTCTAAAACCAACGCAGACAAGCATCGAAAACAGCTTCTTCATGGAGGTATCGCCTTTAGCCGCCTTGACACCGCTGGCCCCTATAGAGTTTTTTGTGTCAGGGTCCACGGATATGTATTTGGATCTCAACAACACGCTGCTGCATCTTATGTGTAAAATCGTAAAAGCGGATGGGTCCGACATAGCAGCAGACGCTCGAGTGGCAACGATCGCTACCCCCTAGCGGCCATGTTTAATCAGGTGGACATCACCCTGGGCGATCGACTCATCACACAGAACGATAACATGTACGCCTACAGAGCCTACCTCGAGAGTATTCTAAATTACAGTAGCGACGCCCTTGACACGCAGCTTTCAGCTGGTCTCTTCTACAAGGATACATACGGCCAGTTTGAAACCACGGCTCTGGACGGTGCCAATCATGGTTTTGTAAAAAGAGCAAGGTTTGCAGCAGGCAGTCGCAACTTTGACCTCCTGGGTCGCATACATTCAGATCTCTTCTTCCAAGATAAACTGCTTATCAATGGTATTGACCTTAAGATCAAGCTCACACGCAACAAGGACTCATTCTGTCTCATCAGCGGGGATGCGGACCAGTACAAGCTGGACATCCTGGCAGCGAGCCTGTTTGTAAAGAGAGTGAAAGTGTCCCCGAGCGTCAGATTAGCGCACGCCGACGCTTTGCAAATATCAAACGCCAAGTACGCTGTGGAAAGAGTAGCTCTGAAGGTGTTCAGCATCCCAGCCGGTACCCGTTTAACCCAGCAGCAGAATTTATTTCTAGGGCAACTACCCAAACTCATCATCATCGGTTTTGTGGACAATACAGCCTTTAGCGGCACCTACGCCTTAAACCCCTTCAATTTTAGACACTACAACATCAACTACGCGGCGCTGGTCCACGAGGGCACTGTGATTCCTGCAAAACCCTACACCCCTAGTTTTATAACCTCCAACTACATCAGGGAATATCAGGGGTTGGTTTCAATAACCGGGAAGCATCTAAGGGACTGCGGTGTAGCTGTGTCAAGAGAAGGCTATGGGGACGGGTACACGCTGTTCGCATTCGACCTGACCCCCGACATGGAAGACGGCGATCACTACAACCTTGTCAAAAACGGGAATCTAAAAGCTGAAATACGATTCAGTAATCCGCTACCGACGAATGTGAACATGGTCGTATTCTCTGTATTCGACAGCATCATTCAGATCAACCACGCAAGACAGATTTTGTTTGACTATCTTTAAAACATTTTGTGAAATGGACACTGTGCAGATACGCTCGTTCTTAAGCAGGCATAAAGACGCTAGGAAATACTTTTTAGGTGTTTTCCCTAGCGACGGGTTACCACCTGAAATAGGGTTAGAAAGGCCCCGCACTCTAGTCTTTAACACAGACCCGCATGACAAGAGCGGAACACACTGGGTGGGCCTGTTTATAGACAGTGACAAGGTTATATTGTTTGACAGTGCCGGTGAATTCCCAGAACATCGTATCTATACAACCCCTATATTCAAGTTTGTGAGAAAAGCCGCTGCGCGGTTGGAGTATAACAAGCTGAGGCTCCAGGATTCCATAGCCATCACATGTGGGGAGCATTGTATTTATTTTATCAGTAAAATGTCTGAGGGTATGTCGTTTAGAAATTTCTTAAATCTATATTCGCGTGACCTTGTTAACAATGACAATATAGTTGTGAAATATGTAAAAGAAAACACAGTGGTCTCGGTCAGACCTGTGAAACCCGAATATGTCGCTTGTCAAAATTGTAAGTCCGTGGGACATGTGTATGTTTAATGATGAGCGCCTAAAATAAAAGACCATTATTTTTTTTAAAAATACGGTATTCAGACTTTGTATTTCTATGCTACCACATACAACATAATTAAAACCTTTTAAAAGACAACAGAGGCAGGTTGTAAAGTTATAAAAAAAGTGTTTTATTACAAACATCTATTTGTAAGTCCGTGGGACATGTGTATGTTTAATGATGAACGCCTAAAATAAAAGACATTATTTTAAAAAAAATACGGTATTCAGACTCTGTATTTCTATGCTACCACATACAACATAATTAAAACATTTTAAAAGACAACAGAGGCAGGTTGTAAAGTTATAAAAAAAAAGAAGTCTGAAGAAACATCAGGGTGTAAGCCAGGTACTTGGTTTGAAAATTGCCCTTTTTCGAGGTACAACCATCGTTGTAGGGGTACTCCAGGAGGGGGATAGCAGGGGTGTGTCAGAGCCTGTTGGTGATGGGTGTACGGGGGCTTTCAAATTTTCAAGCAAACGACGGTGCTCGTTATTACCCACGAGCGTGGAAGGTATGTTGAGTTCAGCAGCGGCTCGTAGAAACGCATCCCAACCACGCGGTGCGTTTTGAGGCGTTATGATTTTGGGGTGCGTGAGACCTTTGACTAGATCGTACATGTGTGACCCTGCAACCGGCTGTCCCTTGTAGAGAAATTCGCCTCGTTCATTCCAGGATGTCAGGTCTTTAGAAGTTGTAAGTTTACTCATCAGCATTTGCGCGGCCCCCTGTGTCTTTGACTTATATTTTTTAAGAGATCTGTAACAAAGTCATCTGCGGGTGCTGCATGGGCCTGTGATGGTTGCAGGGGCTGAGGGCCATTTGGAGGCACGGCTGGTTGTTCAGAGTCCGGGGTGTATAGAGTCAGCTTATTTTTCTCGGTATTCCATTGGTTGTAGTAACTTAAAAAGTTTTTAAGGGTGCTGGTGTAAAGGTTTGCCTTGTCATAGGGGTTTAGATCGGTTCTGTTCAAAATGTCTTTAATTTCAGCATCCAGACGCAGAGTCTCATTTCGGCGTATATCCCAAGTGTTGTCCTTTGAAGAGCCCAGCTGGTCCATTTGCTGCCTCGGAACCAAATACATCTTGGTGGCATGATCCATTACTGTCCCGAGAGGAGGCTCGTAATTATGGGTATAGCTATGCCCAGCAAAGAGCCTATAAAACCTCCAGACTGTTTCACCAGTTTCTTCTTGGTAATGAGTGAGGCCCTTTTATTACTGAGCTTCTTGATAAGAGACCTCTTCTTCTTCAGAACCTGTAACTGACTCTTTGATATAGGGACGTTGCCTTTTAGGGTATTTAGGGCAATTTCAGAAATGGCAGACACTAAGTCGTCAGAAGCAGCGCACAGGATGGCCTTTCGGTGCTGGGGACTGGCTGTAACAAGCATTTTCAGGAGAGCTAAATTGCGACGTAGGCGGGCCGACATGGTCAACACCTTGTATTATAAGGGGTCGGATTGTAAATGTCTCTAAAAGTCATCAGCGCTGCTTTTTATAGGCACGGTCCTTGGGCTTAGGGGTGTAAGCGACTGGTAGATCTGGGGCAAATATATCAGCCCTCAGTCTATAGTCTTCTAGAGTTTCATTTTTTAAGTCGACCAGCAGGTAGCCGTGGGGTTTTGCTGTAGCATCGTTAAAGGCCTCCATGAAGAAGTGTGTGTTTCCTGGGTACATCTGTTTAGCTATGACTGATATTTGTTGTTTGTCCCGGGGTTTTTAAATAAAACAAGGTATGAAGCGTTGAGAGCTATAGACCTGCTGTTCTTGCCCTTGTAAAACAAGTTCTGCACAATGTAGCAGATGCTTAGATTACGATGATGCGAATATTGAGTAAAAGCTCTCTCTAACTCCGGATGATCCCCACCTTCACGCATAAGGTCATCGACAATTATCAGGTTTACAAGGGACGGGGGCAGTAACTCATCATCGTTGAGATTATCTGGTATGCCTTCTATAAATCTGATATGGGGGAAACGACTGGCCATGTCTGTATAAAGAGCTTGCCAGCATGAATAAAGCCATACAATGTTGTTAGGGGTTTGGGATAAAACAGAGGCAGCATTTTCTAAGAGCTTTTTTATAAAGTAGCTCTTACCACAGTTTGAGGGCCCTGCTAACACGCATGCGAATGGATGCTGTAATCTGGTGTCCATGGTGTGGGGTCTGTATCTCTAATGAGGCTAATAACCATACGGCAGTGTTTTATAGTCGGCAGTCAGGACCCTTTTATCAAAAACAACCCGTAATGTCTTATGTAAGGGCTGGGTTGTAATTTCCCACTTCTTTTTGGACCTGACTATACACGGCTGGTTCACAACTATGGTTTTAGCATTTTCACATTTGTCGGAGGCCGCGTATTCGTGCACCAGATTCTTCAGACTATCAAAATTGATTTTTAGGGTGTTGCTGACATTTAAGGTTATGCCTTTGACCTTCATACACACTTTGTTCTTGTTTGTGCGGTAGGAGTATGTTTTAGGCCCGGATGACGTGTATTCTATGATATGCTCATCCTTATCTAGTTCGCTGGTCAAATTACCCAGATAATCCCCAAGAGGAGGGTCTTCATCCCCTGGTTTACTCAGAAAAATCACTGAGTCGGTATCGTGATACAAGCAACGGTCCTGGAGTTTGTCCATAACCTTGTAAAGTTCTAGACGGGCATGGGCTGTGGTGAAGCACGCTATGAAGATGTTGATGTTGTTACACGTTGTGGGGTACGCTTTTGTGTATTTCCAACACACAGCTGCGGTCTCGTCATCGATAAACCCGCAGCTGGCCACCTCGTAACATGGGGCAAACAGGTACTTAAACAGCTCATCAGGATCGGTTATTAAGGTCGTATTTGACAGGTTTGTACGCTGTGCGAATTTTCCCCATAAGGAGTTGAGGCAGAGCTTGGCTAACTGTCGGCGGGCAGGGTTGACCTCTATCAAATGGGGTCGTAAACGGATACCTTCGTGAGCGTAGTAGTCAGCGATGTATTTCTGCTTTGCATCCTGACTAGTACACCATTCGGGATACCCTGAGGCCTCCTGCTTGTCTCTGAGAAACATATTAATGTATGGGGCAAAGAGACGTGTCGTGGTCCTCTGAAAATGCCATACCTCGTGTATCCTACCGAGCCTGTAACCTTTCTCTAAGGCCGCTTCTACCTCGATGCTGCACCAGGTCCCTGTGAGCATCCTTTGTTCATCGGTGTGTCTACAAGCGTCAACCTCTTTAAGCACCGCACATGTGCGACAGAGGGGGAACATCAGTTTACCATCGACTCGGTATGGTAACACCGGAAAGTAAAGCTGTCGTGGAGGATAGATTTCACATTTGACTAGCCCAAAGTATTCGGATATGTGTTTAAAATTTCTATATATGATGGTGGGGTGTCCTAATGGGTATACCTTCATTTTGTTCACAAATGGGTACAGACTGGTGAAATCATAGTAGTGTATTTTCTCACCCTCACCCACGGCCCTGTACAGTTGTATGGCATTTGTACGACCCCCGAATAAGGCATCGCGGGGTTCCAGAGGTTCTGGTAAATCATGACTCTGAAGGAAAGAGCAGAGCGCTGTGTCGGTTGTTAACATCTCTAGCCACTCATGCTCCCAAAGAACCCTCATAGCAAAGCCACATTTTTCAACATACTGCGCCTTCAACAGTGTACGTCGGTGTAAGTGTTCAAATTTGACACCCATCAGTCTGTTAAACTCATGGGGTTTGTAACACTGGGGACAGCCGTGGTAAAAGCAGCCATTGTATTCAAAGGCCGTCGGCACCCCCTTAATTACAGCGTACCCATCCAGGTAGTAGGGACCCACACGGTATTCACCACCCTGTAAGGCGTGTTGAATATGTACGTCTTCCTTCTCAGAAATGTACATGAGCCACCGGATCGAGGGGGTTGAATAGCGTTTCTGTTTGCCATTATAGAGGTCTACAGGCACTAGTGCAATACTTTTTGGTCTTAAAAACATGTGTTTGTAGATGGACATACACATGGAGGCCAATGTGATGTTTTGAAAAGGGTCTATGTATTCGACAGCCTTCGGCATTTCAGGCGTATTGGGTTTCAAGACCCTGACTTTCTTTGTCATTTGAGGCTTCTTGGGTTTCATGATCCTGACTTTCTTTGTCATTTGAGACATCTTGGGTTTCAGGATACTGACTTTCTTAGTCATTTCCACCACAACATCTCTGAAGAGGTTGCACGCTTGTCGTAGGATCATCACATCAGCCTGACAATAAGCTTTCAACTCTGTTTGAAAATGAAACTCCTTTTCACGGTTTTCAGAGTACCATTCTAGAAAGCTCTCCTTCTCGGATGGCATCATATATTCAACCCCGTAGCTGTCAGGAGGTGGCATGGGACCCACATAATTCTGGTTCGCCCAGGTGTTAAAAAAGTGTGGAAAATAACCTTTACAACCGGGGAATCCAAAGGCTTTTGGTAGCTTGCTCAATTTCATAGGCAGGAAATTCAGGGTGTCTATAAACCTTATTTGTAACCGAACTGCTGTTAACAACATCAGCTTGGACCCCTGAGTGATGAGTTCTACTTGGACCTTTTCACGAATCATATTTTGTAAAATAAAGAATGAGTCGTATGCTTTTGAGTTGTGGGCCAGCATGGTATACCCTTTGAATTTGGTTTGAATGAAAGTGTTAAGGAAATCACCAACGCACGTTCTGCCTTCAAACTCCCAGCTGGCGTCGGAAGTTAGATGGTGTGCGTAAATATAGTTAGGTTGGTGTACTCCCGTCTCTTGTGTGCACTCTATATCAAACACTATGTATGCTTCGGTTTTTGTCTGGGGTCTACCTTTAACCATGTAGCACTGATGGTTGGTACCCGCCTCAAAAGACGTCTGACACCTGGGGCATTTCATACCTTGGCATTTGTGATCTGTCGCCACATACCGACCACACTCAAAGCAATCCATTTTAGGGATGCATTTAACAGTTTTCTTATGGTTGCTCAAACAGTCTTGAGAGCGACAAAACATCTTACAGGTGCGACACCTCACCTTCAGGGCAGCGTCTACGACGCAGCCGTCCCTCCGACACATCTTACAATGCATTTCACACTGATGACGGTCCTTACTGCTGTATATGTGGTCACAATGTGTGCACACGTACTTGACACCCAGAAAACTTTTGAGGTTCAAGATACCGTAAAAGTGATTTTCGTGGTGAAGGACATATACGGTCTTGTTTCTCACACGGTCCCCTGTTGTAAAGTACTTCCAAGAGCCGCTGTGATAAAGAACTTTCACAGTCACAGAGAAATAGTTCTCAAAAAGACCTATGTCACCAAAGCCGACCATGCGTTGTGGTGGTATTTCAAGAACGGCGTGGGCTTCAGCCGCTCTAGACAGGATGGCAGCGTCGGTGGTGTTGCGCCCCATCAACAATCCTACGATGCTGGCCGCCAGACAGATATTGGTTGTGTCGTTGTTAAAGTCGAGCAGCCACCGCTGTTTCTTACCAATTATCTGACTGTATAGCACACTCTTTAAAGGTCTTGAAACACCGCCCTCACGACCCCTTACAATGAGGGCTATGACACGGAAAGTACCGTAGGCTACTAGTTCAGCCTTGCTCTGTAAAAGCCTCGAAAGGTTTTCTAAAAATTCCACGGCGTCAAACACATCTCGGGACCTCCGTTTGGTGAACAAAGGACTGTCAAAACCCTGCCCCTGGAAGCGTAGTTGGAAAAAATCATTAGGACCCACATCGCGTAACAACCTTTCTATGAGCGTTTGCACAGCCTGGTGTATAGCTAAAACACCGTGATCGGAGGACCTTATCTGGTGGAGGTTGGTAAACCTAAACTCCTCGTAGTGCTCGGTGGCATTAAATCTCTCTACATCACGCCTGTAGCTTCTAATGCTCTCTAAATAGACGACCTCTGAATCCTCATCTTGAGGGATTTGACTTGTTGGGGAGCTTACTGCCGTATCATTTTGGGGGTTCTGGTTTAGTAGGGTCTCTGGGGGCCTTTTAAGCACACGTGTAGCACATATTCGGGCTTTTTTTAATTTACTTATTAAAAGGCGGCGCTGCTTGGCGCTATTAGCCCACTTTTGTTTTTTACGTGACCATGCTTTTCTAGGTAACCGGCCCCCGCCTATCTGAACAGTATGGGGTGTGTCTATGTGCGCTGTACTCATGGAGGCCTCTGCTACATACCCACCCCTCAGCACCTCTATGTGTTCCGGGTGGCGTAGTGTTGGCGCTCTACCGCCAACATCATTCAGTCGCCCTCCCCCAGGACCCATCCCTCCTACACTTACGTATTGGGGGATGGATGGCATCGGGGTATGACTCTGACTGCATGGTTCCATGTACTTTTTACGCTGGAGTATGCGTAAGAAGCGCAGGGACTTTGTCAGTACTGCTTGGACCTTGCTGCTATATTTTGATGTGTGTGCTTTTTTATTAGAACCGTTGGCATGGGGTTTCTTTAAGGTATGGCGCTGCCCTAGTCACGCATGTATACGCCCTATGTCTGAGCCAGCTTCCTGGCACGTATTGAGGATCAGCCTTTTACACAGGCCAACTCTTTGCAGTATCCTCTGCTGTGCCGCCACCATGGACCTGTCGCCGCTACCCCCCAACCCCATTTTTAAGTTTGCGGTTTTCGCCTGGCGCTTTAGCTTTCTGACAGCCATTTGTATATCCTTTACATGCGCATCTAGTACCGGATTTGGGTCTACAGCATCGTATTGTGGTGGGTTAGGTATGAATACGGTGTTTGGCTGTATAACAGCCTTTAACACCACAGGGGCCTCTAATGGTCCTTCATCCCCAACGCCATTCTGTAACTGAGGGCCTGGGGGATCATAGAAATAGGATCCCAGTGCGAACACCCCGGGGCATTTGGGAAAGACGCCTCACTAAATGTCACCCCCGTACTATGAATTGACCAGTCGTCCCACCCTGTACTGTCAGTGTTGTATGTTGTCGGGGGTGTTGCGGAGCTTACACTGGACGCTGGGCTGGTTGGGTCGTAAGCTCCCTGTGGGGTAATAGGGGACATAAGGTCCGGGGAGTTTAAATGACTGTCGAAATAATCGAGGGTGGTAACGGCTAAGTTATTGTCAGGGCCGGGGATGGGTGAATGTGTAACAGGGGTCTGCAAAACCCCCCTGTATGTGCTAGAAGCCCCTCGGGCGCTGCTTCTGAGGGTTTATCAAGTTTGTCTACCATACTTGCCAGTGTATTGAGACAGTTTTTGCTGGTGTTACACGCTCCTCCTAGGGGCTGCCCTTTTCCAGACCCGGGGCCCCTAAACCCTTCAGTAACGCATATAGAAGGTTTTGAGGTCTGTTCTACGGGGCATTCCTCTACAGTCGGCGCTAATTTATTTGAAACTATAGAAGGTGTCATAGGATGGGAAGGGGCCTGTGTTGTAGCCGGTTTGTTTAAGGATCCTGCCAATGTTTCTACTTGTAACGCCTGTACCCCTTGATTATTCTTAAGATAACTTCTTGAAAGCTTGTTGACTTTAGGGGTTTGAGTTTGTAACATAGCTTCCACAACAGGCTTCACAGCCGGGAGGCCCAAAGAGAGCGCTGGGGTAGTTGGATCGTTCCCCTGCTTAGCAACATTTTTTAATGCTAGATCTAAAGGTGTAGCTAGGGTCTCCGGGACCACCCGTTTCATGCTGAGGTCTAAAGGGGCTGCTTGGGGTTCCAGGCCCAAAGACGGCTTCTTGAGGTTTAAAGGGCATGTCTGTGGTTCTGCGACCATTTGCTTCTTCTTAAGTTTGGGCTTGTTTGAGCTTAGAGTTCCTTTTGAGGCTTTGAGAGGGTTCAGATACACATCGGCCACGTCGGTTCTCTGTTGCATGTGGGTGTAGTATGTGTAGATCTTATTCTGGCGTACACGCCTACTCACTCCTTTTGCCGCAGACCCGGTGTTCAGAACGGTCTTTGTTATATCCCTCAACGGTTTTGTAGACCTCTTAGACTTAGGCGTATCTTCGCCGTGGCTCTTTTGAACGGTTCCTAGAATGTAACATAAAAAAAAAAATATATATTAGAAACAATAAGGAACATAAGATGCTTACAATACCCATAGTAGTACATCTGGTACTACATGGCGGTGCACCCCTTTGTTTGAGAGAATACAACCCAGAGAGTTCTTTTTCACACCCTTTTTGTATAAAACACACCTTTTAGATGTCTTTTCACAGATCGTTTCTTTGCCGCAGGGCCTTCTTTAGATGTTGAAGATTTCCTTTTCACAGGCTTTTCTTTTGGTCGCTGCGCCGGCTCTTGCACAATCACTGCTTCCGTGTGTGACGCCATGGACCCTGTAAAGAAAAAATAATCAGATTTACAGTATATACCAGGCCTTAGTAGCCCCCCTCTACGGCGCGTTCCTGTAGTTCACAACTACGTCTTTTGGGATCTAGACACCCCATGGTTTAGACCTTTTAAAGAAGCAACGCCTTTCTGATTTACCTGTAAGAACGGTGCTATCCTGTACACATGGCGATGCGTCTTGACCACCCTTGGGACATTCTATATCATCAAGAATCCGTTGTAGTTCGGGATCCAGACCTATAAAATTACACATACACGAGAACACCATTAGAAACACCTAACTTCTAAGATATATGTGAACAAAACTACACGGACCTATACACCTCAAAACACATGTACCTGTCTGTAGGGCTAGCATTTCAGAGGCGGTTAGGATTAATTCCGGCATGTCCTGCGTCTGGATAAATAGAAACGGTTGATTTAAAACTACACTTCATAAACATAATATTACAAGTTCATACATTCGCCTTAGAAAGCGCCAATACACAACGCAGAGAGACATGCACCCTTACACAGCGTCTACATAAAACAGTACCTCGGAATACATGCCCCTGATTATGGGTGTACAAACTGTAGACATGCCCCCCAGCTAAACAGCATGGTTAAAGTTTGGGCTAACATAAATATCTAAATTGAAAACAAAACTCAGCCATTTATTTTACCCTGGAAGCAGATGCACCAATAATATAGGCATCTGATACCTTTAGAATAAATAAGCCCTTAAAACTAGGGCTGTCATTTGCGTTTTAAAAAAACCCCGCGCGACGCACGACGCACGCACGCACGCACGCACGCACACACACACACACACACACACACACACACACACACACACACTTACTTTTTGCATGAGATGTTTATGGCAGGGTATCCAGATATATATATATATATATATATATTACACAATAAGTCCCAGTAGCAGTTTGTCACTGGTTGTTAGATGCATAAGATAAATAAGCAGCAACTATAACGTGTATATAATATTGAAAAAGCTTCCATTTAAAACCTTGGTGCCACACCGACAATACTGTTGCTTAAAGCCACTGGGGCATGCTCACAATAAAGGGTCTCGCTCAATACTGCTAGCGCTGTTTTTTTTTTGGGCTTTCACACGTCTTAGAGCCCCGGCCTAACATCAGACATACTGCAGCATTGGGAAGCGCCTTCCCAGTGTGTCATGTGTGACTGCCTTTTATTGCAGTATTATACCGCCATTTGTATTTGGTATCCTATGTTTAATGCACCTCTGTCACTTTTTCCTATTGGAACTTATTCCTCTTTTTTGTATTTGGTTTGTTTGTTTTTTGCGCAATTGTCACTTTTTCCTCATGCAATGTAACGCTTGTCTTTGTATTATGCTCATTTGTATCCTCCTTCTTATGTAATGTTGCTGATCCTGTTGTTAAGCGCTCTGACACCCTCGGGTAAAGTCCTCGCTATATAAAAACGCATAAATAAATCCCTACCAGGAGCTTCACCTCCGTGTTTGACGAAGGAAGACCCTCACAGCCGTGATGTCATCAATGGGAGGAGTCCCCGTGATGATGTCACGGCTGGGAGGGCCTCCCTTCGACAAACGCGGCGGGAAAGCTCCTGGCAGCCATGAATCGGCAGCCATCGTAACCCTCGTGGTGGATCCTGAAAACGCCACCTCCAACGGACCCCAGAGCAGCGCCGGTTGTAAGAGGGCTCTGGGGGCCTTATTTAAGCACTTTATTTTTTATTTTTACAACGGGGCCTCGCGCCCCTGTGCACCGCGATGCCATTGGGGCCCCCAGCCACAACGACGCCAGCACCCCGGAGCAGCGCCCAGTGCAAGCGGGCTCCGGTGGTTTATTTTTATTTTTTATTAACAAACGGGGCCTCGCGCCCCTGTACACCATGATGCCCTTGGAGCCCCCAGCCACAACGACGCCAGCACCCCGGAGCAGCGCCCTTTGCAAGCGGGCTCCGGGGACCTTTTTTTAAAAAGTACGGCCTAACGCACACCGGCGCCATCCCTACTCCCACAGCCCCGCACAAGAACCCTGGAGCAGCGCTCCTGAGGCCTTTAATTTTTTTTTAAAAACGGGGCCTCGCGCCCACACGGCGTCCGAGAACGCCGGCCCCCACAACACCTCCCGCACCCGAGCCCCGGAGCAGCGCCCTTGGCAAGCGGACTCCGGGGCCTTTATTTTTAAAAAAAGGGGCCTCGCGCCCCCTCACTGGACCCCAGGGACACCGGAGCCCCAGCCACAACGGCCGCAGCAACGCCGGAGCACCGCATGGCGCACAGCGGGCTCCGGGGCCTTTAATTTTAAAACAACGGGGCCGAGCGCCCCACATGGAGCCCACAGGTGCCGGACCCCCACCACAGCCGCACCGACACCCGGAGCTCCGCATGGAGCACAGCGGGCTCCGGGGTCTTTAATTTTTAAAAACGGGGCCGAACGCCCCACAAGGAGCCCACAGGTGCCGGACCCCCACCACAGCCTCACAGACACCCGGAGCGCCGCATGGAGCACAGCGGGCTCCGGGGTCTTTAATTTTTAAAAACGGGGCCGAACGCCCCACAAGGAGCCCACAGGTGCCGGACCCCAACCACAGCCTCACAGACACCCGGAGCGCCGCACGGAGCACAGCGGGCTCCGGGGTCTTTAATTTTAAAAAACGGTATCAAGCCCCCCAAGGAGCCCACAGACGCCGGACCCCCACCACAGCCTCACAGACACCCGGAGCGCCGCATGGAGCACAGCGGGCTCCGGGGTCTTTAATTTTAAAAAGCGGGGCATCAAGACCCTGCGCACCCAGGCGCCATCCCTACCCCCAACATCGAGCGCACAACAGCATAAACAACCCCGGAGCACCGCATGGACCACCGTGGACGGCCTCACCATGGCGCAGCTGGGAAATCACACGTTTGACCCATGCCTCTACAGAGCCTCAACCCCTGGGTGGTGAGTACAAAGTGGTATTATTTATTTATTTTATTTGTGAAACGTATACTATAAATGAAGGTCGTTAAAACTACAGTTCATGTAAAATGCTTCGATACCAGGTTAAAGTGTTAAGGCTGTTTCAATGTGTATACGCCAAACCCTTAGTGGTATTCACTCTTAAATACACGTATAAAACGTTCTACACTGTATTTAAAATGGCAGGTTTGTTCACATTAAGCACCCTACCAATTCTCCTTAAGCATTAATTAAAACAGCGTCAGCAACATCATGCCTTGCGTTAAACACCTTTTAAAATGCAACGCTGTTCATTTATATACAGGCATCATCATATTAAATAAGCCCATACACTCTTAAGCCCTACACACTCTTAACCCTGTAACACAGCCCCTTATTTACGTACCTCCATTAATGTGTAGCAGGCTGCGTCGATCTGGGAGAAGCTGGGCTGGTCCATTGATGGCTTTAAACTTCAGGGATGATGGGTCTGTGCAGCAAAGGTCGCTCCTAATGGGTTTTTGAATGGCTGTTTGTGTCGGGGCTCTAAAGTATGGTTTTTATACCTGGCAGGGCATGAGAATTGGAAGGAGGACCCTTTACGGAGGGGAGTGTTTAGAAGCTTGTAGTACGTGTCATTATTGGTAATAGAGCATTGTAGTGAGGGTCAATATTGGGACCGTTTTCTGACCATCCCACGACTTTGTTAGATGGCCCTTTGACCTGTGACATCTGATAATTAAACCTAGGACCTGTTGGGGGTTGCGCTCCTGGGAAAGATGGTCGTATGTTTATAAAGAAACCCTGTACTATACAATTTAAGACGCGTGGGAAGCTTAGGACAGGCTGATTAGTTCTGCCTGTTCTCAACGGTGCTCTGGCAGGGTAACTGGCCTTTTGTTCTTGTGTTTTCACGTTGTCACTTGGGAGCCTAATGGATAGTTTTCTGACCCCAGCTACGACAGGGATGCATTTCAAACTGCAGCATCTGCTTCTAAAGAAAAGACCCTTTTTAAAAAACTCTGCACCGTAAACCCATGTGTTAGACAACACCAGATATCCCCGGGGGCTGGTGGGGGCTTAGGTATGCCTGCTCAGACGCCAACTGCCAACACAGCAGCCCTCGGTTTTAAATACCCACACGCACATGTCACTTTTAAGGACACTGCAAAGGGATGGGGGACCTGTCACTTTTAAGGCCACGCTTCACTTTTAAGGACACAGCGAGGGGGTTGAGGCCTGTCACTTTTAAGGACACAGAGAGGTTTGAGGCCTGTCACTTTTAAGGGCACGCGTCACTTTTAAGGACACAGTGAGGGGTTTGAGGCCTGTCACTTTTAAGGACACGCGTCACTTTTAAGGACACAGCGAGGGGCGGGGGGACCGGAGGGGGACCTGTCACTTTTAAGGGCATGAATGGGGAGGAATGGTATCTCCTTATACTACTCAGGTATTACAAAACAACTGTTACAAAGCAGCATTGAGAACACTTGCATATAGCACTGAAAACAGACAAAGATTGATGGTAGTAGAGTTTTCTTTGAGACTCCAGTTCAATGCAAAAATCAGCTTATAAGAAGATGGTAACAATACGGAAGTTAGAGTTCCGCACGTACTGTAAGGATTACCCAATTAAAGGATTTTCACTGTGTGTTCACACAGGGAATAACAATCAAGTGTTCAGCTCAATAAGAGGTAGGAGGTAAAGGGAAGGGACACACATCAGCAGGGACACAGAATAAAAGCGCATTAAAGAAATCTGTAATTGAGCCGCCACGGGTGTCATGCAATACTCTGGATCTCAAACTAAGGAAATGTTTCTGGGAGCCCTTACCATACAGAAGAAAGTGTGTGTCGCCTATTAGCCTGAGAAGAAACAAGTGTCTTCTTTTTGATCCGGTTGCACACACTGTACTTGGTTTTGGCAACTGTCCCTATGTATGCTGATATGAGATGCTATGTCATTTTATGAAAGGTCAAGGGTACAGTTGTGTACAGTGCATATGTTGTTGAGTATTATGATATGGCTGCTTTGAATAGATGGCTTAAATTGTGGCTCGCACAAGCATTTCATTTGTGGTATTTCAGGGCAGATGAATGATTTTCTGATGTGCTGTGAAGCCTGAGGATCAAGTGGCAATATTAACAACCTGATCGCATTCTTCTGATAATATATGTTTTCTTTAGGCTACAGAAGCCACAGAACATAGCATTCCATTAATTTAATGCGAGTGTTGTATTCCTTGGGCTGTATTTTAAGATATACCCTTGCCCACCACCAGCAGAATCCGTGAAACATCATTCATACTGTCAACAAGTTTATTAATGGTATAAAGCTGTCAAAATGGAAAGAGAGTCGAGGAACGAGTTTTTACATTCAGTAATACACTATTTTGTCCAGAATTAGCATACCGTCACTTTCTGAAAATACAGGCTTTTTCTGAACTGCAAGACTTTTTTAGTAGATTAACAATTTTTCCTCAAAAATCTGCTTATCTTCATGTAAAATTACCTAAATGCCAACCAGTGTAGGATGTTCATTATTCCTCATAATTTCAGACACTAACTGCAATAAAGACAACTCTCATTTACTGCTGCAATAGGTGAAAAAGCATGGGTGTGTGAATGGTGTGCACAGTCCAAATGTGGGAAGGCTACCTCCTATGGCTGTTTCAGTTACGGCCTCACATGCTCATAGGATACGTGCAGCTTGTACAATACTGCAACACATTATGCCAACATTCATCCATAATGCATCCAGGTACAGTGTCATATACCCATGGTCTTAGTCATATGCCAATATCATGTGCTCAAGCAAAGGATTTCATTCCTAGCTTCTGTCTTCTATGGCCGGGTACCCCATCATGTCCCCATATAGCTGCATGCCAACCATTGCATCATATGCCAGAGGCGATACTTATCAGGCATTGCCAATGCATTCTGAGACAATAACATGTCAGATATTTTATTACCATCATAATACATGGGGGCCTGCAGTCCCTGTATAGAAGCCCATCTCTAATGTTCCTATTACAGTCAAGGTTTGATTTTCTCATAAAGAAATGGCCTAACTGCGCAACTGTAAAAAAAATAAGTTCTCTGTCACAATCCCTGCTTACAGAGACAGAAGCCAAGGTGAAAGGCAGGTCACAGAGCATAATTATAGCTGCAGCTTAAACAAGAAAAACAGGAATGAATTGGCTTTTCCTTTGTCTAATATGTTTACTTTCGGCCAAAAGTAGATTGTTTAAGAAATATGTTTATTTTCTTCCATGTTATAGGTCGTTACGGGAAAGACAGAATTTCTGTGTGTTTCTACACAATCTGAGCGACAATACTTTCTAACTCAACATACAATCAATTAGTTCAAATATTCTTTTTAAAACAATACTAACTGTCCTTTAATGTGTTTAATTTCACAGTACAGATTATGTTTTTAGTCTGTTCTGCAATTAACATTAAAAAGCAACACAACATGGGTTTAGGCGTTTTTTTGTTATGGGCAATGGCGTGACCATGTGTTATAAAAAATAATATATATTTTGCCATACATTAAAAGAATATTACAAGTCACCTTGGAGTCCCATGACCTTAAAAAGAAATTCGACCTTCTACCCTGTTCCACAATCTAGCCATGGAAGTCCTTGGTGGCTTGTAATATCCCTATAATGTATGGCAAGGGTACTTCATCCCATATATAATCCTTGCTTTGCCAGATTCTGTTGTGCAAGATCATGCACAGCCTCCTACGTCCATATTCGGTCAAATAAAAAATGCTCAGGTACATCTTGATATTCCTTAAATGCCCAAATAGGCTTGAAATCATATCAAGTGAAAGAGGTACACTGGTACCAAATCATATGCCCGGGCTGTCACATGAGATGCATTTTCATCACATTAATCTATGCCATAACATGCCTAGTAAAGCTCAAGCCAGGCCATGCCATGATAGGTCTTAAAAATGGCGTGCCAACCATAGCCGTAAAATGGACATGTTATTGCATGCTATACATTAAATCCAAATGCCTTGAAAAAATGACATACATCCCTACCAAGTTTCATGCGCTCATGTATTATAGCCTTTTAGCCCGCCATAGCGGGATATACTGGCCATTAAAGGCCCGCTCCAGCGTTAACAAGGGAGCGGGACTTTAATGGCCGGTATAGCCCAGCTAGGAAGGGCTATAAGGCTATTAGAACATTCTGCCACTAGAGGGCAGAATGTTCTAACAAATAAAACAAAGGCCTCTCGGAGTCCGAGGGGGTTTGTATCCCCTCGGGCTCCGAGAGGCCTTTGTAAAACAACATTGGAATGTTGCTTTGCGGGCTTTTACCGGCCCGTAGAAGCTCGGAGCACTCCATTGTATTCAATGGAGTGCTCCATATTCCAATGTTCTAATATTGTATAGGCTTTGGTAGTGTTTAAAGGGCCCAGTTAACTACTGCATCAAATATCTAGGGTTTGATTTGGCAGACATTGTATTATATTCTTAGGTAGATGCCTTTGGCATTACCTCATATGCTGAAGTGGTGATTATAAGCCGAGCCATTTTCCTGACATGGCTATCACACATGTCCAGATGAGAGTTTGTCAAGCATTGTCATCATAATTTAAGGCAGTGACAAACAGGTTATTGGCATCAGATGTCTAGGGAATCACATGCCAAGAACTATATTAGATAACAAGATAAGCTTCCACACACACACACACACACACACACACACACGCGCGCACTGTTGAGACACACACAATCATGCACTACTGCTCACACTACCATCAAAGTCCTTTTGCCCTCCCTCTAACAGCCCTTTCTTTACGTACTCAGCAATTCTATACGCGACCGCTTAATACATTAGAAGTAAGACACAAGGTGGGATGGCAACAGATGCTGCATGATACCAAAAGATGTTGCTTGGGATCACTGAATGCATTATGAGAAACACACAGGATCATATCAAGAGTCACCCTGTTCCCCAAGTAGCATCATCCTGATCAGGGTCTGCCGACTTCATCTTCCTGGGACTTCAACAAGAGGGCAACTGCAGCAGCAGGAGACTGGGCGCCTGCCTCTTTCTCCTCTTACTCCTTGGCCTGCCTCTGATTTGTAGGTCTCGCATTGCGTTGCAGCGCAACGCGCTGCTCGCTTTGCGAGGCATGCAGTATACACTATAGCAGGGGGAAGCTCCGCCCACTTTCCGGCCATAATTTTGATTGGCTTCAATGATAAATTCTGCATTGTGATTGGTTTTTGGCTTGTTAGTCCCGCCTCCTGAGGGCCATGTCGTCATTTTTGTTCTTCCGAGGCTATCAGCCCCTTTACTTGAAAAACGTTTTGTTTCCTGCCTCTCCCCGTTCCCTCCTGCAGTCCGTAACTTCTTGGACCACAACCACCCCCCACCCCCTCCCGTTCGTGCCTTCTTTCATGCCTGCACTTCCGTTTAAAATGCAATTGGTCTTGCGTAAATACGAGTCCTATTGCATTTGTAAATGCTTGTTTTCTCCTGTGATTGGCTGAGTGAATTCGCACTCTATTTTGCCTGACCTGTCCAGTCTCTCGTTTGTGTCGTGACTCACACAGCTCCGTTACCCGGAATCGGAACCGCGGCTGTGAGAAGGGTCAATGTCAGCAGCATGGCGACTGTAATGCTAATGCGCGTCCTGCGGTGGGCTTTACCGAGGACAAGCAGGAGCCTCAGCCTACAGACACGGGGGATCAGGGAAGATACGTGCAGCCTGTGTCTCAGACTAAACTCACCACGCTACTTTCACACTACGTCGTCGGAATGCGCGCTTTGAGGACACCTCCCTGCTCCGGAGCAAGCCCAGCCTCTGGGATGCATTCACTTTCCTGACGACGTGTTTTTTATTTTTTTCCACCCTCCCGCAGTCCGTGCCTTCTCGCCGTACACTGCCCTCTCTTTCTTCACCCCCCGTAAATCCCTCTCTTTAGTTAGTGCTATGACCGTCCACGCTTTTTTATCGTCAGTGATAACAGTAGCACACTGTTGCTTTAAATTATTCTGCATAGATAGTATAGTGTTCTAGAGTTAGGAACTATGTTCTTTGAAACTGTGTAAGCAGCGCATTTTCACACGAGCCATTAGTTGCCAGCACTTCCGTGTCATGCATCGGAGAAAGAAGCTGTGCGTCCGTAAGGCTATTTCGTATTTCCGTTTCCCCAGCCGCCTCGCTGGTCGCGGCCCGGCAAGACTAGGAGAAAGAAGCTGTATGCCTGCCTTACGCTCTTCACGGTGCACATCTTACCATCCGCAAACCGACTTCAAGTTTATAAATATCAGTCTCTGCGGAGAAGACATCACAGCAACATGTATGAGGAGGTAGGGCGCTAAGTGGGGCTGGGTAGCGGAAGGGCAAGGGGGAGAGAATAACAGGCAACAACCAGGCACAGTGTGCACGAGATCGCCAGGCCCCTCTAGTGCCCATAAGCTGCAATCTTAAGGAGAGCTGTCTGTGTCTGAATGCAGCGGGTCATCAGGAGAGGGTCTCACTAGAAGCTCGTCTCACGTTAGATGTTGTTAAAGGGTTTTTGTTAACGCGCCTCAACACAATCTGAGTGCACCGTTAACTAATCAATTGCGTCTAAAAGGCAAGAGGTGAAGAACCGGATAACGTAGTTTAAACAAGCATTGGCAAAGTCCTGAGGTTTGGTGTTGGCCGTCAGTCTTTTGACGTTGGAAGTTCTTGTTGTTTTATTTTGTTATGGTCTTTGCAAAACGTTATTGCTCAAGAGTTTCCAGGCCCTCCTAAATCTAATAAAAATCATTGAGTTACGGAACTTTACATCCGTGGTGTACCTCAGGAGGGTGAGCAGTCTCTGATATGCCCCTGTACTCCAGCTGGGACAGTCAGAGGGCCACACTTGTACATCCAACTCGGAGGGGCTGCTGCATCGATCGCCCGATCCTCCCACCACAAAGGCCACTTTTGAACCTGCCTGCCACAGTTCCCCACCTGTATCTGGAGAGCGCTTGATGCCCTTCCCTATCGCCACAGCTGTATGTGAGGATTCTAGCGGCCAGGGATCGGAAGGGAGGGCATATAAATTTGGGACGCTAGCCATGTTGTGCGCAGCCTTCCCAGTGTCTCCACCGTGGTCCTCGACACTTCAGCAAGCTGTGGAACCGCAATTACCTGCAGGGAGTCGCTGATCATTGGTCTGGACGGTTGCAAGTGTGGCGTCTAGGGGAGAGGTACAAATATGCCTGTTATGTGTTTTCATGTTTTTTTTAGTTTTCATTATCTGATGCAGCAATGCTGGGTTGGAGTAAGTCCCTTATGAGCACCCATTATTTAACAGGAGGACAGACAGCTGCACTACCGGACAGGCGTCCCTGCACTTTCATCATACTGTCCTGCTAATATTAACACAGAATTGCACCAGACATGTAAAAAAATATCACTGCAGTGTGGGATTAGTAAGTGGTGATGGTGGTAGGGAAGTGACTTCAGCAGGAGAGACGGTTGGCCTAATGTTTTGTGGGAGATGCAGTGGTGAGGTGAACAATAGTAGCAAAAGTGGGCGATAGGTTGGCCTGACGGCCGGAGTTAGTGCTTCACAAGACGGGGTGTTTGATAGCAATGGGCTTTAACTAAAAAGTGAGTGCAGGTGGTCCCATGGATAATATGTTGCATAGCTAAATACTTATAAGGTCCCAAAGGTGAGACCGTTGCATTGCAAATGCTTGTTTTTAAATGGCCATCGTGAATCAGACCCACTGGACATTAAACTAGTGTCAGCTGTGTGCCTGAGATGCTGTCACGCTCTTCCTCTATGCGCTAGCAATTAGATATTCTGTGTCCTTGGGGCTCCTATTGATTTAGTGTGAATTGAGCGTGTTAACATTTTACTATTTTCATTCTGTTTTACCTGTTTTTAACGCTCCGTACATGTTCTTAACCTGCTCCTCGGAACCGGCGCTCCTCGGTCCACCGCAGCTGTTGTGCTGATTGTGTGGAAGGGGCTAGTCCGGTCTATGGGCATATCCCGTGATTTTCCTCACTTCCTGCATCCATTTGCTATCGCCATCGTGGGTTGGGTGACGCTCTAGTCTTTTGAGACTTCCTTATGAGCTTGCCTATTTCTGGGGCTGATGGCGCCGACGCGCAGTGGACATTAAACTAGTGTCAGCTGTGTGCCTGAGATGCTGTCACGCTCTTCCTCTATGCGCTAGCAATTAGATATTCTGTGTCCTTGGGGTTCCTATTGATTTAGTGTGAATTGAGCGTGTTAACATTTTACTATTTTCATTCTGTTTTACCTGTTTTTAACGCTCCGTACATGTTCTTAACCTGCTCCTCGGAACCGGCGCTCCTCGGTCCACCACAGCTGTTGTGCTGATTGTGTGGAAGGGGCTAGTCCGGTCTATGGGCATATCCTGTGATTTTCCTCACTTCCTGCAGTCCATTTGCTATCACCATCGTGGGTTGGGTGACGCTCTAGTCTTTTGAGACTTCCTTATGAGCTTGCCTATTTCTGGGGCTGATGGCACCGACGCGCAGTGGACATTAAACTAGTGTCAGCTGTGTGCCTGAGTTGCTGTCACGCTCTTCCTCTACGCGCTAGCAATTAGATATTCTGTGTCCTTGGGGCTCCTATTGATTTAGCGTAACTTGGATGTGTGTGAATTAAGCGTGTTAACATTTTACTATTTTCATTCTGTTTTACCTGTTTTTAACGCGCCGTACATGTTCTTAACCTGCTCCTCGGAACCGGCGCTCCTCGGTCCACCGCAGCTGTTGTGCTGATTGTGTGGAAGGGGCTAGTCCGGTCTATGGGCATATCCCGTGATTTTCCTCACTTCCTGCAGTCCATTTGCTATCGCCATCGTGGGTTGGGTGACGCTCTAGTCTTTTGAGACTTCCTTACGAGCTTGCCTATTTCTGGGGCTGATGGCGCCGACGCGCAGCGGATGCACCGGTGGCGCGCCAGCGGCGCGCCAAAGGCAAGCCCGTCCGCGCCTGGACGTCGCCAGGCGCCAGAGATGCTGCCGGTGGTGTTAGGGGTGTGCATATATACTCGAGTAAACAGTTATGGGCTGCTAACACTGGGGTAAGCCCTTGCTGTCAGCTGTTAACCTCGTTAGAAGGACCTTTTTGCTGCATTTGTTGTGGTTTTAATTCCTTTATTAATCCTTCCCCCTCACCCTCACCCTCCGTGCCGTCACCCAGGAATTCCTTTAAAATGTTGAGTCTTAACTGCCGGTCCCTGGCCAAACACTATCTGAATGTATATGATCTAATACAGGATGAAGTGCCTGATGTTTTTTTTCTGACAGAAACCTGGCTCTCCGACGATATGGTTGCAGAGCCAGGCTTAGCGCTCCCACCTGGTTATAGCATTGTGACCTTAAATAGGATGTCAAGAGGCGGGGGTATTGCGGCCATTTTTAAATCCCGTTACGGATGCACGTTTGTTAAAGAGCCTGTGGCAGGCTGTGAATGCGCACGCTTTGCGATCTCCTTCAGTGCGAATTACACTATATCAGGGCTGCTGGTGTATCGACCGCCTGGACCCTCCAAGGAGTTTAAATCTGCACTTATTGAGGCCACCAGTGCTTTGGTAATGAGATCAGCCAACTTTACCATTTTTGGGGACCTGAATTTACATTTTGATGATCTTACAGAGATAGAAATTAGCAGCTTCCTCGCTGACCTTGCAGCATGTCAACTAAATCAACTTGTTTCTGGTCCCACCCACGCTGCAGGCCATTTACTAGACCCTGTTTTTTCTAATATTTCATCCCTGACTGTTAGTCCACCTAGTCCGGTCTGTTGGTCCGACCACTTTTTGATTTCGGTGTCCCTTCCGGCTCCTGTACCTCCGATTAAAGGTGCCCAGAAATCCTCATACAAGCGCCCTTGGCGTAAATTGAACCTTGAGCAATTCCACGCTCTTCTTGCTCTAAAATTGCCCAAGTTACCTACGGATCCAGAGGCGGCTTATAAAATCTTTTGCGACTGGATTCTCCAAGTACTGGACTCTCTTATTCCGGCCAATTGGTCAAAGTGCCATACTTCTCATGCCAATCCTTGGTTCTCCGACAGACTGGCTGATATGCGTAAAGCATGTAAAAGACTGGAGCGGGCTTGGAGAAGGGATTATGATCTGCCTGCGAAGAGATGTTATCAGATTGCCATCAAAAGGTACCATCGGGCCATACAGGCTGAGCGTGCGGCTTACTTTGCTAAGGAAATCCAGTCTAGTAGCAATACAACCAAATGCATTTTTAAAATACTTAATGATTTTAAACTCAGGAAAACTCCTGCGGCCTCTGTGATCACGTCTAAGCAGCACTGTGAGGACCTTGCAACCTTTTTTGTAAAAAAGGTGGAAACTATATATAAGTCCTTTCCTCTGGCCCCTGTCTATCCCAGCCCTGCATCTAGGCCCCCTACCGCTCACACTCTTATGGCTTTTCTGCCTGTCAATCAGGAGGAGCTCCGTCTGCTCTGCAGCAAAATTAAATCTGGCTCCCCTGCAGACCCTCTCAAGCCGGACCAGTTCTTAAAATCTCTGCCTGTGGTCTTGGCGCCTCTGTGCCAGTTGATTAATACTTCTCTCTCCACAGCAACGGTTCCGAGGCAATGGAAACAGGCTATGGTAGCTCCCCTTCTCAAAAAGCCGTCATTAGATCCAGCAAAATTAGAAAACTTCCGCCCAATCTCTCTTCTACCTTGGGCAGCTAAAATCGCTGAGGCACACATTAACACCATCCTTACAGCGTTTCTGAATACCAATGGCATTCTGGATCCCACGCAGAACGGTTTCCACCCAGGGCACAGTACGGAGACAGCGCTCCTCACTGTGACTGAACATCTACGGACCGTTCTAGATGCGGGCAACACCGCGGCACTGATCCTGTTAGATCTCAGTGCCGCGTTCGACACTGTTTCCCACCAGATCCTTTTAAATCGTCTGGAGGGGCAGGAATCGGTGGTTTTGCCTTGGCATGGTTCAGATCTTTCCTCTCTGAAAGAACTTTTCAGGTGTCTGCTCCGCCCTTTCTCTCCCGTGTCCAGTCTATCGGCCAGGGTGTTCCACAGGGCTCTGCCCTGAGTCCTGTACTTTTCAACTTGTATGTACAATCTCTGGCAGTGATAGCCAGGGACTGGGGTCTCTCCATGGTCTCTTACGCCGACGACACGCAGTTGGTGGTGGTTCTCTCTGACGATTCTACGCAGGATGCCCCTAAATTTAGGAGCGGGCTGGCAGCGATCGCGGAGTGGATGACCGCTAACTGCCTCCAGCTTAATGCTAATAAATCAGAGGTGTTGTTGGTGGGTAAAAACTTCAAACTTTGGAGTGAGAACTGGTGGCCTAACACCCTTGGGAGCGCATCCACCCCTAAGGCACTGGTGAAAAACCTAGGGGTATGGATGGATTCAACCCTTAGGTTTCAGGACCACACCAAGAAATTAGCCAGCACGTGCTTCGGTCTACTACGGGAATTAAAACCGCTTTTGGGTTACTTTGACCCATCCACGAGACAATTGATTGTCCAGGCGGCCATATTGTCAAGGCTTGACTATGCCAATTCGCTTCTTTTGGGGGCTAATAAAGCTGAGGTCATGCGCCTACAAAGGGTCCAGAATGCGGCTGCCAGAGCTCTTTTGGGACTCCCGAGAAGGCGCCCTATTTCGGGTGTAATCCGGCGATTACACTGGCTGCCTGTGGCCAAGCGCATAGAATTTAAAGCTCTCTGCCTGGCCTTCAAAATCTTGAAGCTCTCTTCCCCTTGTATTCTGACCAATGTATTGGTACCATATACACCCACGCGCCATCTGCGCTCTATGGGGTCATGCTTGGCTCTTGTCCCGCAGGTAAAACGTTTACGTGCCGGGGGACGGTCTTTCTGCTGTCTAGCGGCCAAGCTTTGGAACTCCCTCCCCCTTCACATTCGCAGCCTGGAGAACTACCTGACGTTTAGGAAGGCAATAAAAACTCATCTCTTCCCTGTGGTTTAGACTCTAGTTTTCAGTCTGCATGTAGTAAGCGCTGGGACGCCTCTTTGCTGAGGCAGCTGTTGCGCTATATAAGTTGGACTAACATAACATAACTAACACTGTCAAAGCTCAGTTCTGGGTTGTGCACTCGAGCTAAAAACTTATTTAATAAGACTGCTAGTTTATTAGGTAGTGACTGGTTATTTCAGACTCTGACGATTTAAAGCCTGCAAATGGTTACTTCGTACGAGATCCTTTCCAAATTATTTGGAGCAGACCAAGACAGCAGAGAAAGGACCCTGGTCCTAGATGGTCCGCAGTCAGTGCACCATTTGAAAGGGGGTCCCTTGGACACCTTTATGCTTCTCCATGCCAGTGAGTGCAGTCACTCACTGCGCCCACCTGCATGGGAGTCTTTGTCCCCCTGAAAGTGCAGGCTGGTTTTACCCACATTTTGAAAGGCTGCTTCAGTTTGGTGGTCCATCTTTCACTAACGGGCAGCAAGAGTAAGCGGCTAACCTGGGGGCAGCGCATTATCACATTTGCAATGCAATAGGTCTCGCATTTACGCGAGTTTCAGCTATTGACATTGCAAATAACAATGCCTTTTATTTTTGTTTTTAAAACATAAATAAAAGGCATTGTCATTTGCAATGCCAATAGCTTAAACTCGCGTAAATGCAAGACCTATTGCATTGTAAATGCTTGTTCTGTCTGCAAGAGGCTCAATGTGCTTGCCTGGGGGCTGAAGCCACAACAAGTTGAGAGCAGAAAATTGTTTTCCTGGGGTTTCTGATTGCAGTCGACAGAAGGCTGCTTCTGCCATCTTCATTGTTTCCCACTGGCCCATCATCTGTAGATGGTCATACATGGCATGCCAGTTCTCTTGATCTTTCCTCATCAACCTCTTAGTAAACGTTGAACGTAAATTATTAAAATGATTAGGTGTTATGATTAGTTTCAACATAGAACTATTCCGTTCTGCTTGGTCAGAGCATTTATTAAACCTGAACATTTTGCGAATGTTTACCTCAAGCATAGAAAATCCCCATAGCCGTTCAGTAATGTATAACATCATAATATGAACATATTTCGTTATACATAAAAATAGAAATACAAAAGAGGTAAATTACTATTAAACCATATCAAAATATTTAGAACTCATCGCTTTCGTATTATACTGCATTATGAACAATAAGAGTAAAGACATTACTTTTTTAACTAAGAAAATACTCAATACTGTATGGAAAGAAAAATACTGTGCGAAGAGTTAATCCGACTTATCCACAGCATACAATACAGGATGAGAGCCCTGGTTTATAAAAGGTTCATTCCACAGCAATGTCTAAAATATGGGTTCTTATGAGGAAAAGCCAAAATGACACCCGTGAAGAGGAGTATGCCACTCGAAGGCATATGCACTGAAAGACTGTGGCCAATTGTGATTACTTGTGCTTTATTGTAAGTTTACAGTCACGTGACACGTGAACCTCCACTACACCTATGATTTACCTGTAAGCGATGTGAATACGAGAATGTTACTTTTATTACTTGTATTGTTGGAATTCTTAAGTACTAATTAAAACGGATTCAGAAAGACAGAATTTCTCACATCTAATGAATTAGCACAAATGATTGTGATAGAAGGATGCATCTTATAAACGTGCCTTACCATAGTTATATTTGATGAACTCGACCTGGCAAATTAATAGGAAATTAATCGGTAGAAAATATATCTTACAACATTGCAACTTACAGCATCATCAAATATCAAATGTGCACTGTCAGCGAACCCATCATGAATGAAATATATATTCTGAAAATCTCTCAAAACAAATGCAGGGCGTTTTGATTTTCTTAAATTTAAAGAAAATTTGACAGAGGTTAATAAACTAAAGTAAGGTAACATTTTGGAGGAGTTGTTATTTACGTACAAGCAGACACACTCCTTTTGGCCTGGGAGGAACTCGTGGAGTTTCACTCTACAGAATTCCACGGAGTTGCAAAAACATTCCACGAGATTCCTCAGAATTCCACGAACGAGTGGAAATAGGCACCTGGTGCTCCTCGCACCATGATTTAGCGCTAAGAGCGTGTTCTGCAATGCAAAATCAGCACAAACTGCACCATGTGAATGGCCAGAGAGCGCAGCTTCTTGAGTTGATTGTGCTGCTACTCAGGTAGATTTTGTACTCGAGCGGTAGCTTTCCGACTGCAAATGTTTGTGACCACCTGCGACCACCCGCACTGGAGAAATCTCACTGAGTGCCCTCCTAGCAACTGAAAATCAAGCTAGTGGACGCCACATCTTGCTCTCACTTGCAAACATACTTTTTCGATCCGCCCGAGAAAAAAACTTTGTCACGGGGCAGCTGGTGGAATTTGGTCAGCACTCCTTGTTACAAGCGTAATGTGGAGTGGCCAAAATTCAGCCAGTTTCGCCGGCAGAGCGGAATATATCACCCACTCCTAATTTACATACATCCGAGCTTGCATAGTTTATTAATAGGAATGTGTGTAATTTATTAACATTTTGTTATTCTCAGACATTTGTCAGGCCCATGCATAAATTATGTCCATCGGCATGTGTAACTGCATGGTGTTTACAAAAATAGTCATTTTTTTTTATTTCTAGACAATAGACCTGTTTAATATAGGCGTCTGCAAAGATTTTAGCTCACAAATAAAGTTTTATGCAGTTCCTGATTACTGACCTTCACCTTGTTCACAGAGCCTCTTGCTTTCTCTTTGCCTCAGTTCTACCATAGTCTGTCTGCCTCTGGCATGTATTACATGGCACTGAAACAGGATGTGTCTTTTCTTCTCACAACTACTGTATAAAAGGCAATGCGTGTTGCATAAATAACTCACTAGCATTATGAAAGCAAGTGTATACTTTAAAAGGCATTTTTCCTTCAGTTGACTTGATACTTATGAGAGAAATGTACATCAAATCACACTTGCCAGCAAAATATTGCTGAAAAGTGAGAGCACGAAGTAGCGGCTGCCTTCTGTAAAAAATGGTGTGGCGCGAAGGCGCTACTTACCATAAACTCTGAGCTGGAACACAGCTGCTGCAGGACTTCTCCCTTCCATAAACAGGAAAACGAAGGACTTCCTTCCTGCTTGTGGAACGGAACTCCAACCAATCCTGGAGCTGCTTTCAGGCTGTGAAAGCAGCTCCACGATTGGTGGGAGCAGGCTCAACCAGCGCTATTTTTGAAGCTGTGGTTCTGTGCCAGCAATCCCCAGGCTGTTTCCCAGCCTTTGGGTTGCTGGGTCTACACTGTGCATGTCGGATAGGATGGCTTTAGACAGCCGGCCAATCCGTCATGTGCACTGTAGACCAGTGCTGTAATCCTGCATTTGCAGGATTCAGCCCCACCCTCATGCTGTACACAGCATGAGCTGGTGGCAAATACATAAACTGGCATTTAAATGCCATTTTATTTATTTGTGTTTGCCTGCTGCTCTCACAGCAGGCGGGGTGACACTCCTCTGCTCCTGAGGAGGAGCCGTTCCTGTGAGTATGTGATATTAAAGTATCATGCAAGACCTGACTTTTTCATGCAAGACCTTGTGATGTTTGCATACTTTGCAATGTATTTTATGGGTTTTAAAATAGATTACAAATCACCAGGGACGGTATTTCTGTTGCACAGTATTACTCAAACACACTGCTATTTGGTTGGTACAATTTTCGTTATTTAAGAATCCCTCTATACACTCACAAACCCCAGTGGAGTAGGAAGGGGGAGGGGAGGGGGGCGGTCCGCCCCGGGAGGCAGTCCTCCCCGCACCCCCTTCTCTTACCTACAGCTTTCGCAGGGCGACGGCCGCTGGAATCGCCAGCACCCTCCTCCCCCAGCTTGTACATTCGGCCACGGGCGGCAAACGCAGAGGCCTAAGGCTTGGCTACACCACTAACGACCTCACAAATTTGAACGTGTTACACTGGCAGTGGTAAAAAAAATTGTAATGGATATGTGAGAAATATACCACGTTGGGAAAAAAAGTAGCAATTTTGCAAGCTCCTTGCTTGATGTTATTAGTTGCATACATTATGCACTTCAACGTGTGGGACAATTACAAATTCACGTATTAATTTTTATTCATATGTACAAATAAACGATCTTCCTAGAATTATCTGGTATCCCTGCGATAAATCTGCAGAGATTGGTGCCCTTGATGGTAATAAAAATATCTAGTTCATTAGGACGTTAGGACGTGGAGAGCTCAAAGTGTAGTAGAAGCCATGTCTTGGTGAATTTGTGTGTAATCTGTCCTCTCCTCTAAACAACTCACTGCGGCAGGCCATTCTACACCTCAATGTGGAATTTACAAGAGTGATATTTAGACTTGTTTGGCCTATGTGATGCTCACATATATTACACCTCTGCATTCATATTCTGCCTTACTGCATTACTGCAGAACATTACTCATGTTTCAATTTAGTATTTTTATTGTACACTTATACGGACAATGTTTTGCTTTTTTCTATTGGAATTCAATGATCACACCAAATTCAACTACTATCCATGCATGTCATATTACATCTCACTAAATTGTAGTCACTCTCTACAAACATGCAACCACCTTTATAACAATTTAAGAAAACGAATCATATTTTTTTTAATCATTCCTTGAATCACTCCAGACACTCAAGAAATTTACCACTCAGTACCAGCAAACAGCAGACACAGTGTAGGAATAGCCCAACATCATCTAGTTGATGGACTGCCTTTTTTAAATTCAAATCTGCATGTCTTTTTCATAACTTAAACTAAAGCTATCAAAGAGAGTTAGTTCTCATTGCCAGCATAAGCAATAAAGATCAAGTACAGGAATGGCTTGATGATGCAACATTGGAATGCTCTTTACCAGAACCCACAGGCAATGCCACGTTAATGTGCTTCTACACTGATCTGAATCTCAGTTCAACCTTAGGAATCACAACTTACTAAATAAATATATGGCATGGCCACAACTCAACTTTGTCGAGTGAAGCTTTTTCTTCCAGGACCAGACTTCAGAGTGCTGTCAAGGTGGTGATCCTATTTCAACTTGATTGTGGCGATTCTTAATTATCTAGTGTCCACACAACCCAGCTGTAAGTACAGAAGAAGGTTCTACATGCTGCAGCTTGCCTCATCAAAGGTATTTGGAAATGTGATAGAGTAATCCCTTCTCCAAAGAAATATGCTGGCTCCCTCAGACTTCCTGCATCCCCTTCAAGTCCCAGCTGATTGTCAATAAGACAGCCATCATGTGCGTCCGTTGATGCCAGATGACTAAGATTAAGACATCCAGAGGAATTCAAGAACACATACGAGCAACATTGCTGGACTGAGTACCAGTAGCTCTGCTCAACCCCTGCTGTCTCTTGCACTCCTTCAACAACTACCCATACTCTCTTTCCATTCTACATTCCTTTCTTTTTTAAGCAGTATTACATCGCTTTGTAGCTAAGTTTGTTTTTTATGAGTCCAAGGACTCTTCAAGCAGCATGCTATAACCTCTACCTTTCCTGGCATGTATTAGGACATCTCTGTGTACTTAAGAATGGAATGAAGACCCGAGTTTCTCCGCGCATGGTAGAAATAGTGATTTGTTTTCTTTTTGGGATTTAAAAACGAAACTATGCAAGTTGTGGTGATAGAACGCTACAGTTCAGAATATATGAGCTTAGCTTTGTCACTCATATACAAAGCCTCCAACCCATTGAACTGAATCTGAGTGAAGATTTCTTTAGGGCTGGCAGACTGTACATACAAAGTCAAGTGTATACGTTTTAAGCAAATATATCCTTCATAAGTGGCCTCACCAGTTCTACATGTGGTCTAAAATGTGGATCTCTAAACTTCACTTCTAGAGACACCACTGCAGACTGACTCTTTACCTTGCATCTTCTGAAATGATTGTCCTACCTTATACTTACAATGCACCCTGCCCTAGGGCCTATTTTAGGGGTGACCAACATGCAGTAAAGGGAAGGTTTAGGGACTGGTAAGTGGGTGCACTCACCAAGTCGACATGGCAGCCCTAGGCTGCACACAGGCTCTGCGATGGCAGGCCTGAGACACATTTTACAAGCCGCTCCTGTGGGTGGCACAACCAGTGCTGCAAGCCCACCAGCGGCATTGGATTTACAAGCCCTGGGCACACTCAGTGCACTGTACTAGGGACTGACAAGTAAACCAATCATCCAATCATGGAGTCACTAATCCATCACACAATTTATAATGGGGAGAGCATATGCACTTTAGCACTGATCAGCAGTGGTAAAGTGCCCAGAGTCATAAAACAGCCAACAACAGGTCAGAAAAAATATAGGAGGAAGGCAAAAAGTTTAGGGATGACCCTGCAAAAAGGGCCAAGTCCAACAGTGATGCATTACATATCTGTGTTCATTTGATGCTTGTCCACTGGGGCCACATATTAATTTAAACCCTGTGAATGTGCAAAATTAGCGTGAGTTCACACAATGGTCTACCGGGGCAAAATAGCTGTGAGAACGTGTCTTTTTGCATGATCACCTCCTTTTTTGTGAACTGATGTTGCTGGTTTTTGAACTCCTCACACAGGGCCACTGCCCTCCAGTCTCTATTTTATGTGCTCTGATCCCTAAAATATGGTCAAGTTGGCTAAACTCTAATAACAGCATATTTAACTTCCCAGTAAGGCCATAGTGTATGGTGCAGGAAAGACATCAACGACATGGTAAGTTAGCTGTCACTTGTGGACTGCAGCCCATGCTGTGCAATTCACGAGGCTGACAAAAGGAACTTGGCTTCAAGCCTATCTGTGTGGCTTGACTTCTGAAGCTTTTACATCTGCAGGCAAACACTTTTTTGACAGGAATGAATCCTACTTTTTAATAATAAACACATCACCACTAAGTAGGCCTTGAGGCACACCTGGCGGGTGCCTATTTAAAAGTGGTACATGCAACAATTTATTGTTGGCATGTACCTACAGTGGCTAGCCCCCAAAATATATTTTCACTATAAAAGGGCAGAAGCTGTCCTACGAAAACTAAACTTCAAAATAAAATCATAATCATGCTATCCTTCATTGTGACAGAAAACAAGAATAATTCAACCACTATTTTTTATGTTTATTAAAAATCCGATTTAGTGGTAAAGCTAGACTTTTCATAAATGTCTAGCAAAAGTGATTTCCAAAAAGTTAAACTTTTTTATCATTGAAAATATTCAGTAAGCTTTTTAGCATTAGCCTACCTGCAGCTGAACCCTGCCAGTGCTTTCCTTTAACGAGGTGCGAAATCTGCTCCAAGTAAAGATATGGTGGGCCTTTTGCCAGGAAGTCTTGCATGTGAAGTATGTGACTCTTATAAGGTCAGGAAGGGGACCTATGGAGGGTTCAGGAATTGAATTCACTTAAATCATGACCTGGGGAAGAGAAGTCTTTATTCCCTTGGCCCTGTGTAGTCAGCTTGTAAACAGACAAGTGGGAGGGGCTGCTGGTTACGGAGCTAGTTTGGTGTAGTTGAGGAGGAGGGGACTGCTCATTTTCTTAAATACAACCTTGTCTGGCACACCCTTATCTCAACATCCAAAGGCAGAAAGGGGTTCCGAATAGTGCATAGTGGAACAGTTTGCAGTAAGGCCTAAGAAGAGGAAAGTGTGGCTCCTGGGAATTTATTTATTGGCTAAGGAGTTCCAGGATTGACCTCACACTGGCTAGTAAAACTAACAAAAGTGACACTTCACCCACAGCTCATCAGAACATTCTCTGGACCTGTAGACAAACAGAAGACTGAACATGTTGTTTGATACCTGTGATGTTGGGTCTGGTGGCTCAGTGGGCTAATGCGTCCGCTGCAGGGGCCTGTGTTCAACCTCATGGTCACAGGTTCAAATCCTGGTGGGTCCACTCAGACTTTCCTTCATCTGAGGTAATAAAATGAGTACCATTGAGTTCGGTAACAATAAACATCTGTTATTCAGCGCCAAGATGCCTCCGGGTGAATGTGTGCTTTAAAAATACACGTTATATTATGTTATGTGCGGAGACCTAAAGATCTGGACTTGCTCCCACTTGTACCCTTGGCCAAGAAGCAGACTCCAAAGTTCAGTTGGCTTACCCCCTGTGTGGCTGGCTGTAGGTGCAGCAAGTTTCAAGAGGCCTTTTTCCTGAAGTGCCCAGTTGAATAGTAGCAACTGGATCTAGACTGGACCCTGCTGGTGGCCTCTGCTGGAGTGAGAGGTTGTCTCTTAGGTTCTGAGAGAAGTGGCGAAGAGGAGCTGTTCAATAAAGCCTAAAAAGTTGTAACTTAGAGCTTTTTGTTTTTTATAAACAATTTTATTGTTTTTTTTAAACAAAGACCAGCATATAATCAAATACAGTATATCACAGCTTTCATGTGGCACTTCCATTTTACATATGTAGAGGAGAAAGATGAGCAACACACGGACCCACATCGCTCCGCACAGCAAACGCAAGTCAAAGGAAGACATGTTTAGTCTATCTGCCCTAGCCATTCGCCCCAAACCTTCCAGTATTTAGCTGGACACCCTCTGGCCTCGAACAGCGGTTTCTCCTGTACAGCACACCAGTCCACCCCTTTGCGCCATTTCGTTACGCTCGGGGGTAACAGATTTATCCAGCTAGCCGCAATGTCACGTTTGGCCACCATTGTGGCAGTTGTAAGAAATCGTTTGTCAGCTCGGGAACCATCGAGTCCATCCGTGATGCCTAGGACTATACTTAAGGGGTTATGTGGCACTTCCCAGCCCAGAACCTCCATGAGTTCTTTCTCTATGGAGTCCCAATATCATGCAATGACAGGGCAGGCCCATACCATGTGGAAGAAGTCGGCCTGGTCGTGACCGCAGCGCGCGCAAGAGGCATCCGCCCTCATACCAGCACTAAAGAGGCGCTTGGGTGTTAGATAGGCAGCATGTAAATAATATAGTTGGACCAGACAGAGCTGGGCGGAGGTGGTGACTGTCTTGGGTGCCATTAAGGCGTCTCTCCAGTCTTCCTCTTCAAGGGTTCCCACCCATTGCTCCCATAAGCTTCTCACTCGGGCTAAAGTGTTAGGTGTGTTGTTGGTGAGAGAGCGATAGATACGAGAGACACCCCCTCGTCCCAGGTTGCCTGTCATAATTTGTGCCTTCGGAGGACTGTATTCTGGTAGTGATGTGCCCTGTGGTATGTGTATGTAAAGGGCGTGGCGTAGCTGCAGGTATCTATAGAATTGCGAGGGGGTGTAGGGAGTAACGGGTTTGTAGGTCTTGAAAGGTGCGCATACGGTCACTTGTCCAGACATCCCCAAGCTGTGAGATACCAATGAGGTCCCACGGCCCAAATCCCTTCAGGCCACTGACCTCTCGAAGCCAAGTCCCCGACCAGAGCAGTGTATATTGAGTCAGTTTGTTCATCCATTGGGTGTGTCGTAGGGAGGCGCGCCAGGCTAGGAAAACCGCTTGCGTCACCGTTGGCATTGTCTTGGGGATAGTTCCTCCGTACATCATCGCCTGAATCCTGGGTAGACCCAGGTCACCCAGTTCCAGTCTAAATGCTGGATCCGACCAGCCACCATTGAACCCGTCATGGAGTGTGAGTAGGCGGGTCGCGAGATAGTATAAATATAGATTGGTCATGCCCATCCCACCATCGAAGGGTGGAATCCGGCACTGGGATAGGGCCAGGCGGGGTCTCTGCCCACCCCATAGAAATTTAGTGGTCAGACTGTCAAGCTCCTTAAACCAGGACCGTGGGAATTGAAAATGGGTGTTTTGGATCATGTAGAGGAACTTGGGGAGTATCATCATTTTAAAGAGGGCTACTCTGCCCAAGGGATTAAGCGGAAGCGATTGCCATTTGTGGAGGTCTGCCCACACTTTCTGCATCAGTGGGGTGACATTGAGAGACCAGGCGAGATCAGGTAGTAGGGCCACCCAGATTCCTAAATATTTGAATGATTGCCTTCTGATGGGTATCATGAACTGCCAGTCGAAACAGTCTCTGGACAGGTTGAAGGGGACCAAGTCGGATTTACTGGAGTTTAGCTTCAGACCGGAGGCCTGCCCAAAGAGGTGCAGAGCCCGAAGGCAGCGAGGGCCAGAATGGGCCGGTTCGGCCAAGAAGAGCAAGACATCATCTGCATATAGCGCGATTTTTTCTTCCACGGAGTTTGACCATCTCCAACCTTGAATACGATTGTCAGATCGCACGAGGCATGCCAAGGGCTCCATTACCAGGGCGAAGAGGAGCGGCGAAAGGGGGCAGCCCTGTCTTGTGCCCCCTTCAATACAGAAGGATTTCGAGAGAGCTTCATTGACTAGGACTTGTGCGTTTGGTTGGGAGTAGAGTTCCCTATGCAAAAACAACAATTGATGGACAGAATGCAGAACAAAGTCATACATTCACCCCAGTACAGAGATCTGGGCCTAAATCCATCGTTTTTTTGCTCACCATGCCATTCCAGTTTGAACCCAGCCATATGCAAATCAGTCTTGACCCTGTGCCTCATGAGAACAGTCCAGCCCGAACTGCCAAGCCAGGTCCTCCCTGGACTGGAAACAAGCATCCTAGGACCGGTTACGGGGTTTCACCCCTCTTCAGCCAGGATAGCTTGATTCCAGTGGCATGGAGAGCACGGGACCCACGTCTGGGCATACCCGTCCCACTCGGGGTGACAAATGCAAAAACAACAATTGATGGACAGAATGCAGAACAATGTCATACATTCACCCCAGTACAGAGATCTGTGCCTAAATCCATCGTTTTTTTGCTCACCATGCCATTCCAGTTTGAACCCAGCCATATGCAAATCAGTCTTGACCCTGTGCCTCATGGGAACAGTCCAGCCCGAACTGCCAAGCCAGGTCCTCCCTGGACTGGAAACAAGCATCCTAGGACCGGTTTCGGGGTTTCACCCTTCTTCAGCCAGGATAGCTTGATTCCAGTGGCATGGAGAGCACGGGACCCACGTCTGGGCATACCCGTCCCACTCGGGGTGACAAGTGCAAAAACAACAATTGATGGACAGAATGCAGAACAATGTCATACATTCACCCCAGTACAGAGATCTGGGCCTAAATCCATCGTTTTTTCTCACCATGCCATTCCAGTTTGAACCCAGCCATATGCAAATCAGTCTTGACCCTGTGCCTCATGGGAACAGTCCAGCCCGAACTGCCAAGCCAGGTCCTCCCTGGACTGGAAACAGAAGTAGAGTACCCTAACCAGATTGCGGAAGTGTTGACCCAGGCCCACCTCAGCCAGAACATCTTCTAGGTACCGCCAGTCTACCGAATCAAACGCCTTTTCAAAGTCAAGAAGAAGAAGCGCTAAGTAGGGGGTTATTGTTTGGCGGTGGTACAAAGCAACGTGGAGGCGTCTGAGGCAATGCCTGGTACCCCGGGATGGCATAAAGCCACATTGGTCAGGGTGGACCAATTTGGAGAGATAAGGTTTCAGACGGTGGGCCAGAATCGAGGCAAAGATTTTGACCTCCATGTTTATGAGGGAAATTGGCCGATAATCGGTGCAGTGTATTGAGGGAGGTTGTGTTTTGGGGATTACAACAATAGTGGCGGCGTCTGTTTCAGGTAGAAGGGTGCCCCTCTCGACCGCTTCAGCATAGGTGTTCAGCAAGTGTGGAACCAGTGTCTCCCGAAAGGCGGCGTAGTATTCTTGAGGGAAACCATCGGGACCCGGGGTTTTACCTGGAGCAGATCGTGCTATGGCTTCGCCGATTTCTATCCGGGTAATGGGGCGGTCTAGGCCTCAGTTTGGCTTAGGCGAGGGAGTTGGAGATGCGTTTGGGCGATCAAGCTTGAAAGAAAAACTCGGGTTGCCGCCTTGAGTAAAGTTTGGAATAGTAGGCGGCAAAGGTCTGGGCTATCGCCGAGGGTACATTAGGTGTGGTGCCTTCTGGATCTCTGATCTCCGGGATGATACGGTTGGCCATTGGATATGTGGCCAAACGATGTAGGAGTTTCCCGTTTTTATCTCCCCACCCGTACACCCTGGCTACAGAGGATCTTGAAAGTGTTTTGGCAGCCTCCAGGGAAATATGTTTGATTTCTTCTCGCAAGAGCATGAGTTGTATGTCACGTGTGCCATCCTGCTGGGCGGCTGTCTGGCCTTCAAGGAGGGTCGCTTGGCCCTCCAATTGAGTGATACGAGCATCCTGGGATGAACGCTTGAGTTGGCCTTTGGCGAAGCCGCGGATAGTGGCTTTACCCGCTTCCCACAGAGTATTCGGGGAGGAGACCGAGTCGCGATTATGGAGAAAGTATTGTTGGAGTTCTGTCCCCCACAGCCTTTTTAAGGTTTTTGTCTTGGAGGAACCAAGCATTGAACCTCCAGATCAGACGAGGTGTGTCGGGGGGGTCCCCCACCCTCAAGAGGATAGGCGAGTGGTCAGATATGCCCCAAGGGAGGATAGAGATATGTCTAACTTTCTGACAATCTAGCGCAGGCATAAAAATATGGTCGATGCGCGCGTGCGTGTGATGGACAGCTGATGTGTGAGTGTATTGCCTGGTCTGGGGGTGCCAAATTCTCCAGGTGTCGCATACAGCGAGTGTGCTTGCCCAGTTGGTGAGAAGTCGTGCGTGGGCGGACCTCGTGTTAGGCTGTAAGCTCGTGGTGTCAAGGTTTGGGCACATAACTGCATTGAAATCTCTGCCAATGATCGTCAGCCCAGGGGGCAGCGAAGCAATAAGGTCCGTGGTGCGTTTTAGGGTTGAGGTGAGCATTGATGGAGGGGAGTATATGGAGAGCAGGTTAAGGGCAAGTCCTCCCATAGATTCTCTAAGGGCAATGAAGCATCCCTGGGGGTCGTTAGTGACCGTCGTCGGCGTAAAGGGAAGATTGCGGTGCAGGAGGATTGCTACGCCCCGTGAGCCTCGGGTGAACCCAGAGTGCCAGGCTCTATCGTAGCCATAGCACGCTAAAAAGGGGCAGCTGGTGCCCATAAGATGTGTTTCCTGAAGTGAAAATATGTCTGCAGCTTGACGCTGGGCATAGCGCAGGACACCTGTTCGTTTAACCTTGTCTAATAATCCATTAACATTCCATGACAGCACGCGGAGAGAGTCCCCGCCATTATACGTACTTGTCATGGTGGATATTGGCACAGATGGAGGCCTGTGTGGCAAGAACGGGTGTGGAGTCACTTACTTTGCGAGCAGATTGTGAGATCGTGAGAGCCCTTCTGGGCCATGTGATGGGTCTGAGGTTACTGTGCTGTTGAAGGCAGGTGCTGGTGTGATGAACAGAACATAGGAACTGGAACATGGGACAACGGTCCCCCCCTTAACCTCAACCCATCCCCCCACCCTATACTTCAGGAACGGAAGCATCTGTCGCCCCAAGTAAACTAGAGGAAAGGAACCAAACTAAAACGCTTTGGTACGGGTTTGCGTGGAGGACCCCTCCTACATAAGGATGTTTATCGCTGCATTATGAAAGAAAACAATACATCACGGCGAAAGTCATCATCTTCAAAGGCCTCTACTGCAGAGCGTCTCTGAGTGGCCTGTAGGCAGCACAGGCGCTCATCCCAAGAGTGCTGGGCTTCGAGAGAGGTCCGACTCATCGTCGGGTTCTGAAAGGGCCATGGATTCTGATCTTCGAAGGGAGCGGGAGTCGCTTTTCGGTGCCGGAATGTTATGATGTTGTCTAGGGCTCACAGGTGAGTCTGATCTGGCTCGACGTGCTCCTTGTCCTTTGTGGGATCGAGTGCATCTATCCCTTGGCTTGAGCGATTGCTGATGGGTGTCACCATCCCGGGTTCCGTTGCGTGAGGTTGAGGCATTCACTCTAAGTGGACGTTCTTCAGTCAGCCAAGTCCAGGCCACCTCTGGAGAATCAAAGAAGAGGGATTTCTTCTGGAACACTACTCGGAGGCATGCCGGGAAGAGCAGTCGATGCTGGAGAGCCAGAGCACGCAATTTCTGTTTCACTTCAGTGAAAGATCGTCTTTGGGCTTGGACTTCTCGCGTGTAGTCTGGGAAGATCATTATTAGTTGACCTTGATACAAAAGAGATTTCTGACTGCGTGCCTCTGTGAGGATAAGGTCCCTATCTTTGAAATTAAGGATCCTGGCAATAATGGGTCTGTGTGGCGCTCCCGGTGGGGGTCTTGGAGCAAGAGAGCGGTGGGCGCGCTCAACCGTAAACCACGAGGAGAGAGAGCCCTCCGGCATCCAGGCCTGCAGCCATTGTTCTATGAAACTACTCACAGGGCTATGTTCCGAGCCTCCGGAAATCCCACCAGGCGGAGATTGTTGCATCTCGAGCGATTTTCAGCATCTTCTGCTCTTTTGTGCAGCTCTTTGGTGTGGGATTGCAAACGCGTGACCTGCTCCTCCCGTTGACTGACATCATCCTCGACTGTGGAGATGCGAGATTCAGTCTCCGCAATTCGTGCTGTCGCGTTGCGGAGGTCCTGCCAAAGGAGAGCCATATCCACCCGGACTTCAGCAATTTTATTCTCGACTGAGGTCTGAGAGGTGTTGATTGCCTGTAGGATCGTGTTGAGCTCCGTCGTCACGGGGGATGGTTTCTCTGCGGGTCTGGTTGCCCCCCCAGGATCATTAGTCGTGTACTGGTCTATCTTGGTTTGTGTTGGGGGTGGTTTGGGGCCTCGGTCTTTCCCCAGGTTGGTGGGGAGGCGTATGTCACTCGGTGTGCCTCAGTGGAGGGAAAGAGCCTCTGTGATTTGGTCTAGAGCGGAGCGAGAGCGCAAGGCAAGTCCGCGTAGGGCTCTCTTCATTGTGTCCAGCAGTAGTGATCTTTGTGGACAACTCCTCTTCGGATTCGGTAGGTGTTTGGACCCCAGGGTATTATTTACATGTTAGATCGGTGGATTACAATTCAGCCCAAGGTATGGAGATTTTAAGGCACCCACCCGCTCCAACCACCCCAGTCCCCATCGGGAAGACATAGCAGCAGTGCACAGTCAGTAGGATTCCGAAGCGGGAATCAGGGCATTGTGGGCAGTTGCCTCGTGGGGAGGCCTTGGCAGGCTACCAATGTCTTTAGACCTGGAGTGACCTCCTTCCGCCACTCTCCCCACCGCCCAGCGCCGGTGTGAGAAGGCGCGGCGCAAGCGGGGATCTTAGGGGGATGTCTTTGGCCACGTGGGGTTGAGGGGGTCCAGAGGGTGCCTTCGGAGGGGGTCTCGCAGATGACCAGGGAGGCCCAGCAGCACCGTGAGGGGGCAAAGGGAAGCCAAGGATCCCCCGAAACCTTACCGGATCACCAATTGGGAGGAGCCGGCCGCAGTGGCTCTCTCCCGGTCCTTAAAGTGGGCATCGGGTCAGCTTCTCCATCTGGTCCCACAGATCATCTCCGCCACCTGGCCAGCAGGGTCGCCCACAACAAACAGCAGTGCGCTCTCCCTCTGGCCACCAGCCCCCACACACGCACCAGGGTCAAGGTAGGGTCAGGCAGATGCCCCAGGTCGTTGGGTGCAGCCTCAGCGCTGAGCTCGGGCTCGCGCACCAGCCCGCCTCGAGCAGCGCGGTCTCCTGCAGTAAAGAAGGCTGCCTTGGGCAGGGAGTCTGCTGCCTTGGGCAGGGAGTCTGCCGCAGAGCACTCCGGCTCCGGGTCATCCCCACAGGTCCAGATCCTCTCCCACTGCGGACGCAGCGTACATGGCTCTGGGAGTCGGAGGCTGGCTCCGTCATTCGAGCAGAGGCCAGGGTTCCGGTCACCGCAGGTCAGGCTGCCTCCCAACCCGCCGCAGCAGGCCGACGCACCAGGCCTGGTTGCGGACGGGGCCAAGCTCAGCCTCAGCTGCCTCCTGGTGCCACTCTGTAGGATTGCCGTGGCAGATCCGGTTCCCCTCCGCAGCAGCAGCGGCCCCGTTCCCGCTCCAGATCCGCCTCCGGGGAGCTCGGGTAGGCGATCCATAGCGCCATGGGGAGCTACACCAATCTCGGCGGCAGGGGCAGCCGTCCGCACTCACCGATATGAGCCGGGTCTCAAGGAGTTATTCCAAAGGCCCCATCGCCATCTTGTGAGGGCCGTCGGTTCAATCTCTAAAGGTCAGTTTTCCTGACCCTCCCGTGACAACACAGCATGTCAGGACGTCTGGAGCTGGTCCAGAAGGCATCGGCAGGTAACGGATCGCATTTATTGGCAGCGATACAGGCGGGTGGATGAGCGGAAGACGGAGGGGTCCGGAGCACTCTTAGAGTGCAACCGCCATCTTGATGCTCCAAGCCACGCCCCCCTAACTTAGAGCTTTTTAAGACTTACAACATCTCTAGAGCTACAGCAGGAATGCCCAGCAAATGTGTCCAATGCCGAGAAGACTTTGTCAGATGCAGATTTCAGGTTTGCCCCACTAGATGATTATGAGCTTCAGAAAACAGACTAAGGGACTGATTTAGAGATTGGCAGAGGGGGTACTCCCTCGTAATGTAAGCCTAGGGGCAATTTGCATTACGCCAGAGTAATCAAAGGGATTTCAGTAATTTCATGTTACTCTTTTGATGCAAAATTATCAAAAACTATGCTATTGCCGAGCCTGTATTGCCTTAAGTAGCCCTTTAAACATGTCTCAGGCCTGCCATTGCAGCCTGTGTGTGCAGTTTTAAAATGCCATGTCGGCCTGGCAAAATAAACATTTTGCCAGACTCAAACCAACCTTTTTAATGCACATACGGTTACCCCTATGGCAGGCCCTAGAGAACTCAGCGGGCTGGGTGCACTGTATTTAAAAATTTGGAGAAGTACTTTTAGGTTTTAAGTGTCCTGGTATTGACAAACTCCTAAAGTCGTTTTTCACTACTCCAAGGCCTACTCTCCCATGGGATAACATTGGGTAGTAAGTTGGCTCTTTATATAGTGGATCAAAAAGAGGTACATTGTGCAAATGACAGCCCAAATGTTCTCTTTGTGTTAGTTTGGGCGAGCAGTTAGGCATACCAGAAAGTAGTGCTACCCATTTATTGCACACACAAAGGATGTAAGTGAGACACCCACTCAATAAACAAATGCAACACCAACTGATAAAAGCAACACATACTTTTGTATGAATTTAGATACCAAGATCATCAGAATCAGGTAAGTACTTTTCGAGTTATGAATTTTTACAGTTTTCAAAAGTTGACAGTGCAATTCTTGAGTGCGGTAATGTTATTGAATAGGGAAAATCATGTACTGCATTTGGGCACTTGACAGCGACGTACAGGGCTGTTCTCCAGGACTTTGGGGGGGTGGGGGTTTGGGGAAATGTACAAGCCATATCAACAGGTCACTCCGGGAGGCTCTGGGGCATCCGGATGCAGAGGATTGTCACAGCGTCAGGTATCCCACTCACTTCAATGGGGAACCGTCGGGTCGGAAAGAGGCTGCAAGCTGGGACTGGGGGACCATTCTGGGGGAACCCACAGGGGAGGCTCAACCCTTGAGATCCTTGGACACACAGGGACACCCTTGGTCCACTTCACCTTGGGCTGTGGGGCTCAGGTGCAGTGGTGTCTTTTGGTGTCAGATCTGGTGCTGGAGTCTCTCACTGTTGAAGACGGGCCTGCAGAAAGATGCTGCAGGCAGCGACTGAAAGGCCAGTCTGGGCAAACTCAAGATTGGGCTTAGCTCTTGTGGGTCTGGGAACTCCATTGGCACCATCATGTCCCTTGGACTTGGGATCTGGAGCGCGGGTGCATAGGTCCTTTGAGGCATCGGGTGGCAGTGGTCGCAGGCTCACTCTTTCTCTTTGGTTCTGCTTCCGAGGGGCAAACAGGACAGTTGGACCACTCTCCATTTGAGTCTCACTGTCCCTAAAGTCCCTCAAAGTGCAGGTCGGTCTTCCTGTGCATTGGTGTCTGGACTGGACACAAAAAGTCTTGGCTTCTGCAAGGGGTCTGGTACACCAGGTATTGGTGTTGTGCTGCTCCGGTAGGTCCTGGCATCCCCTCACTTGGAGGGAGGATGGATCTATCTGACCCTCTAGAAGCACTGCTACCTCATCCTGGGTGGCTGCTGCATCGATAGTCACCAAAGGCAGCAGGTCTGTGTACCAGATCTTGCTCCTTTGGTGCCTGCAGCTGCGGTGGAGTAGCTCCTCTACTCTAAGGGAGTTCCTTTGGCAATTGGTGAAACACTGGCAGCCCTCCAGCTTTCTTGAGGTCTGCACAGTGGCAGGATGAGTCAGTAGCTCTACACGGGTCAGATGTAGCAGGCAGGCTGGTAGAGTTGGTGCCAAGTCAGTCATGCTCCTTGGTTCTTGGGTCAGCAATCTTCTTCTTTGTCCACTACTTCTTTTGGTCTGTAGAAATCTGAAGTCCTGGTTTCAGGGGTCCCCTGAATACTCAATTTAGGTGCGTTAGAAGAGTGTTGGGTAGTAGCAAATGGGCTACTTACCCCAGGGGTCACTACACAACCTAGATGATCACTTCCTTTTGGGAGTGAACATCACCCTGTCTCAGAATTCCTGAAAAGAGTGCCATTTTACACGGAAAATACTCCGCCCTGCTCAACAAACTGCTGGTCACAACTTATAAGCAAGTCTTCCAATACCTAAGTCTGCGTCGCCATCGCAGGTGCACCTAAAATTTGGACTGATTAACGAAACAGTTGGGAGGATGTACTTCACTACAAAATTCTGGTACAAAATAAAACAGAATTTGGCACACAGTCTGATCAATAAGGCTTTATGGGACAAACTTGAAAAAGACAAAAAAATCTACATACTACCAATATCTGTTTAAAGCACTAACAATTACCAACACAACTGAGCTATGGAACAAGAATCGTTCCTTTGTAACTTTCAAACAAACGATAAATAAAGTTGCCAAATTCCATTCATTACTACTGGACAAAAACAGCTTCAACCTTAGATCTCATGGTTGGATGGTGATCAAATATTATAAACCTTAAAACCTGCACCTTACTTAGGCCTCACATTCTCGGCAAGAATAAAAAATAACTAATGGCCATCTGCTTTGGCCAGCTACCTTCAATGGCAGACCAGCCATCCAGGAAGCAAAGCTGGAACACAGCATGCAGACCTTGTGGAGAATTAAAAGAGGACTTTATTCATCTAATTTGCATCTGCCCATTATTACACACAGCACGCTTCACTTTATTGAAAAAACGTTCATCGCAAGAGGGATAAGGACATGCAGATGAGCAGTCATTCAAGCCTTGGACCCTTCAGACCCTCAACTAACAGGTGGTATCAATCATCACTTCTATTTAAGGGACGGTGTTCACTACATTTGTTTTAAAATGCATATATTGTTAAGGTTTTAGTTAACTAAACAATAAAAAATGTGTTTACTTACTGTCCCAAAATTCCAAATTCCACCACACACAAGATGGTGAAATTTCTAAATTCGTGTTCACATCAGGCTTGGTCACCCTAAAGGTGTGTACAGCCTTCTTAGAGCACCTTATCATGCAGCCTGCAGTGGCAGTCTGCATGAGTTTGGTGCTGGAGCCATTAGAGAGGCACAAGATATGCTGCAGCTCTTATGGAACCTCTTTAGTACCTATGTCCTAGGTAACAGACATACCACTTACTAGGGACTTACAGAGGTTTTAATGGCCTGGTCACTTGGCGATAAAGTGACGAGTTATCTGGTATTGTTTTGGGAAAAGAACACTGGCACTGGGGATTTGGTTAGCAGCAACCCAGTGCACCTCAGTCAAAGTTGCATCAAATATCAGGCAAAAAGTGGGGGGACTATTGCAACAAAAATCCAGTTTCCCACACAACCCCCCCAGCCAACAGGCCAGGAGACTCAACCCCAACCTAGGAGAGTCTTCCTAGTCTGTCTGGTGAGGAAGAGTGAGGAAAAAGGCTGAATTGTTCCAGTGCCTACTCTACCTTACATCCTCCTATCCAGGTCATTTCCTTTGTGAAGCTGACCTACTTCAATAGTGTTAGGGCCCCATTTAAAATGCACTTTGTTTGCTTCTTTAGTTTCCTTGCCCATTCTCTTTTCTTTGGGGCTAGAGGTATTCACCTCTACGATTCCTATCTTATCCAGGGCAACCCGCAGCTCACCCAAAGGGGTTACCCACAACTTGAGTAATCCCACCATGACCATCAGGGTCAGGGGGTCTAGCTTTTTATTTGACATGGGGTCAGTCCACCATACCAACGACAGTGCTGTCATAAAGGCTAACACTCAGCAGAGACCAGCTGTTAGTGCACAGAATCACATCTTTAGCTCTTCACTGACAGGAGAAGGTGCTAACTTTTAAGCTTTGTTGGGTTCAGGGGGGACGTCTGTTGTTTTAAAGTGAGGGGTTACTACATCCTGTAGCAAACACCCTTCCTCCACTCTCTCTTCTGTTAGCTGAGGAGCCATCATCTCATGCTTAAAAGCTGCCTGGTTAGTCAGGATGTCTTGTAGGCCAGGTAGGGCATAACCAGTGCCAACTGTGGAGTTCTCCCCTACTGCAGCAGGGTCATCTTGGCTTACTGGAACTTTGGCTAAACGTTGCCCACCTTTCCTACACTTTCTCCATTTTCTTTTCTTCTGGAGCCTACTTGTACTCACTGGAGGTTCAGAACCTCCAGAATTCTTGGGAGAGGACTGGAACTGGAACAGTACCTCTTTTGGCTCAGACCATCCTCTGGGAGCCATTTCCAAGGAGAGAGTCCAGGTGGAGATCTGTTAGACCTGGCATTTCTTGGCGTGGTTACCCCTGACTTTTTGCCTCTACCTCCTCAATTTTTGATGCTGTGATGGATTTTGTTTTGCTGGCTTAGATGCTTTGGGCACTTTGCCACTGCTGATCAGTGTCAAAGTGCAAGTGCTCCCTGTATAAAGTGTTATGGTAATTGGTTGTCCATAATTGGTATGTTTGACTTACTAGTAAAGTCCCTAGTAAAGTGCACTATGTGTGCCAGGGCTGGTAATGCAAATGCTACTAGTGGGCCTGCAGCACTAATTGTGTCACCCACACAAGTAGCCCTAAGAAGAGATCTCAGGCCTGCCACTGCAGTGCCTGCGCGCAGTCTGTTAACTGCCTTGTTGTCCTGGCAAAGTGCACCCACTTGCCAGGCCTTACCTTCCCTTTTTATGCACATCAGACACCCCTATAGTAGGCCCAAGGTACCCCCCTGGGCAGGGTGCAGTGTATGTGAAAGGTAGGACATGTACTTAGGTTTGTACCATGTCCTGACAGTGAAATACTGCCAAATTCGTTTTTCACTGTTGCAAGGCCATCTTGCCCATAGGACAGAATGGGAATGCTGAGTCCCATGTTTCCAGCATATCTTCCCATAGGCATAAGATGGAGAGATGGAGTTTAGTGTGTCTGAACTCAGAAGTTAATAACACATCTTTTTGTGAAGATGGTTTTTGAATTGTGTGTTTAGAAACCACGCTTTTAGAAGTGGCTGGTTTCTTGTTTTAAACCATCCTGTGTGCCTCTGCCTGGTTGTGTATTGCCTGTCTGGGTTTGGATGTGACAGGGTCTGGGAAGTGTCCTTACCCCAGGGAGGAGTAGGTGAGACAGCAACAGGCTGGCCTGCGTTTGATGTGGGGGGGGGGAGAAGTAGCCCCCTGCATGTGAAGAGGGCTGTGTTGCTGCCCCCAGAGGATGGCTCCACCTCCTGCTGAGCGTCTGGGCCCCAAACCCTGACTATCAAAGGAAGAGGGTGTGCACTGGCAGGAAGACACCCAGGTCTGGTTTGGACCGGGGTCAGAGCCCCCTGAACACAAAGACTTCAAAGGCATTTAGGGGTATAAATGTAAGAGCTGAAACCCCTGAACTCAAGACTGAAATCCATACTGAAAAAGGATTGAAACTACTTCGTGATCAAGAGGAACCTCTGCCAAAGAAGAACAGCTGAAGAGACTGAAGAGAAGGACTGCCCTTGCTGTGTGTACTGGGGCTGGCCTGCAGTTTGCTGATTTGACTGAGGAGAGGACAAGGGACTTTGCTCTGTGCTGTGTCCCCCTGCTTGAGAGGACTTTGCTGTGTGCTGTGTCCTGAAGTAACTTGTCTCCAAGGGTCCGAGGAGAGCTGGTCCCCTGTTGTGGAAACTCAGGAACATAAAAGTTTCCAAGTGTGTCTCAGCGACGCTGTGTGCGTGTGCTTTTTACATGCCTGAGACTGCCGTGTGGTCGGTGGTGCTGTTTACGAGGTGCCCCGTGACCGCATTGCCCCCGCAGCGTGAAACATCGTCCACGCTGCTGCATTGCTGTTTGTGGCCCGAGCCGTCATCGTAACTGAGGCTGTGAGTAAAGATCGCCGCCGCCGGCCCGAGCCGCAACGTGCTAAAGGATTTCTTGAAGCTAAGGAAGCTACAAGGTGAAAGGGATCGTGATCATTGTTCGTCGAAAGGAATCTGCCCAAGATCGTCAACGAAGGAGAAGGCAGCGCCGTAACCCGTCCGGCTACAGCGTCGCCTCGCAACAGAGCTGCAACGTGATCGGGATCGCCCAGCAGGACGTCCGACGAGCGGAGAGAGAGAGCAAGGCAGCGCACCCCCCCAGGTAAGGCTTGGACTCCGGTCGGGAGCCGCAAGCGTGTGTGGCCTGGGGAGGCGTGCAGGAGGAGTGCAGGAGTGCTTCGAGCTCTCTCCCACTGCACCGCGTTAGACGCGCTGAGTCCCCGAGCGGCCCGTACCTGCCCAGGAGTAACGGGGCCGCCCCTTTAAGCTTACGACCTTTGTCTCTGTTGTTGTGGCCTAGTGGTGCCCGAGTTGACCGCGCAGATTGGCGAACCGCATTATACTTGCATTACAAACCGCATTAAACTTGCATTACAAACCGCATTATTCTTGCATTACGAACTGCCTGATTCTTGCATTACGAACCGCATTATTCTTGCATTACGAACTGCCTGATTCTTGCATTACAAACCGCATTATTCTTGCATTACGAACTGCCTGATTGTTGCATTAGGAACCGCATTATTCTTGCATTACGAACTGCCTGATTCTTGCATTAAGGACTGTCTTATTACTACATTACAAACTGCATTACGAACTGCATAGCATTGTATTTGGACTGCATTAGAGATCGTGAATTGCTCATTAATACCGAAAGAACCTACAAGTGATTGCTGGCCAAATAACCGGCAAAGCGAAATATTACGAATAAGCATTTGTTGGATTTCTATCGTTTGGTCTCATCGTACTCCTTTTATAAAGATACCGCTATTTTTATGAAACCGGTGTGGTGTCCATTTGTGGTGTTATCACTGTGTTACTGGGAGTGTGGTTGCAAATACTTTACACATTGCCTTGGAGATAAGCCTGGCTGCTCGTGCCAAGCTACCAGGGGGTGAGCAGGGCTTATCTAAGCGTGTGTCCCTCCTTACCCTGACTAGAAGCAAGGGTCCCTATTTGGACTAAGGTACCTACCTCAGCCAACTAGAGACCCCCAGTTCTAACAAGATCTCTACTGATTACCACCCTTCTCCAACTAAGGGACCCAGTTATTTCTAGGGGCACTAAAGTCACAGGCCTGTCAGTAACATCCACTAGGCTAGCCTTTACTCTCCTAGTCTCACCTGGGATATACAGGTTGGAGAGCACCAAATTGTCATGTACTATGGTGTGACTGACACCGGTATTCCTCAGGGCAGTGGCTGGGATTCCATTCACTAGTAGGTGGTGGTGGAAGTGTCTGCTTCCCTCTGAAATCTCCAACTCACCTTTTGGTTCCACTTTCCAGTTTAAAGCTATAAGAACATCCTCTGGAAGTAAACTAATGGGTTTGCTCTAAGGACAGGAAGTGTCCTTGGTTCAGTGCCCTCTCTGCTTACAGTCAAAGTTCCAAGCCTTTTTGGCAATCCAGGACTCACCCTGGTAACCACTTTTGTTTTTTGAGGTGTCTTGGGGCCCACCCTCCTAGACAGGTTTTTGAGGGCCTACATAGGACTCCTTATCTTGGTTTTTAATGTGGTCCACCTTTTGCTCCTGCGGGGGGGTTCACAACCCCTTTCTTTTGTTCGCTCCCTCCATGACTCTTCTTGGACTCTCTTGTTTTACCCAATGAGAAGCCTTCTTCCCCAACTCCTGGGGCAAGACTGAACCCTTGTCCACCAGGTATTGATGCAACTTTTCAGAAGTACAGTTATTTAACAGATTTTCCTTCAAATTATAAATACCATTGTGATCGTGCACCTGACTTTCCTTCGGACAACCACTAAGTGTTTTCACTGAAAAGTCCACAAACTCATCCCAGGACTGACTCGTGGTTTTCTTAGTCTCCCTGAACTGAATTCTACATTCTTCAGTGGTGAATCCAGAGCCCTCAATCAGGGATCCCTTCATGAGAACATAGGATTCAGCCTCTGCCTCATCAAGTGTCCATCCCTGCACTTTTCTGAAAACAGCTCCCAGCATAGAGAGGCCCAAAACTTTTGGTTGAGATTCCTCATTCTACAGGCCCTCTCAAAGGCTGTAAATCATTTGGTGATATCTTCACCTTCGACATATTTGGGGTCAATCCCTTTGGGGATTTTAGGGTCAAAAGCTACTTCTTTCTCGATATTTAAGTTTTTGCTGCCACCAGAGATGGGACCTAGACCCATCTCAATTCCTTCTTTTTCTATGGCCAAGAGTTTGGCCTCTAGAGCTAGTCTCCTAGCCAGGTTTTGAAGATCTGCATCTTCCTCACCAACTTCATCTCTGGCAGTACCAGAAGTACTCCCAGTAGAGGTACTGTCAGTATGTGAATTTGAAACTCCCTCATCATCCTCACTGTCATTTCCCCCTTCTGTATATCTATATTACTTTCCATTGCCACGGTCCTATCATGCTCAGCAAGGAGGTTCTACAGGTTAGGCTTTGGAGGTTTAGGCCCAGTGGCAAGGTTCCATGCTTGGCAGCGGTCCTTAAGTTTGGACAGCTTGAGGTTTTCGTAAGGATTGAGGTTGAGCGCCAAAGAACTACTCTCTGTCTCAGTCATGGTTTTTAGAACAGTTAGGACCTTTTTAGAAAGTTAAAAAAAAATTTAGTTTTAAAAGGGCCTAACTATCTAGGATACTTTTAAAATGTCTAAACAGCAAGGAGTGGGGGACATAGCCAAGTCCCTAACAGAACAGATTTTGTAATTGAAAAATTCGAAAAAAAAATGTTGGCAACAAATATGTAATCTTTATTCTCATTGTCACCAATTTTTTATGTATACATCGATGGAACTATGAGTCTTTCACTTATGGTCCATGCAACTTTTTCTTTCAGAACAATTTCACAAAACTATTTGAAACTATTTGTGATGCAACTTGAAGCTGTGTGTTTTACTTAGACATATCACTATTGGCTATCTGCCACAAAATTATCCTAATGACAGCTTTGATAAATTACAGCTTAAAATGCTTTAGTACAGATAAATTACATAATCATTTTGTTGGATTCAACTGTGACATTTTGCTCTCAGCTTCTTTGTTTTAGTTAAGTGTTTGCTTTATCTGCTTCATATCAGTCCAGATCACATCTATTTAACCAGTATTAGTAGAGTTACATTGAGTAACCAGTTAAAAAAAAAATACATCTATGACGCTGTAAAAGTCTGCACAGTGTGTTCTATTGTATCCAGAAATGTTGGTTTAAAGGTTTACCAGCACCACTGCATTTTCTAAAATCTAGCCTGGGTTGCATATGAACAAATCTTATTAGTATGAAAATGTTTATTTTTTCGAAGACAGAAAAGAAAAAGTAAAGAAATTGTAGCCATATTCCGTTATTAAAATTCTGTTATTCTTTTTCAGGAAACATATTTGTGGTCAGCCTGGCAATTGCAGACTTGGTAGTGGCGGTATATCCGTACCCTCTTGTGTTGACTTCTATATTTCACAAAGGATGGAATTTGGGGTACCTGCACTGCCAGATCAGTGGCTTCCTGATGGGAATCAGCGTCATCGGATCTATATTCAATATCACTGGCATCGCCATCAATCGCTACTGCTACATCTGCCACAGCCTCAAGTACGACAAGCTCTACAGTGACAAGAACTCCTTGTGCTATGTTATTCTTATCTGGGTGCTGACCTTTGTTGCTATTGTGCCAAATTTGTTTGTTGGGTCATTGCAGTATGACCCCAGGATTTATTCATGTACCTTTGCACAGTCGGTAAGCTCAGCATATACAATAGCTGTGGTGTTTTTCCATTTCATGCTTCCAATAGCCGTAGTAGCATTTTGTTACTTAAGAATCTGGATCTTAGTCATTCAAGTGCGTCGTAGGGTCAAGCCAGATAACAAGCCCAAACTGAAACCGCATGACTTCAGGAACTTTGTGACCATGTTTGTTGTATTTGTTCTGTTTGCCGTTTGTTGGGCCCCGTTAAACTTCATAGGCCTGGCTGTGGCGGTCAATCCTGACACAATGATGCCTAGGATCCCGGAGTGGTTGTTTGTGGGCAGTTATTACATGGCGTACTTCAACAGCTGCCTTAATGCCATCATCTACGGGCTACTGAATCAGAACTTCAGAAGGGAATACAAGAGGATTGTTGTGACTATCTGTACTGCAAAGATGTTCTTTCAGGAGAGCTCCAACGATGCAGCTGAAAGAATTAAAAGTAAGCCATCGCCTATGGTTACAAACAATAACCAAGTGAAGGTAGACTCGGTGTGACACAGGAAGCTATTTTATGGTTGCAATGCACTCGCCATCAGAGCAGGAGAACTGCTGCTACTTATCCTCCTATTGAAGTATGCGGAGGCTGTTGCCATGCAATGGCATGTGGGTGCCATGTACAGCAGTTGAGAGCCAAAGTACCACTGCCTTGTTACACAGCTCTAATGACAGTACTGTATTGGACAATGATAATCTTTTTAACTTTGATGAAGTACTAACTTTGTAAACCATAACATTTTCAAATTGAGTATTGCTGTTTTTTATATATTGCCTATTACTGGCTAACTTTATGATGCATTTGCATAATCACCATATTTATACATGTCGAAAAAATGCCAAGTTACACAATACAGTTCAATAGGCTGTCTTTGTAGGCTGACAGCATGCTGACTTAGCTGTTTTCTCAATTGCATTTTCAATGCCATGATGCCTAAATGTTACATTCAACAGTTATTACCATTTTACTTATATTTTGAGTGCACACCATATAATGTGGATGTATAAACGTATCCATAAATGTTTTAACGCTTCATCATTTTAGTAGACAAGCTTAATGTGTTCAAATGAAATGTGTGTGCCTAATGTTGGCTGTTACTCTCTTCATATCGGTCCCCCACTTTATGCCAGAGGTTTTCAAGCACAAAGAAGTGTGTTGAAAGAGATGTTTTTTGAATATTCATCTAGATTTACCTCACCCTGTGCTGATGTTCAGGAACACTGTGTGCATGCTGTAATGCAGGCTCCCTCTCCTACTGGCTTTGAAAAGGGATGCTGAGCAGTGTAAACCGTATTAGTCTATCTTTCACTGTGATGTATTCTGCCATGAATTCTCTCCCAAAAATTCATAACAGGGTCAAAACCAACTCCCTGCCTCAGTGTTAAAAGCAAAATGTATATATCTTTAGATGCAAACATGAATACACAATGTAAATGTTGATATTTTTTGCCTTACTTCCAACATATTTTTAATTTTGAGAATTTATGCTTTCTATGATATTTTAAAAAGCAGGATAGTTTCTTCTCAGTGGTCAATAGTTCTCAGAAAACAAACCCTTTTGAAAAATTACTTGTCATACTTACTTGTGCCACAGGTACATGGGCCTTAGAACCACTGCAAAAGCTGCTGTCTCTAGCATTGATGTTATCCCATGAGAATTACATTGCTTTCGACTGTCAAGTGCTAAAATGTATTTTTGATAACAGAAAAAAAACATGACCGACATTTAATGCAATAAAGTATTATACGGTAAGCAATGTCTAAGTTTTATTTAAGTATATGCTCGTAAATATGAAATAACAAGTTACAGTCATGATTGACTTTCTGTAGTAATTGAAATCATACAAGAATGTTGTATGTATCAACTGTTGTAGGGTGACTTGAAACCGTCAAAATGAAAAAACAACACAGACTCCTGTTGGCAATGCAAAGACAGTTCTTTAATGATTGTCGCAACAGGGAGAAAGACCCTTGTTACACACACGCAGGCTGCTGGTCTCTCTCAAATTGCTGCTTCATGGGCAGCTCTTTTTATACATATCTTTCACTATACTTTATTGCAAACAGTAAATAATAATTGACTTGAAGGTTATAGATTGAAGACAGAAAAACACTGAAAGACCTGTGACCACATAACCCAAACTCTGACCTAATCTTCTACACATACTTTATTGCACTTCCAACAATGCTTAACAAACAAAGCCTTCTTCTGCTCCTGAATACATGTGTATTCACGGTAAATGTAATTTAAATGGAGTGTGTGCTTTTATCAGTGTGCACCTATGACCTCCGCTTATTCTAAATTAATTTAGTTTTCCTGTACCCATTGTCTAATCAGGTTACAATCTGTTTGGAAGCATGGAGTGCATGCCGGTGAACTCATGTGCAAAAGCCATAAATATTTTCACGCTTTCTAAACATGAGTTGGCCTTTAACTGAAACCCTTTCAAGTTACTCATCCCATTCTGTCCACAAGTGAACTTTTCACCTTCCTCTTTTTGTAGTACTTGAAATTTTGGCTTCGTGTCATAAGCATCGTCGAATCATGACGATTTTGGTATCAGCAGAACGACAATGACGAACATACTATATCCAGGCAATTTCGGCGTGTTCGAATGGCTGGATCACCTTCAAATCAGGGATTTCGTCCTGAACCCTCGGGTTCCATTTTGTGCATGGCAGACATTTTAAGTGGTTGCCCTCACATAGGCTGATAACTAAGGCCAAAACGAATCTGAAGGACACGTACACCTTTGTTGACTTTTGTGTGACCTGGGCAAGCTGACTCCACTGCCTGAAGCCAAACCTGTTCGACCAGTTCCTTTCCCAGTGACCGATCAAGATTAGTATCAAGGCACAGCAAACCATAAACCTTTCATCACATTCAAACCACTCCTAATCTCTCACACACCTGTCTATGTTTCTTTCTTTATGACTTGCTTTACGAGGAGGAGGTGCCCGATTTTATTAGGGGTCCATCTGATATCTGATGAGAATGTCGGGCCTTGCCGGGAAATTGGTCTTGGGATGGACAAACTGAAAATGGGCTTGTCATCATGACTCTGCTTTTTCAATGTTGTAAATATCTGAATGGTAAACTGTAAAGAAGGAATGTTAGGTATTTTGCATGCTTGCACAAGCTAGGACTGCCCCTTACTTGTATGCTGAAGTTTGTAACCCTGAGAGCATATAAAAGGCCTCTGTTCTTTGTATTCCTCAGACTGCCTCATACAGTTGCTACGGCTTCTGTGTGACGTGGCCTCACTTATGTAAGTTTAATAAAGATGTCTTTTCATATTTCAGCTTCTGTAAAGTTCTTTATATTAATAAGATCCCTGAGTTGAAGATTAGATTTACTTCAAATGGCGCAGCCAACGCGGGGCCTCATCAGAGAAGTGGCTTTCTGTGGGAGATCTTGTCAGGAGACTGAAATCTACTGAGGAGGACAGAACAAGATTCTACTAAGGAGGTACTCTGTGCACAAGGATTCTGGAGATTCTTTGTTTCTGCAGCCCAGTACATTTCTGATCTTCCTGATTTTTGATCCTCCACATGACGTCACTCCTGACTGAGAACCTTTTGACTTGAGTATTCTAAAAGACCGTTAGGTCATGTAGAACTTGACAGATAGAATTTGGATAACCTTTTGATTAGTAAAAGTAAGAGTTAAGTATAAGTGGGTCGCTCCCAGTCGTTTGTTCTTTGGTTCCTTGGTTCCTTTGAGTCTTAGTTTGATTGGTTCTTAGTTTGTTTGGTCCTTAGTTTTATTTGAAGATTGCAATTTTCAAAAACCGAGGGTCTTGTATATTTACGAGTGTATCGATAGAGATAGCCCCTTGAAGTTTGAAGCTAGATTAGTGAGCTATAAGATGCCTGATCTTAGCAAATTTGGAGCTTTATGTTGGCCAACTTTGTATACGTTTGGATTAGCCGGCTTCCCTAAAGGGAAAATCTAAATAGGTTTAGATTTACAAACATATTTCTTCCTTGGTGATTTTGTATCCCCAGGGAATTAAAATATGACATAATACAAAACAAGGATCCTTTGTTCTGCGCAGTTTTTATGAATGAAGATATGCAGAACGATTTTGTTTGGTGTTCTGCTAACCAAAGCTAGTGAATTGAGTGTATTTTCGTAGTCTTTTTAAAAAAAAAAAAAAAAAACACAATTGAGAAGCGTTTCTTGTAAATATAACTTACGACTAGTATTTACAAATGGTTTGGTTCTAGTACAGTCTGTGGGCTGTCCTGAGTATTGATAGGTGGGTTAAAATGTGTGTGTTTAAATGTCTGTGGTTTTCCTATTAGTGCAACTTCTGTAAGAGAATAGCGTTGGCGCTATTCATGAAATGCATGGCTAAAAGCGCGCCGTATTGTGTGTCCTGAGTGTTTCACCCCTTTCTGTTTATGTCTCAAATTAGCTCAATGTCTGTTCGTGGTTTTTCTTGATGTTTTTAGTCTATTAAGCAACATTTTGTAAGTATATTATTGGGTCTGTTGCTAAATAAAATTGTCCTTTTTAGAAAGAAAAATGTGGCGCCAAATTTTGTCATGTTTTAAGTTAGGCTTCTGTGTTTAGGCTTATAAATAAATGCGTCTAAAATGATAGGCAAGGGATGCAGCTTGCTCTTATATGTGGAATTATCAAAAATAAAAGGGTTTTTTTTTTTTTTTTTTTATTTTTATTATTAATTATGAAAAATAATTATTAAAAATAAGTGCTACAAAATTCGTTTTTTACTATTCATGAAGCTTAAAGCTCATACTATGACATCCTAGCATTAAAATTTAATTTAAGTTGTGCTATACCGAATAATGACGACATTAGCATATGGATTTTCACTTGGCGCAGGTGTGAAAAACTCATTTTTCTAAAGATTTTCATGAGATATGTCTAATATCTAATATCTGTAATGTGTAAAGAACATCCTGAGGATGATTAATATGTAACATACTTATGGGATATTTATTTTTAAGTGCCCCAAACATCAAAGTCGAATTTGGGTATTTTTGCCATTTAAAATAGCTTTAAAGTGCTTTAGGCTTCAGTAAATGAATACATTTAGGTATAAAACACAAATTTGCAGGTTATTCCCATTTTTGGGTTCACTTGTTGCTGCTTATGATACTATTACAAGTTTACCTGTGTTGTGAAGGGATATACATGACGATGTGTATCCTGCAAACAGTTGGGTAGATTTGCTTTGACACTAAATTTCACAGAAAGACAGACAACACTTCACCAGTGTATGTCAAATTTGGCTTTAATGGTATTTGAAGGAAAAATAAAAAGATATCAAGGAAACAAGGTTTCATATTTTTTTTCCCTGAAGAAGGAACTGGAACATTAGCGGAGGTTACCGTATATGGTTTAGCGGCCAGCGGTAGAGCCAACCTTTTTGTCACCCCCTGATGTCACATCATGCCTAGTTATTGGGGATTTTAGCTGTGTCCTAGTTCCATTTCCCTTTTTCCATATTCTTTTCACCAGTTTGCCTTTTTATTGATGTATTGTTCAAGTTCACACTTCCAGACCGCAGTAATATATCAGAAACCCCCATATTATGTATAATTCCTTTTGTATCACCAGACTGGTTTTCAAGAATTCTCTTTAGGCCCACTGCAATGTTTTCCAGTCTGATTGTTAGGATAGTGATGGACTGGTTAACTGACTCAATACTATAACAAAACAAGTTTTCCATCTCAATAGGAGATACCTTACATTTTTTTTTTTTTTGAACATGACAAATTTTCAATGACTCTTTTTAATGTGGTTATTTTTACCCTTTTGTTCATACTGCTTTAATTTTTGGTGGGATCAGATGTGTTCTAAATTATGGAAAGACCAGGACTCTCTAGTTCTTTTCTTTTGTTTCCACATTTTGATCATTAGCCTGTGTATTGCATAGTGCACCTGATGCACAACTTTTAAAGGGAGGTATCTACATGCCCCTGATAATCTGTATTATGCGATTTTTCTTTTGAGATGTTTTTAAGACAAGGAATTTAGGAACACCTAGACTTAATCATGTCGCTATCTACCATTAGATGATGGAGAATATGCTCTCACACGGAAACCCAATTGAAGAGCCTAGAGGCACTGTTGTGCCTACTGCCTTTGTCTTTGTATTGCCTTTGAGAAATGACAGTGTGTTCTAGACCAGAACTGTCTCATGGCATATGGCCATTCCCTCGCAGATTGCAGGCCACCTGCTTGCAGTCCCCTTGTTAAAACACAAATAAATTGTATTCGCATTAAATTTAAGAAAACAACTGCGTCACATTTCCTACTTCACAAATGAGAGGCGGACGTCTGGTATCTCCGAAGTATTATGCTTGCTTCATCAGAAGGCGTTGAACATCAAAAAGAAGCAGGAGAGTTTCAGTGCAAAAGAGCGAAAGGATTGAGGCCTGAGTTTTTCACCTGTCATGTGCTGGTAACCTCTGACAGTGTGCAGTCCCTTGAGCCCCTCGGCCTGAGTTTTGGCCACACAACCCTTTTCCTTTGCTCCAATGGAAGTGCAGTGCACCGGAAGATGCAAGAGTGGGAAAAGGCACTACATTATGGTGCCCATCAAAGAGCAGCCTGAGCGTCCTCTGACACTGAGTAATGAGTGTCGGAGCCTGAGAATGTAGACCCGGATCTGCATAAGATGATCTGTGCCCTTGATCAATGAGGAGCACACTATCTGTAGTGCCTGCCGCAGAGGAGAGATATCGGTGCACTGCCTTGAGACATTGAGACTTTCAAATGAGCTGTGAGTGTTTGCCAGGAGGGCACTCCAACGGATACTGAAAAACACTATTTTTCATATAAGGCCTGAATCAAGAGGCCCATGCAACAATGGGAGAAGATTTGATGGACGATGGAAGCTCGCCAGAGAGGCTTGAACGGACTTTGGACATAATTGATGCATAAAGTGGTTTCCGTGTGATTGCATAAAATAGGTGTTATGAGACTGTTTCTTATTGTTTTGCTGGCATTGTCTTAAAGTAGTATTCTGTTTAGTAAAAGCAGAATAAAGTCCATTCTCTGTGGAAGAGTATTCCCTTTTCACCTCAGAGCATTGATGAGGATCACCACTGTTTCACCTGAACATGTAATAAATTACTGAAATACATAGGAGCCCTAAAAATGTTACTAGATAATTTTAGGATTTACTTTTGCTTAGGGTGGTGAAAAATTATGAATTCGTTTGTAATAGTGGTCACTACTTTCTCCTGTTGTCTATATGTTCTTAACAATGTGTTTTCTAGTGTTTTTAAACATGACATTGTCTTTTATGGGTGGGATTGTTTTTTCTACCCAATTGACATCTGTACCCACCTCCCAACCTATGTCTCTTCCTACTACTACTTCTTTGCATTCTTTCAATACTTTACCTGAACACGAACTGGTTAGGAGGTCAGAGTTTATTAATAATTCCTTTGTACCGCTTCTGCATCAACACCAGTTAGTAGTGAACATCACTAATTGTTGGGTGTGTGGTCTTATGCCACATACTACAGATAGAGGTATTCCCTATTTGATCCTGCTATGTGTGGCCTCTGTGCTACATCGTGTGTAAGGAAGCCTGTATCAAGGTACGAGCTAAGCAATAGGATGATGCTACAGCAACATCTCAATGAATTTGTGAATATAGACCTGGACTCAGATTAGCGTGAGTATATATATTAATTGCCTATGTAAGGGCAAAAGGAGGGTCTGTAGTACTTGAAATTTTGGCTTCGTGTCATAAGCATCGTCGAATCATGACGATTTTGGTATCAGCAGAACGACAATGACGAACATACTATATCCAGGCAATTTCGGCGTGTTCGAATGGCTGGATCACCTTCAAATCAGGGATTTCGTCCTGAACCCTCGGGTTCCATTTTGTGCATGGCAGCCATTTTAAGTGGTTGCCCTCACATAGGCTGATAACTAAGGCCAAAACGAGTCTGAAGGACACGTACACCTTTGTTGACTTTTGTGTGACCTGGGCAAGCTGACTCCACTGCCTGAAGCCAAACCTGTTCGACCAGTTCCTTTCCCAGTGACCGATCAAGATTAGTATCAAGGCACAGCAAACCATAAACCTTTCATCACATTCAAACCACTCCTAATCTCTCACACACCTGTCTATGTTTCTTTCTTTATGACTTGCTTTACGAGGAGGAGGTGCCCGATTTTATTAGGGGTCCATCTGATATCTGATGAGAATGTCGGGCCTTGCCGGGAAATTGGTCTTGGGATGGACAAACTGAAAATGGGCTTGTCATCATGACTCTGCTTTTTCAATGTTGTAAATATCTGAATGGTAAACTGTAAAGAAGGAATGTTAGGTATTTTGCATGCTTGCACAAGCTAGGACTGCCCCTTACTTGTATGCTGAAGTTTGTAACCCTGAGAGCATATAAAAGGCCTCTGTTCTTTGTATTCCTCAGACTGCCTCATACAGTTGCTACGGCTTCTGTGTGACGTGGCCTCACTTATGTAAGTTTAATAAAGATGTCTTTTCATATTTCAGCTTCTGTAAAGTTCTTTATATTAATAAGATCCCTGAGTTGAAGATTAGATTTACTTCAAATGGCGCAGCCAACGCGGGGCCTCATCAGAGAAGTGGCTTTCTGTGGGAGATCTTGTCAGGAGACTGAAATCTACTGAGGAGGACAGAACAAGATTCTACTAAGGAGGTACTCTGTGCACAAGGATTCTGGAGATTCTTTGTTTCTGCAGCCCAGTACATTTCTGATCTTCCTGATTTTTGATCCTCCACATGACGTCACTCCTGACTGAGAACCTTTTTGGCGTGAGTATTCTAAAAGACCGTTAGGTCATGTAGAACTTGACAGATAGAATTTGGATAACCTTTTGATTAGTAAAAGTAAGAGTTAAGTATAAGTGGGTCGCTCCCAGTCGTTTGTTCTTTGGTTCCTTGGTTCCTTTGAGTCTTAGTTTGATTGGTTCTTAGTTTGTTTGGTCCTTAGTTTTATTTGAAGATTGCAATTTTCAAAAACCGAGGGTCTTGTATATTTACGAGTGTATCGATAGAGATAGCCCCTTGAAGTTTGAAGCTAGATTAGTGAGCTATAAGATGCCTGATCTTAGCAAATTTGGAGCTTTATGTTGGCCAACTTTGTATACGTTTGGATTAGCCGGCTTCCCTAAAGGGAAAATCTAAATAGGTTTAGATTTACAAACATATTTCTTCCTTGGTGATTTTGTATCCCCAGGGAATTAAAATATGACATAATACAAAACAAGGATCCTTTGTTCTGCGCAGTTTTTATGAATGAAGATATGCAGAACGATTTTGTTTGGTGTTCTGCTAACCAAAGCTAGTGAATTGAGTGTATTTTCGTAGTCTTTTAAAAAAAAAAAAAAAACACAATTGAGAAGCGTTTCTTGTAAATATAACTTACGACTAGTATTTACAAATGGTTTGGTTCTAGTACAGTCTGTGGGCTGTCCTGAGTATTGATAGGTGGGTTAAAATGTGTGTGTTTAAATGTCTGTGGTTTTCCTATTAGTGCAACTTCTGTAAGAGAATAGCGTTGGCGCTATTCATGAAATGCATGGCTAAAAGCGCGCCGTATTGTGTGTCCTGAGTGTTTCACCCCTTTCTGTTTATGTCTCAAATGAGCTCAATGTCTGTTCGTGGTTTTTCTTGATGTTTTCAGTCTATTAAGCAACATTTTGTAAGTATATTATTGGGTCTGTTGCTAAATAAAATTGTCCTTTTTAGAAAGAAAAATGTGGCGCCAAATTTTGTCATGTTTTAAGTTAGGCTTCTGTGTTTAGGCTTATAAATAAATGCGTCTAAAATGATAGGCAAGGGATGCAGCTTGCTCTTATATGTGGAATTATCAAAAATAAAAGGGTTTATTTATTTTTTTATTTTTTTATTTTTATTATTAATTATGAAAAATAATTATTAAAAATAAGTGCTACAAAATTCGTTTTTTACTATTCATGAAGCTTAAAGCTCATACTATGACATCCTAGCATTAAAATTTAATTTAAGTTGTGCTATACCGAATAATGACGACATTAGCATATGGATTTTCACTTGGCGCAGGTGTGAAAAACTCATTTTTCTAAAGATTTTCATGAGATATGTCTAATATCTAATATCTGTAATGTGTAAAGAACATCCTGAGGATGATTAATATGTAACATACTTATGGGATATTTATTTTTAAGTGCCCCAAACATCAAAGTCGAATTTGGGTATTTTTGCCATTTAAAATAGCTTTAAAGTGCTTTAGGCTTCAGTAAATGAATACATTTAGGTATAAAACACAAATTTGCAGGTTATTCCCATTTTGGGTTCACTTGTTGCTGCTTATGATACTATTACAAGTTTACCTGTGTTGTGAAGGGATATACATGACGATGTGTATCCTGCAAACAGTTGGGTAGATTTGCTTTGACACTAAATTTCACAGAAAGACAGACAACACTTCACCAGTGTATGTCAAATTTGGCTTTAATGGTATTTGAAGGAAAAATAAAAAAGATATCAAGGAAACAAGGTTTCATATTTTTTTTCCCTGAAGAAGGAACTGGAACATTAGCGGAGGTTACCGTATATGGTTTAGCGGCCAGCGGTAGAGCCAACCTTTTTGTCACCCCCCTGATGTCACATCATGCCTAGTTATTGGGGATTTTAGCTGTGTCCTAGTTCCATTTCCCTTTTTCCATATTCTTTTCACCAGTTTGCCTTTTTATTGATGTATTGTTCAAGTTCACACTTCCAGACCGCAGTAATATATCAGAAACCCCCATATTATGTATAATTCCTTTTGTATCACCAGACTGGTTTTCAAGAATTCTCTTTAGGCCCACTGCAATGTTTTCCAGTCTGATTGTTAGGATAGTGATGGACTGGTTAACTGACTCAATACTATAACAAAACAAGTTTTCCATCTCAATAGGAGATACCTTACATTTTTTTTTTTTTTTGAACATGACAAATTTTCAATGACTCTTTTTAATGTGGTTATTTTTACCCTTTTGTTCATACTGCTTTAATTTTTGGTGGGATCAGATGTGTTCTAAATTATGGAAAGACCAGGACTCTCTAGTTCTTGTCTTTTGTTTCCACATTTTGATCATTAGCCTGTGTATTGCATAGTGCACCTGATGCACAACTTTTAAAGGGAGGTATCTACATGCCCCTGATAATCTGTATTATGCGATTTTTCTTTTGAGATGTTTTTAAGACAAGGAATTTAGGAACACCTAGACTTAATCATGTCGCTATCTACCATTAGATGATGGAGAATATGCTCTCACACGGAAACCCAATTGAAGAGCCTAGAGGCACTGTTGTGCCTACTGCCTTTGTCTTTGTATTGCCTTTGAGAAATGACAGTGTGTTCTAGACCAGAACTGTCTCATGGCATATGGCCATTCCCTCGCAGATTGCAGGCCACCTGCTTGCAGTCCCCTTGTTAAAACACAAATAAATTGTATTCGCATTAATTTTAAGAAAACAACTGCGTCACATTTCCTACTTCACAAATGAGAGGCGGACGTCTGGTATCTCCGAAGTATTATGCTTGCTTCATCAGAAGGCGTTGAACATCAAAAAGAAGCAGGAGAGTTTCAGTGCAAAAGAGCGAAAGGATTGAGGCCTGAGTTTTTCACCTGTCATGTGCTGGTAACCTCTGACAGTGTGCAGTCCCTTGAGCCCCTCGGCCTGAGTTTTGGCCACACAACCCTTTTCCTTTGCTCCAATGGAAGTGCAGTGCACCGGAAGATGCAAGAGTGGGAAAAGGCACTACATTATGGTGCCCATCAAAGAGCAGCCTGAGCGTCCTCTGACACTGAGTAATGAGTGTCGGAGCCTGAGAATGTAGACCCGGATCTGCATAAGATGATCTGTGCCCTTGATCAATGAGGAGCACACTATCTGTAGTGCCTGCCGCAGAGGAGAGATATCGGTGCACTGCCTTGAGACATTGAGACTTTCAAATGAGCTGTGAGTGTTTGCCAGCAGGGCACTCCAACGGATACTGAAAAACACTATTTTTCATATAAGGCCTGAATCAAGAGGCCCATGCAACAATGGGAGAAGATTTGATGGACGATGGAAGCTCGCCAGAGAGGCTTGAACGGACTTTGGACATAATTGATGCATAAAGTGGTTTCCGTGTGATTGCATAAAATAGGTGTTATGAGACTGTTTCTTATTGTTTTGCTGGCATTGTCTTAAAGTAGTATTCTGTTTAGTAAAAGCAGAATAAAGTCCATTCTCTGTGGAAGAGTATTCCCTTTTCACCTCAGAGCATTGATGAGGATCACCACTGTTTCACCTGAACATGTAATAAATTACTGAAATACATAGGAGCCCTAAAAATGTTACTAGATAATTTTAGGATTTACTTTTGCTTAGGGTGGTGAAAAATTATGAATTCGTTTGTAATAGTGGTCACTACTTTCTCCTGTTGTCTATATGTTCTTAACAATGTGTTTTCTAGTGTTTTTAAACATGACATTGTCTTTTATGGGTGGGATTGTTTTTTCTACCCAATTGACATCTGTACCCACCTCCCAACCTATGTCTCTTCCTACTACTACTTCTTTGCATTCTTTCAATACTTTACCTGAACACGAACTGGTTAGGAGGTCAGAGTTTATTAATAATTCCTTTGTACCGCTTCTGCATCAACACCAGTTAGTAGTGAACATCACTAATTGTTGGGTGTGTGGTCTTATGCCACATACTACAGATAGAGGTATTCCCTATTTGGTCCTGCTATGTGTGGCCTCTGTGCTACATCGTGTGTAAGGAAGCCTGTATCAAGGTACGAGCTAAGCAATAGGATGATGCTACAGCAACATCTCAATGAATTTGTGAATATAGACCTGGACTCAGATTAGCGTGAGTATATATATTAATTGCCTATGTAAGGGCAAAAGGAGGGTCTGTAGTACTTGAAATTTTGGCTTCGTGTCATAAGCATCGTCGAATCATGACGATTTTGGTATCAGCAGAACGACAATGACGAACATACTATATCCAGGCAATTTCGGCGTGTTCGAATGGCTGGATCACCTTCAAATCAGGGATTTCGTCCTGAACCCTCGGGTTCCATTTTGTGCATGGCAGCCATTTTAAGTGGTTGCCCTCACATAGGCTGATAACTAAGGCCAAAACGAGTCTGAAGGACACGTACACCTTTGTTGACTTTTGTGTGACCTGGGCAAGCTGACTCCACTGCCTGAAGCCAAACCTGTTCGACCAGTTCCTTTCCCAGTGACCGATCAAGATTAGTATCAAGGCACAGCAAACCATAAACCTTTCATCACATTCAAACCACTCCTAATCTCTCACACACCTGTCTATGTTTCTTTCTTTATGACTTGCTTTACGAGGAGGAGGTGCCCGATTTTATTAGGGGTCCATCTGATATCTGATGAGAATGTCGGGCCTTGCCGGGAAATTGGTCTTGGGATGGACAAACTGAAAATGGGCTTGTCATCATGACTCTGCTTTTTCAATGTTGTAAATATCTGAATGGTAAACTGTAAAGAAGGAATGTTAGGTATTTTGCATGCTTGCACAAGCTAGGACTGCCCCTTACTTGTATGCTGAAGTTTGTAACCCTGAGAGCATATAAAAGGCCTCTGTTCTTTGTATTCCTCAGACTGCCTCATACAGTTGCTACGGCTTCTGTGTGACGTGGCCTCACTTATGTAAGTTTAATAAAGATGTCTTTTCATATTTCAGCTTCTGTAAAGTTCTTTATATTAATAAGATCCCTGAGTTGAAGATTAGATTTACTTCAAATGGCGCAGCCAACGCGGGGCCTCATCAGAGAAGTGGCTTTCTGTGGGAGATCTTGTCAGGAGACTGAAATCTACTGAGGAGGACAGAACAAGATTCTACTAAGGAGGTACTCTGTGCACAAGGATTCTGGAGATTCTTTGTTTCTGCAGCCCAGTACATTTCTGATCTTCCTGATTTTTGATCCTCCACATGACGTCACTCCTGACTGAGAACCTTTTTGGCGTGAGTATTCTAAAAGACCGTTAGGTCATGTAGAACTTGACAGATAGAATTTGGATAACCTTTTGATTAGTAAAAGTAAGAGTTAAGTATAAGTGGGTCGCTCCCAGTCGTTTGTTCTTTGGTTCCTTGGTTCCTTTGAGTCTTAGTTTGATTGGTTCTTAGTTTGTTTGGTCCTTAGTTTTATTTGAAGATTGCAATTTTCAAAAACCGAGGGTCTTGTATATTTACGAGTGTATCGATAGAGATAGCCCCTTGAAGTTTGAAGCTAGATTAGTGAGCTATAAGATGCCTGATCTTAGCAAATTTGGAGCTTTATGTTGGCCAACTTTGTATACGTTTGGATTAGCCGGCTTCCCTAAAGGAAAAATCTAAATAGGTTTAGATTTACAAACATATTTCTTCCTTGGTGATTTTGTATCCCCAGGGAATTAAAATATGACATAATACAAAACAAGGATCCTTTGTTCTGCGCAGTTTTTATGAATGAAGATATGCAGAACGATTTTGTTTGGTGTTCTGCTAACCAAAGCTAGTGAATTGAGTGTATTTTCGTAGTCTTTTTAAAAAAAAAAAAAAAAACACAATTGAGAAGCGTTTCTTGTAAATATAACTTACGACTAGTATTTACAAATGGTTTGGTTCTAGTACAGTCTGTGGGCTGTCCTGAGTATTGATAGGTGGGTTAAAATGTGTGTGTTTAAATGTCTGTGGTTTTCCTATTAGTGCAACTTCTGTAAGAGAATAGCGTTGGCGCTATTCATGAAATGCATGGCTAAAAGCGCGCCGTATTGTGTGTCCTGAGTGTTTCACCCCTTTCTGTTTATGTCTCAAATGAGCTCAATGTCTGTTCGTGGTTTTTCTTGATGTTTTCAGTCTATTAAGCAACATTTTGTAAGTATATTATTGGGTCTGTTGCTAAATAAAATTGTCCTTTTTAGAAAGAAAAATGTGGCGCCAAATTTTGTCATGTTTTAAGTTAGGCTTCTGTGTTTAGGCTTATAAATAAATGCGTCTAAAATGATAGGCAAGGGATGCAGCTTGCTCTTATATGTGGAATTATCAAAAATAAAAGGGTTTATTTTTTATTTATTTTTTTTTTTATTATTAATTATGAAAAATAATTATTAAAAATAAGTGCTACAAAATTCGTTTTTTACTATTCATGAAGCTTAAAGCTCATACTATGACATCCTAGCATTAAAATTTAATTTAAGTTGTGCTATACCGAATAATGACGACATTAGCATATGGATTTTCACTTGGCGCAGGTGTGAAAAACTCATTTTTCTAAAGATTTTCATGAGATATGTCTAATATCTAATATCTGTAATGTGTAAAGAACATCCTGAGGATGATTAATATGTAACATACTTATGGGATATTTATTTTTAAGTGCCCCAAACATCAAAGTCGAATTTGGGTATTTTTGCCATTTAAAATAGCTTTAAAGTGCTTTAGGCTTCAGTAAATGAATACATTTAGGTATAAAACACAAATTTGCAGGTTATTCCCATTTTGGGTTCACTTGTTGCTGCTTATGATACTATTACAAGTTTACCTGTGTTGTGAAGGGATATACATGACGATGTGTATCCTGCAAACAGTTGGGTAGATTTGCTTTGACACTAAATTTCACAGAAAGACAGACAACACTTCACCAGTGTATGTCAAATTTGGCTTTAATGGTATTTGAAGGAAAAATAAAAAAGATATCAAGGAAACAAGGTTTCATATTTTTTTTCCCTGAAGAAGGAACTGGAACATTAGCGGAGGTTACCGTATATGGTTTAGCGGCCAGCGGTAGAGCCAACCTTTTTGTCACCCCCTGATGTCACATCATGCCTAGTTATTGGGGATTTTAGCTGTGTCCTAGTTCCATTTCCCTTTTTCCATATTCTTTTCACCAGTTTGCCTTTTTATTGATGTATTGTTCAAGTTCACACTTCCAGACCGCAGTAATATATCAGAAACCCCCATATTATGTATAATTCCTTTTGTATCACCAGACTGGTTTTCAAGAATTCTCTTTAGGCCCACTGCAATGTTTTCCAGTCTGATTGTTAGGATAGTGATGGACTGGTTAACTGACTCAATACTATAACAAAACAAGTTTTCCATCTCAATAGGAGATACCTTACATTTTTTTTTTTTTGAACATGACAAATTTTCAATGACTCTTTTTAATGTGGTTATTTTTACCCTTTTGTTCATACTGCTTTAATTTTTGGTGGGATCAGATGTGTTCTAAATTATGGAAAGACCAGGACTCTCTAGTTCTTGTCTTTTGTTTCCACATTTTGATCATTAGCCTGTGTATTGCATAGTGCACCTGATGCACAACTTTTAAAGGGAGGTATCTACATGCCCCTGATAATCTGTATTATGCGATTTTTCTTTTGAGATGTTTTTAAGACAAGGAATTTAGGAACACCTAGACTTAATCATGTCGCTATCTACCATTAGATGATGGAGAATATGCTCTCACACGGAAACCCAATTGAAGAGCCTAGAGGCACTGTTGTGCCTACTGCCTTTGTCTTTGTATTGCCTTTGAGAAATGACAGTGTGTTCTAGACCAGAACTGTCTCATGGCATATGGCCATTCCCTCGCAGATTGCAGGCCACCTGCTTGCAGTCCCCTTGTTAAAACACAAATAAATTGTATTCGCATTAAATTTAAGAAAACAACTGCGTCACATTTCCTACTTCACAAATGAGAGGCGGACGTCTGGTATCTCCGAAGTATTATGCTTGCTTCATCAGAAGGCGTTGAACATCAAAAAGAAGCAGGAGAGTTTCAGTGCAAAAGAGCGAAAGGATTGAGGCCTGAGTTTTTCACCTGTCATGTGCTGGTAACCTCTGACAGTGTGCAGTCCCTTGAGCCCCTCGGCCTGAGTTTTGGCCACACAACCCTTTTCCTTTGCTCCAATGGAAGTGCAGTGCACCGGAAGAAGCAAGAGTGGGAAAAGGCACTACATTATGGTGCCCATCAAAGAGCAGCCTGAGCGTCCTCTGACACTGAGTAATGAGTGTCGGAGCCTGAGAATGTAGACCCGGATCTGCATAAGATGATCTGTGCCCTTGATCAATGAGGAGCACACTATCTGTAGTGCCTGCCGCAGAGGAGAGATATCGGTGCACTGCCTTGAGACATTGAGACTTTCAAATGAGCTGTGAGTGTTTGCCAGCAGGGCACTCCAACGGATACTGAAAAACACTATTTTTCATATAAGGCCTGAATCAAGAGGCCCATGCAACAATGGGAGAAGATTTGATGGACGATGGAAGCTCGCCAGAGAGGCTTGAACGGACTTTGGACATAATTGATGCATAAAGTGGTTTCCGTGTGATTGCATAAAATAGGTGTTATGAGACTGTTTCTTATTGTTTTGCTGGCATTGTCTTAAAGTAGTATTCTGTTTAGTAAAAGCAGAATAAAGTCCATTCTCTGTGGAAGAGTATTCCCTTTTCACCTCAGAGCATTGATGAGGATCACCACTGTTTCACCTGAACATGTAATAAATTACTGAAATACATAGGAGCCCTAAAAATGTTACTAGATAATTTTAGGATTTACTTTTGCTTAGGGTGGTGAAAAATTATGAATTCGTTTGTAATAGTGGTCACTACTTTCTCCTCTTGTCTATATGTTCTTAACAATGTGTTTTCTAGTGTTTTTAAACATGACATTGTCTTTTATGGGTGGGATTGTTTTTTCTACCCAATTGACATCTGTACCCACCTCCCAACCTATGTCTCTTCCTACTACTACTTCTTTGCATTCTTTCAATACTTTACCTGAACACGAACTGGTTAGGAGGTCAGAGTTTATTAATAATTCCTTTGTACCGCTTCTGCATCAACACCAGTTAGTAGTGAACATCACTAATTGTTGGGTGTGTGGTCTTATGCCACATACTACAGATAGAGGTATTCCCTATTTGATCCTGCTATGTGTGGCCTCTGTGCTACATCGTGTGTAAGGAAGCCTGTATCAAGGTACGAGCTAAGCAATAGGATGATGCTACAGCAACATCTCAATGAATTTGTGAATATAGACCTGGACTCAGATTAGCGTGAGTATATATATTAATTGCCTATGTAAGGGCAAAAGGAGGGTCTGTAGTACTTGAAATTTTGGCTTCGTGTCATAAGCATCGTCGAATCATGACGATTTTGGTATCAGCAGAACGACAATGACGAACATACTATATCCAGGCAATTTCGGCGTGTTCGAATGGCTGGATCACCTTCAAATCAGGGATTTCGTCCTGAACCCTCGGGTTCCATTTTGTGCATGGCAGCCATTTTAAGTGGTTGCCCTCACATAGGCTGATAACTAAGGCCAAAACGAGTCTGAAGGACACGTACACCTTTGTTGACTTTTGTGTGACCTGGGCAAGCTGACTCCACTGCCTGAAGCCAAACCTGTTCGACCAGTTCCTTTCCCAGTGACCGATCAAGATTAGTATCAAGGCACAGCAAACCATAAACCTTTCATCACATTCAAACCACTCCTAATCTCTCACACACCTGTCTATGTTTCTTTCTTTATGACTTGCTTTACGAGGAGGAGGTGCCCGATTTTATTAGGGGTCCATCTGATATCTGATGAGAATGTCGGGCCTTGCCGGGAAATTGGTCTTGGGATGGACAAACTGAAAATGGGCTTGTCATCATGACTCTGCTTTTTCAATGTTGTAAATATCTGAATGGTAAACTGTAAAGAAGGAATGTTAGGTATTTTGCATGCTTGCACAAGCTAGGACTGCCCCTTACTTGTATGCTGAAGTTTGTAACCCTGAGAGCATATAAAAGGCCTCTGTTCTTTGTATTCCTCAGACTGCCTCATACAGTTGCTACGGCTTCTGTGTGACGTGGCCTCACTTATGTAAGTTTAATAAAGATGTCTTTTCATATTTCAGCTTCTGTAAAGTTCTTTATATTAATAAGATCCCTGAGTTGAAGATTAGATTTACTTCATTTTCAGTCCAAGCCTTGGGCCTAAACTGGTTTTTAACCATGTACAGCTGTATGTTTTCTACTCATGTTTGATGTTGCACTATGTTTTTGTGTTTTACATTTTCTGTGTATTTTATATTTTCTGTGGTGTGTTCATATTTTACATTCCCTACAACATTCCCCCCTTTAGTTGAACTACTTCATCTAGACCTTGGCCTGTACTTGGCATTAGGTGATATAAGTTGTCCTGGGAATTTACAACTTGCGTTGGTGTCCTAACTGGAAACATCTCTCCCACCTTTGTACCTATTCTCCTACAACATGCTAGGATTAAATGTACAACACAATATATTAGCAATAAGACCACAATAGTTGGCTACAAAGCTCCCAACAATCCTGACATCCAGGACGACCCAACCACTAAACCAACTATCTGGGGCACCTCCTTCATCTATCATTTTCTTTTGTTGATTATGTAGTGTCTGTATAGCCTCTGATAAAGTTCCATTGTCTGCACCATTCACTGGAATGTAAATGCAGCACACTGTTCCAATGTTCTTGCATACCCCTCCTTGCATGGCTTTTGGTGTTAAAGCTATCATTTGTAGTGTTAATGACTTTAAGTCATTCTCACCATTCCCACCATGTAACTTGCAGCTGTTGAGCTGTTGCTCTTGCCTGAAAAAATGACAAGATGCTCCTAAAGAAGAGTTGAGCATCATTGAACAGGCAGTACTCTTGGGGAACATCACATCAAGTGCTTGTACCATATTACTCAGCAGTTCTCTTACTTCGACTATGGTGTAGCAAGGTTGTTTGATGGCTCATGGGGTGTTCTGCAAAGTGAATATATTGATTCCAGGAATTACCAAAATTGCAGCATGCAAGGTCACAATGGAGTAGATACCACCCAAGATTGGTGGTAACTGGGCATACAGCAATTCTTCGCACTGCAAGGCAAAAACCTGTGAGGCTGGAGGTGCCCCCCCTGCATATCAGTGTTGTGAATTGTGGTCTTACAGCCAATATTCTGGCCTACATTAACAGTGCCATTTCCTCTAAAACATAAAGCAACAGAAGTTGGTCTCGTGACAGTCTGAGGACTGGTTGTACCTACCCACATGTAACATGAAATGTTTTCATCCCAGATATGTATATATTACCCTATTGCATCCTGACTAACAACAGTGCCATTCCATAAAGACATAGCCATACAGGAAATTTCAATATTGGGGTGCCATTGATCATGGGCAAGGGCTGACCCGGTGACTCTACATCCTGGCCTACGAACACAATCTGGGGGTAAGGGGTTTAAGAAATAGTGGGCGGTGTGTTACTCCTAAAAATCCTATCTCTAGGACCATCTGGATCCAATCTACAGTGGTAGGATGGCCTGTCTTCCTCATATGTTACATTTCATCCCTAATGTCCTGTCTATCTGTGAGAATGTTTAGCGCTTTCGCTAATGAGTCATATTTTGTGGCATTAACTAAGAAATGCACTACCCTAACATGTGCCAAAACATGTGTTAACTGCATTTGGATCTTAAGCCTACACAAGTAGAGATGTAATAAACATAGGGCTGTGCTTGGGGGTACTTCTTTCATTGAGTGAAGCCTATCTCATCCAGTAGCATGAGGAATTAGGGAATGCACAAAACAGGATTCATTAGTGTTTTTTGATACCTCATATTATCTGACAGCTGAGGATGGGCATTACGGGTCACATTGTATTTGAGAGCTCTCTTCATGCATGAAAAACATTAGAACTGAAGGGCACGTTGCAATAAAAGAGCAGGAAAGATAGAATCAAGAGACAAAAGAGAAGCATTAAAAACAAAAATACATATATTTTGTGCTGTTGTTTCAAAAATATAGTCCCAAAGCAGAGGCGGAGGGAGGTATTTTTTATCATGACAGTCTTCTTCCCCCTCCTGTTTCATTTAGGTTGTCTATGATGTGTGGCATGGCTGTGGTGGAACCAGGTTTTCCTGCCATTCACCTTGACGGCAGTGGGAGTGACAGGTCATTGAATTATCTTTCCCTTCAATATTCAAACAAAGTTCTTTACAAATACTGTATCTCCTATGTGCACAGCTGGGAAGTTGACCTCTGTGGTTGCATAATTCTCCTTTTTCTTTGTTACCTGTGTAGAGATGAATCATGCACAGTTCATTAGTTCACACAAATATATATATACATCTCATCATTCAGGATCTCTGCAGAGCTTTCTCCCTGAATATTACTTCTAGTGGCAGGGAGCTGAGTATTCATTGATCTCCCTGTCAAAAGTTGTAGGGGGGCCAATGATGGTCAGAACTTTATGCATTCCTAAGAGAAAAGAGTGCTATTTGTAGGCAATGCAACCATTTCTTGTGCAATGTAGCACATAGCTTACTGATCTTAATTTTCAATTGGCCATTCAGGTTGCTCGACAATACCATTACTATGATAGTGGTAGACGGAGGACAATTTATGTTTAGCCCTAACTGTGTCCTGATATGCATAAATATTGTGGTCACAAAATGAGTACCATTGTTGTATCTAATCGCTTCTGGAACTCCCCATCGTGGGATTACTTCACAAGTTGGGGATGTTGCTGTAGATGTATGATCCTGCTTCTATCCATCAAGACAAATGGCAGACGACAACTATGAGGTATGTGTAGTTACTGCACCTATCTCTCATATCCACAAAGTCCATATGAAGTGCTTGAAAGTGACCTGGTGGTTGTGAAATGGTAGAATTTATCACTTTTAGTGTGGGATTTGGGTAAAATGTCTGACAGATAATACAGTTATGAAGATACATGTAATGTATTTTGTGTAAATTGGGTAAATTGGGAACAAACCAGTTTTGTATTTGCATACACAAATAATCTCTTGAAGTATGGACTGGTTAATGCAACTGATCAAGAGCTATTATAAGCAACGTCAGGGCATCACTGGTTTAACTGTAGATAGCTGTCTATGCTTTAGGTCATCCCCTGACTGGGTGCATCCTCTATTTTTCCATAACTGTTTTTCCTGTAGAGAAGCAGCCTCCTTTAGTTCTCGCAGATGTAACCACGCTCTCTCAGCATAATGAAGTGTGTCATTGTCAGTTGTAGCTTTCAATTCAGACTCAGGTGGTGAGGCAGTCTGAGCCACTAGAACAGGGGCATGCTGTGAATCGAATGGCACTGGCAGGGCATGCACCAAGCTGCATCTTTAGCTGCCTAAGCTGCTTGTGCATTACCCCAGGACACAACATTCTATCCACTTGTATGTGCTGCACATTTCACAACTGCCAAATAAACAATTGATGGACAGAGTGCTGAACAATCTCATACATTCACCCCAGTACAGAGATCTGGGCCTAAATCCCTTGTTTTGTTGTTCCCCATGCCATTCCAGTTTAGACTCAGCCATATACAAATCAGTCTGGACCCTGTACCCCATGGGAACAGTCCAGCCCGAACTGCCAAGGCAGGTCCTCCCTGGACTGGAAACAAGCATCCTAGGACCGGTTTTGGGGTTTCAACCCTCATCAGCCAGGCTAGCTTGACTCCAGTGGCATGGAGAGCACAGGCCCCACGTCAGGGCATACTCGTCCTATCATCTGTGTGTCTTTTGCTTTCTCGCCCTAAGTGCACCGTGTAGGCCCACACATGGGTCCCGGCCTCAGTGTGTCACTGGATTCAAGCTAGCCTGGCTGATGAGGGGTGATGCCCCGAAACTGGTCCCAGGATGCTTGCTTCCGGTCCAGGGAGGACCTGGCTTGGCAGTTCGGGCTGGACTGTTTCCATGAGGAACAGAGTCAAGACTGTTTTGCATATGGCTGGGTCTAAACTGGGGTGGCATGGTGAGCAAAAGAACAATGGATTTAACCCAGATCTCTTGACTGGGGGTGAATGTTTGATTTGCTCTGCATTCTGTCCATCATCTGTGTGTCTTTTGCTTGCACATTTCACAACTGCCACAAGTTTCTCTATTAGTGCCTCTAAGAAGCTTCCATGCATAATAGGAATTACATCTGACTTTAGGAAACCTCTCCTGTCCAATCTCATGAGGCTGGAATGCACAGTGGTTGTCACATAAGCCGAATCTGAATATATTGTAATGACTTTTTCTCCTCCTAGCTTAAGAGCCACTATTAATGCTGTTAATTCTGCTGTTTGGGCTGAATAATGCACTGGTAATGTCAACTGCTCTACTATATGGAGTGTATCGGAAGGATCATGCTGTTGTGCTATGACTACTGTTGGCCCTGTGTGTCTAATTCCTGTATCCTGGTAAATAGTAGAGGAACCGTCAACAAAATATACAATGCTACCTGTTATAGGATTCTCTGTTACTTGACTAGATGTATATGGCAATATAGCTTGAACAGTCATGTGCATCCTCCTCAGAGTCTAATATTGGATGGGCAAAGAATGTCGCAGGATTCACCGTATGATACTTCATAACCTTCAAAGTTGGTAGTAACAGTATAACTGAGCAGTCAGAGTGGTCTTGGCTTTCCGAATAATAGCAAATACTGCATGTTCTGCATAGAGTGTCAAAAGTGCCCCATGCTCTTCTGCACTGCAAATACTGCAGTGGCAAGTGCTTGCTCACAGGGATAATGTCCTTTCATTACTGAATCCAGCAGTCCACTAAAATATGCAATGGGTTTATGTTCTGAGGGATACTTTTGTGTAAGGACAGCTGTCATCACCTGACCATTGCAATGGCAGAACAAATACAACTCCTTGGTATAGTCAGGAGTTCCAAAAACTGAAGCATTTGTTATATCAGCTTTCAATTTCTGGAAAGTCTCCCTCATTTCTGGTATCCATGTTATCTTGTCATTTCTGTTGCTTGCTTGTTTGATAGAAGCCAACAATGGCTCTATTAATGTGCTATAATCAAGACTCACTGTCTTATATAATTAAAGAGACCAAGAAACGTCTGCATTCCTTTGACAGTTTCTGGTTCAGTCATTTGGCGGATTGATGCTGCCGTTTCAGGGTCACTCAATGACCAGAAGCTGACAGCAATTGCCCTAAATAATGGACCTCTTTCTGACAGCACTGAATTTTCTCTCTCTCCACTTTGTATCCTCTCTGGGCAAGAGTGAATAGAAGATTTACAGTGTCTTTTCTGCACTGCTGCTCAGTAGGGCTACAAATCAATATGCCATCAACATATTGTAACAGTGCGCTGCCACACTGGAAATTTGACAAGTCATTCTTTATCATTCTGTTAAAAACACTAGGGGACAAACAATGAGCTTGGGGTAAACGAGAGTAAAAATACTGGGTCCTGCGATAGGAGAACGCAGTCAAATACTGGCTGCCTGGGTGAAGAGGGATGCTAAAGAAGGTGTTTTTCAAATCAACAACAAATACTTGACGTCCCGAGGAATATTCTTCAAAATGAAGGAGGGTCCGGAACAATTGGAAATTCTGGTAACACTATGTCTTTCAGGGGGTGCAGGCCTCAAATCATACACCAAGTATTACCCTTAGCTTTCTTGACCGGGTAAATCGGGGTGTTACAAGGAGACACTCCTGGGTAAATTACTCCTTGTTCTAGCAGCACTTGTATAGTCGGGCGATGCCCTCATCTGCTTCTTTAGACAGTGGATATTGCCTCACTCTGGGTAAGAGAGCACTTTCTTTTCATGTAATTTGGAATGGTGTGGAAGTATGAATAAGGCCTACCTTGAGATACATTCTCATTGTATGTAGTGTTCTCTGTAAAGTCTTTATATACCTATATTATACATAATACTGCTTGGTGGTGTTTTAATGCTTCTCCCTCCACTGTCTTATATATCCCTCTTTTTATAATTCTTAAAATTCACTTAGGACCTATTTCCTTTACTAGTATCTTTTGTTTTATATACAATCTCTTATGAATTTAGTAACTTAAAAATCCAGTTTAATCATGTTTTAACTTGATGTGAATCATTGTATAATCTTATTGCTTCCATATGTTTGTTGTACATTGCTTTTATGATACTAGTGATCGAATAAAGCATATTTGATTGATTGATTGAATAAGGCCTACATCATGGGGGCCCTTAGTTCATAAAGTGTCTTCTACTTGGAACAGATCTGCTTCTCTAACAGAATCAAAAGCTCTATCTGGTGTGGGTGTCCTTACTTCTAACACTGTCATCGATAGTATGTCATCTTGAAAAATTACAACTCATTTCTTGGGATCATCAAGCTGTCAGTCATCCAGTATATCCCTAACCATTTTTTCTGTCTCAATGAAGATAACACATGCCCATAAAACATGATTCTGGTCACTGACCTTTAGAGCACCATAGGTTGTGGTTCCTTCCAAAGCCTCTATTTGAAATATTAGTTCAGCATGCAAGAGTCTTGTCCTTGTCGCCGAAAGAGAAATTCTTTGCGCAACTGAACCTCCTTTCCCAGTGGCTCTGGTGTCTCTGCTAGAATGGTGTACACTGCTGTAGTAAATGCTTCCATATCAGCATGGTGTGCTCTGGTCTGATCTCCAGTAGAGAAATCTACTATTACTGTCATGATCCTGAAAGGTGAAGGTCCAGGGGTGGAACAAATCATGGTACCATCAGATTCAAAATGAATGGCCATATGTAATTTGACCATCAGATCTCTCCTGAATCGATTTGCTGGGGCAGCTGGAGAACCCAGGAAACAGCCTTCAATGTGCCTCCCTCCTATTTCCTTCTCCACTGGTTTGGCAAAAGAAACCCTTAGCACTTCCCCAGAGAATCCTTGTGTGTCCATTGATTTGTTGGAAAGCAGAAGTTTTCCCTCTTTAATACAGGACCTAGTTGCTCCTGTATCTATGAGAATATGCACCTTTTGTCATTGATAGCTACCGTCACACTGGGTTCCTCATCTGGCCTGTGAGTCACAGCGAAGACTGGACACATAGAAATACTCTCTGCGCACCTTCATTGTATATATCCTAGCACAGAATTCCTCTGGAAAGGATTTACTCCCCTCACAGCTATACCTCCTTGTCCACTTTGAGGTGGAGTCACCATTGGGGGTGTTTGTTAGTTTTGCTGAGGTGGCACCTGTTGTGCTTGAGGCATTAGTGGTGGCTGTGTATTTTGGGGTGATGTTTGCGGCACATATGTTTGTGGATTTTGTTGTGGCTGCACTGCTGTGTTTCCTGGATGATATTAAATTCCTACTCTACCAATTTGCTCATCCCATCTTTTAGTTTTGTAATCTCTGATAAAATGCCCATACTTCTGACAATAATGACATACCTGATACCTCCTACTTTTCTTCGGCCTCATCTATTACTTCCCTGCAACCTTACATAATCCTGTTTTTGTGGGTACTGTTGTTGTGTAGTCCCTGGGACCAGTCCCACAGATATTGCAGTCATTTGAGTTGTGGCTACCACTACAGCTCATTCCACTGCTCCAATCTTTTCCAACTTCTGTTTCATTAAGTTGCCTGCTGCTTTCTCCATCACCTCTTGTTTGTTCCTTTCTTTCTCCTGCTTTTTCTTGCAAAAATGTATTATGTGCACTTGTATTCCTGTCCAAGGTTTGGCTTCTAGTGCTACTATGTTATCTATTATGTCCTGCACGTCAGACAGCAACCCTTTTTTAGCTACATTGTAAATCAACACAGAGGGGCAGATCTACAAGAAAGTGCCGCAGCGTGGCGCTGCAAGCCCTTTGGCTGCGCCACGCTGCGGCACTTTCAGAGCACAGGAATGCGACATATTTACAAGAATATGTCGCATTCCTGTGCTCTCCCCTGCGCTGGCGCACAAACAGCTGCCAAGCGCCGGCGCAGGCACCCTTGCACCATGGTGCAAGGATGCCTGCGCCATGGGGAGATTGTTTTTGTGCAGGAAGGGGCACCTTTCTGCACAAAAACAATCAGTACAGGCTTTTCCTCTTTCAATGCGTGCTGCAGAATGCAGCACGCATTGAAAGAGGAAAAACGAGGAGAAATGAAAACATTTCTCCTCGGTGCGCCTCGCTACGCCACCTCTAGGGTGGCGTAGCATTCACACGCATCTCCAGAGTTACGATTACTCGTATATCTGGAGATGTGTCTTAGTTCCATGGGTGTTGCGTGGGAACACCCACAGCAACACCCATGGAACGCCCCTTCATCGCAAAGTGCTGCGTGTGAAGGGACGGTATTTACAAGGAGAGGAAAAGTCACGCATGGTGGCTTTTCCTCTCCTTGTAAATATCGAGAGCTTCTGCGCCACCAGTACGTCACGAAAAGTGACGTACTGGTGGCGCAGGGGGCTTGTAAATCTGCCCCAGAGTTTTTTCCTGTTACTTCCCAACCCTGACCTACTTCCTGGGCACATTTCTCTTTCATCCTATTAAGAAACTGAGCTGGATCCTCATTTGGCTGCATTGTCTGAGCCATGAGAGATCAAATATCTGGCCTATCAGGATACATTTTTCTCAGCTGATCCCAAACTACTGTTCTAACCAAATTAAATGGAAATTCATCACATCTAGTCTCAGTTAGGGTAACATTTCTCAGGCCAGCCTTTTAAAATATAGTGTTGTGTTATTTCCTATGAGAAAACTAAGCAGACTTTTTATGTCCCCTACTTCTAAGGTAGCACCTGCAGTTTGCTTTTCAAACACTCTAATCAATTTCCCTGCTCCCTCTGTAAGAAGCAGAAACAATTTTCTGAGATTTTCCTTGTCAATGTGTAGCCGAGGAACATAATGTGGTGCCCCAGGTCCCTTGTGTCCCTTGCGTATCAGGGGCATTTGAAGTAAGGGAATGGTTGAACGCTGAGCATTGTACTGTCTGGCGTATTTCTGCCATACACGCAAACATTTCCACATGTAAGGGAAATCCCACTCTGGGTCTCCCTCACTATACAAAATGCAATCCTTAGCATTCGCCATATCATGTGGTTCGAAGGATCCTTCTTGTAGTCATGAACTCATTTGTGAAGCTAATCGCTCAGTCCAATCTACCAATTATCCACATATGGCACAACATTGTACCAGCTATTCGAACCTTCGGTGACTATCTAAATAGGAGTCAGATCTACGCTGTGCAAAATTGATTAAACACTCATTTGATGTACTGTTCTATTCTGTAGAGTTAATCCTCCCATGGCCTCACAAGATCCCATCCTGGGGTCTGGCTGGCCATGGGTGATAAAAAACCTCAATCACTCAAGCTCTGTTGCACGAGTTTTCCTATCTCTAGAAAGCACATTCTGCTCTCATTTTCTAGTATCAGTAGCTTTAGTCAATCTCCTTGCATTCCTGGTGTGGTACAAATCAATAAGCGGTCTTTCTTGAATATCAACATCACAAGTAGGTTGCCTATCTTTTAGTGTTTGAAGCATATCACCCATACTATCCACCTGCTTATGTATAAATTCTATTCTGCTATTCTCCCCAAACCACCCTTAATTCGTCCTGAAAAGTCATCATGAAATCCCTCTCTCCTTATTTCACTTGCATCTCTCCTACTCCCACTTCGTGATAGCCATTCTTGAACACTTTCTGGCAAAACTTTAAAGTTCCCTTTCTCCTTTTTTCAAAGAGGTACGCTGTCTCAAGTCCTTTTAAGATCCTCATCTCTTCCTTGATATACTGGCAAACGTGCCATACCTACAGCCCTATCCACATAATCACTCTATCTGCATCTCTTCGCTGTGGGGTAAACACTCACTCCCTAACTATCCTTCCTGTGGTGTCCCTTCTCTGCAATAAACATGATATTGTTGATGCTACATGTGACTGGTCATCACTCTCTTATGGGCTTTGCTCTTCGCTTTTATCTTTCTGGGGAGAGGCTTGGTCTAAACGAAGTGTAAACTGTGCTTCTAGTTGTCCTGAAATCACCTACCCTTGTTTGCTGTCTAGGTGTACGCACATGTTTTGGATTTGGCTTTCTTGGGGAGATCTCAGGGGTGGTGGGGTCTCTATTTCAGGGTTCTCAAATCCTACTGCGGCTCTTGTAGCTGTACCAGTTTGTTAGATACTAGGTATTTTTGGAGCGGTGCCAATAATATTGTATGGGGTGGAGGAACAGACAGGTTACTAGAGGCATCATATTTATAAGAGTTTTTAGATTTATCACAACAAATGTGTCATAACATTAAAATAGCTTCTCTCTTCTGTAGTTTGCCCCCTGCATATTTACTTCCAAGATATGTAGTAATATGCTTGATTGTTGTGTCATTGAATGTACCCTCTTTTGGCCAGGAATATGCATATTTTTTCAGTGGCTTTAAACCACTCTAAGTTATATTGTTGCAATTTTCTCTGATCGTGTGGAGAAGTCTCCATGATCATTTGTGTTTCTAGTGCTTTTTACAACCTAATTTTTTTATCTATCTGGACAAATATTATTGCTCTTTTTAAATGACTTACACAAGTATTAAACAAAATGAAAAAACAAACAGGGAAATTCAAAATTATGGGATGCACATTCAAGCATCAGTTTTGTCTTACCAAGTACGCAATGCACATTAGAACATCAGTTTTGTTGTACCAAGTACGTGATGCACATTAAAACATCCGTTTTGTCTTACCAAGTAAGCAATGCACATTAAAACATCAGTTTTCTCTTACCAAGTAAGCAACGCACAATAAAACATTAAGGTCCTGATTACAAGTTTGGCGGTAAGGAAATCACCATTGAAACAGTGTCGGAAACCCCGCCTCCTAGGTTGCGGTCTGTCCGCCGTATTGTGATGTTGGTTGTTTGCAGAATGAAAGACCGCCAGAGCACTACCGCCACTGCCAGCCATTCATTTACCACCGCGATGGCAGCATGGGAAAAGCAGCTGTTAGAGGGCGGTACAGACCAGTTTACCACCTTCGGAATTATGAGCTGGCTTCCTGTTAAGCCAACAGTGGTGGGAAGATTGCCTGCTTTGAGTTGACGGAGTCAGTCGAAGGAATTGGGGTGCATACTCACCTATTTCCGTTTCTTCGATTCAGTCTCCCACATGGATCCCTTCCTCCAGGGCTGCCTTTCACAGCAGCATCTTGACCACGAAGAAAACAACCCTATTGGCACCAAAATCCAGGAAAGTCCATTTTGAGGTATTTATCCATTGACTGGACTGGGCACATATGGTCCAAACTCTAGCAATAGGAAACTACTGGTAGTAGGTATTTTTCACATGTGTCCTGCATATGTGTACAGTTAGCACTAGTGTAGCCAAAATGTACACACCTGCATCAACACATATGAAAAAATATTCCCTGCTCTCAGAATCACCACCACTGGCCCAGCAGTGACCTCGTAATACGGTGGGCGAGAGACTGCCGGGGTCTTCTTGGGACCACAGCAGTAAGGCCCTAAGTTTTGGATTATAGAGTATGTGATGCACATTAAAACATCAACTTTTAGTCTTACCACTCAAGCGCGGCACATCGCAACATTGGATGCAACGTTGGATGGACCTCAACCATCTTAAACTCAACCCGGGCAAGACGGAACTAGTGTTGCCTGGGAAGAGTGAGATCTCTTGGGGCCCTCACTATTGGCCGACAGAATTAGGATCCCCCCCTACTCCCTCTCCCTCTGTGAAAAGCCTGGGGGTCACTATAAATGCAGACCTCTCGCTTAGAGGACAAGTGGAGGCAGTGGTCTCCACCTGTTTTCTCCAATTGCGTAAAATCAGGAAGATTGCCTACTTGCTGACCCATTCAGCCCTCACACAGGTGGTGATAGCTCTCGCGCCTTGACTTTTCAAAGTCCATTTACCTTGGCCTGCCTCTGTTTCTACTCAAACGCCTACAATTAGTACAGAACCAGGCTGCGAGACTAATTTATAAACAACCTAAATGGCAATCCGCCAGACCCTGGCTATCCAAACTCCACTGGCTACCTATTGCCCAACGTGCAGCTTTTAAGACAGGGTGCTTAATTTTTAAGGCATTGCATTGCAGGAGCCCCAAATTCGTCAGCTGTATGATTGTAAAGTATGCCCCACTTCGCAACCTACGGTCAGCCCATTTTCAATTATTGATTACCCCTGCCATTAAACTCAAACGTCAGGGTGGGCGTAGGTTCTCCTACCTTGCCCCTAAATTCTGGAACTCCTTACCACTCGCAATTAGGATGTACGACAACCTGCTGGGGTTCAGAAAGGTGCTTAAGACCTGGTTGTTTGAGCAAGCTTACGCATAGTCCATTGCGCCGCAACACTGTTCAAGATTAGCGCCATGAAACCTTCTGGTGACCGTGCGCTTTAGAAGTTCCTACTAACATAACATAACATAACAACATCGAATTTTGTCTTACCAATTTACGCGATGCACATTAAAACATCAATTATGTCTTAGCAATTATGCGCTGCAAATTAAAACGTCAACTTTTAGTCTTACCGCTTATGCAATGCATATCGCAACATCCAATTTTGTCTCGACCAATTATGCGATGCACAATAAAATGTCAACTTTTAGTCTCTACCAATAATGTGATTATACAGTATTACACAACAAATCTCATACTGTGGCCATGTTTCATTCATACATGCACGCATTCACCATTGGCTTGAAAAATATATTCACTTTTAAACGATAATCAATATTTCCTAATCTACTCAATAAATGCAACTTGCAATCCCAGGCCAGTTTCCTGTGCACTTGAGAGAGAATTTCTTTCAAACCATGCGTCTTTGAGACCATGGAGTGACTTCTGGACATTTGGTCCAGGGCAGTAATATGAATGTTCAGATCGTAACTGGTGGTAAAGTATAGAGATACCAGATATTGTTAATTAGTAGGACACGAAGAAAGTTATACAGTGTGACATCAAAGTAAGACTGCAAGTGACAGGCTATCATAGCTCCTGGCCTATTTTTGCGAAAAAGTAAGTTTGTGTGTATATATATATATGTATATATATATATATATATATATATATATATATATATATATATATATATATATATACATATATATGTATGTATTATCTACTGGCGGTCGCCAGTAGATAGTTATAGTTAGGACCTATTTTCCATAGGAAATTCACAACATTCTATTTGAAATAACTTTGGCGCCGGTTGACGAATCTTCGCGAAATTCTCAAAACCCGTGGGGCGCTCCGGTCCGCTCCTATCCTGAAAGTTTCAGGGTGATTCGGCAAGCAGGGGCCGAGAAAAAAGGGGGTCCCAAAACGTGTTTTCTCCATGTTAATTCCCATAGGAAATTTTAGACACGGCTACAGCCTGAACTGCTGAACGGAATTACACCAAATTTGGCAAAAAGGTAGCGCTTGGTTCAGAAAGCGACCTTTTTTTTAAATGGTGTAAATCCGTTCAGTAGTTGCGGAGAAATTAAAAAAATAAGAGTCAAAACATCAATTTCCCATAGGAAACTTTAGACACGGCTACAGCCCGAACTGCTGAACAGAATTACACCAAATTTGGCAAAGAGGTAGTTCTTGGTTCAGAAAGAACCCTTTTTGTTCAATGGTGTAAATCCGTTCAGTAGTTGCTGAGAAAATCAAAAGTAAAACCACATATAGATCTATAGCAGCGGAGGGTCCGCGCACCCTGAGCGCACCTTCCCGATCACGAGCTGTATGCTAATTGGCTGTCAACACTCCAAACCAGGAAGTGTTGGCAGCCATCTTGTTCCTCGGTAGAACCGAGGCACAAGAAACAAGTGCGCAAAACGCAAAAAGGGGGCAGGGTAGAAACACCCTGACCCCCTAGGCCTGCTTAGGGGGTCCCACAAGGACCCCCAGGGCCAAACAAAGCATTTTTTTTTAAATCGGCGGGATGCGCTTAGGGTGCGCGGATCCTGCCGTGAAAAAAAAAAAAACGAAGCACGGGCTCCAGCGCTTCGAGGGTATTTTGCCCCCGGGTGGGCCAAGTCCCGGGGGCATGCGGGGGTGGGTTTAAATGTTAGTCCAAGCCCCGGGGACCGCCACCCCCCAGGGCTTTCAAATTATAATGATGGCAGGGGGCACACGGCCCCCCCGCAGCCCCGGGGACTGCCACCCCCCGGTGCTTCTTTTTTTAATTAAAAAATTACCTGTGTGGGGGGGCTGCAGCCCCCCCACATTCCCCGGGGACCCCCACCTCCCCGGGGCACTAATTAAAGAAATGTGGGGTCCGTTTGGACCCTCGAAGCCCCGGGGACCACCACCTCCCCGGGGCTTTGTAGATGTTGGGAGGGTGGCCGCGCGGCCCCCTCCTGGAGCCTGTGGTGGCCCTGGGGACCGCCACCCCCAGGGCTGGCTCCTGCAGTGTCCCGGGGTGCCTACCCCGGGACACTGCTGTTTGCAATGGCAGGACGGGAGCCGCGCGGCTCCGCCCTGTCATTGCAAACTTGCTTTGCTTCATTGAAGCGAGAGCAGGGAAACCTGCTCTCGCTTCAATGAAGCAAAGCAGATTGCTTTTCCATAAGGGGAGCTGCATGTCAGCAGCTCCCCTTATGGAAAAGCAATGCCGGCTCCCGCAGGACGCGGGTAGACGGCGGGACCGTGGGGGCATTGGGGACCCCCCCATGGTCTCCAACGAGTGGCCAGGCCCCGGGGGATGGGGTCCCCGGGGCCATTAGTGGCCCGGGAGGGGGGCCACGCAGCCCCCCTCCCCAACAATTATTAATTTATTTTTTTTTTTTTTAAATGCGCAAAGGCCGGCCCCGGGGGATGGGGTCCCCGGGGCCAATAGAGGCCTTAGGAGGGGGGCCACGCAGCCCCCCTCCTCAAAAATGTAAAATAAAAGTGGCCATGCCCCAGGGGATGGGGTCCCCAGGGCCGGAATCGGCCACGGGAGGGGGGCCACGCGGCCCTCTTCCCGTACTGTTTTAAACATTTTTTTTTTTAAATAGGATCAGGCCCTGGGGGATGGGGTCCCCAGGGCACCAAAAAGTGAAAAGGAAGGGGGGCCACACAGCCCCCCTTCAAAAAAAAAGAAAAAGAAAAGAAAAAAAGCGAAGCGTCAGGCCCCGCCCCCTCCCTTAACCACTCTGCAAACGCGCCCTGTGGTGCGTTTTAAATTGGGGAAAGAATTCCCCTTCAATACTGGGGGTCCCTGGGGTCCAACTAGCCCACCAGGTACCTCCAGTAAGCGCCACAGGGCTGGGTTGCAGAGAGGTGGTCCAGGCCACGCCCCTTTTTACACCTCTCTGCAACGCAGCTCTGTGGCGCTTACTGGAGGTACCTGGTGGGCTAGTTGGACCCCAGGGACCCTCAGGATTCAAGGGGACTTAATCTCCCAACTTAAAACGCGCCACGGGGCATGTTTGCACAGAGGTGAAGAGAGGGGGAAGGGCCTGATGTGACAAGTTAGTTTCTTAGTTTTAATCCCCCTGCCCTATTATGTACTAAGGACTTACAGAGTAGGTCATGCTAATCACAGGGGTACCCCAACGCATAGTGTTCCCTAGTGTATGTAGGTGTTTTCACTGTATTCTAAGTGTCTTTTAGCATATCACTGGCTCTAGGCCTGGTTAGTCAGAGCCAGTTACCACCAGTACCCGTCTGAAAAAGTTGTGGGCACAGGATGATTTTGCAACAAGGCCTCTTTCTGCTCCTCTGTTGGTTCTTTCTGCACATGTCTTGCTTCTTCCTGCACTTTTCTTCATCTTTGTGGACTTCTGTTGCTTCTTTCTGCATTTCTTTTGCTTCTTTCTGTGTGTTTTTTCTTCTTTCTTCACATGTCCTACCTCTGTAGGCATAGTTAGAAACTAGCATTTAAAAAACCTTACAAATTCACTGAAAAAACCATAGGTTTCAGGCACGTTATAGTTAGAAATTAGCATTTAAAAAACCTTTGAAATTCACTGAAAAAACCATAGGTTTCAGACACGTTATAGTTAGAAATTAGCATTTAAAAAAAAATTGAAATTCACAAAAAACCATAGGTTTTAAGGACAGTTATAGTTAGTTTGACATTGCACTCGTACAAAACCCGTGAAATTCCCCCGTTATAGTCAGTTCAGCTAACTATAACTCGCGCCCCCGCAATGCACTGCTGATGACGTCACATATTACATCACTCATGACATGGTCAGTGACATCACTGATGACATCACTGATGACATCATCCATGTGATAATTTCATGCATCTTCTCACACCCTAATATAACTTTTGATACACCAACTCTAAATTACAGCCTGCCATTCTCAAAACCATACACACTCCAATACCAATAACTACATAACCACTCACTAATTCTTAGGTCTACACACACACACATCTACTCACTCACCCATACAGTCACTCATACTTACAGTCACTCAGTACAGGACTATCATATGCACTCATACACCTAAATAAACACTCACACACCGCCTCTCATCCATAGAGGTACTCACACACCTAGTCAGTCATACAAATATTTATTCAAACTACCCTTTACTCACCTATACAGTTATACACACACCAGCTCACTTACTCATACAAATACTAGCACATTCTTACGCTCTTATACAATAACTGATACAAGCACACACGCATCCATACAGCCACTCTCACAATCACACACTCTCACTTATAGCCATTTAAATACTCTAACACACATATATACTGCCTTTTACATATGTAGTTACTCGCACATGTACCACTGAGATATACATTCACTCACTAACAAACCCATACACACACTCACCCACCCAAGCAGTCCATCACAGATGCACTCTTGAAATCATGCACCCAGTGAATCACCCACTCACACATCTATGTACAGAGTCACATACACCCCACCCACACAAAGACTCAGGCACCCATACAGATACTCAGAGAACCAATCAATAACCCATATAGACACCCATGTAGCTATTCGCACATCCATGCATCCACTTACACACCAACAGACAGACGGATACAGACATTCACACAGTTTAGTCACTAACCCATGCATTCAGTAAGATACGTTTAATCACTCACTTGTAGAGTCACTCACGCACGTACTAAATCATCCATTCAGACACTTATACACCCACTCATTCTTCAATACGCCTTTCCCTATATATATTAAACATATTTAAACTTTACAGAAACACACATTCACTGGATGATGTCATCAGTGATGTCATTTCAGATGTCATCAGTGATGTCACTGACCATGTCATGAGTGATGTAATATGTGACGTCATCAGCAGTGCATTGCGGGGGCGCGAGTTATAGTTAGCTGAACTAACTATAACGGGGGAATTTCACAGGTTTTGTACGAGTGCAATGTCCAACTAACTATAATTGTCCCTAAAACCTATGGTTTTTTCAGTGAATATATATATGTATGTATATATATATATTTATGTATATATATATGTATATATATATATATATATATATATATCTTCACTGAAAAAAACAAAGGTGACAGAGACGTTATAGTTAGGAAATAGAATTTTAAAAAACAAAGAAATTCACTGAAAAAAACAAACGTTACAGAGACATTATAATTAGGCTCACATTTTACTCGTACGCAACCATAGAAATTCAGCAGTTATAGTTACCTCAGATAACTATAACTTACGCCTCCTGCAATGCACTGCTTATGACCTCACATATTACATCATTCATGACATGGTCAGTGATATCACTGATGACATCTCAAATGACATCACTGATGACATCACTGATGACATCGTCAAATGAATTTTAGTGTTCTTAAGAGTTTATGGGTGTTAATCATATATAGTATAGTGACCTACTACAAAAGTTACATTAGTAAACAAATAGTACTACTAATGAGTGATACTATCTCTAACTTGTGTGATCTGAGTGGGTGTGTGACTGTTTCTATCAGTGTGTGAGTGGGTGTGTGAGTGGCTGTATGAGTGTGTGAGTGCATGCATGAGTGATTGTATGGGTGAATGAGTAGATTTCTGACTAGATCTGTAGGTGTGTTGATGGTTCTGTCAGTGGCTGTGTGGGTGTGTGAGTGGGTATCTGAGTGGCTGTATGGGTGTGTGAGTATGTGTGTGTGTGTGAGTGACTTATGGGTGTATACATAGGTATGTGAGTAGTTGTGTGGGTGAGTGAGTGGCTGTATGAGCAACTGTATCGGTGAGTGAGTGAGTGAGTGTGCCAGAGGCTGTATGGGTGAGTGAGTGGCTGTATGGGTAAGTGAGCTGTATCTGAATGGCTGTATGAGTGAGTGACTGGCTGTGTAAGTGGTTGTATGGGTGAGTGAGTGGTTGTCTGAGTGAGTGTTTGGATAAGTGATTCGGTGTGGGAGTGGTTGCATTGGTGAGTGAGTCCAGTGACCAGATATGGGAGTGCTTGTATGGATTTGTGAATGGGTATGTACGTGGTTCTGTGGGTGTGTGAATGCTTGTATGGGTGAGTGAGTGGTTGTGTTGAGAGGCTGTATTGGTGTGTCAGTAGGTTTGTGAGTGGTTGTATAAGTAAATAAGTCTATGTGTGAGTTTTGTATGGGTGAGTGTATGGCTGTGTGAGTGGCTGTATGGGTGAGTGACTGGTTGTGTGAGTGGCTATATGAGTGAGTGATTGGGTGTGTGAGTGGCTCTATGGAGAATTGAGCCGGTGTGTGAGTACTTGTATGGGTCTGTGAATGGGTATGTGAGTGGTTGTGTGGGTGTGTGAGTGGGTGTAGGAGAGGCTGTATGGGGGTGTAAGTAAGTATGTAAGTGGTTCTGTGGATGATGCCATCAGTGATGTCATTTGAGATGTCATCAGTGATGTCACTGACCATGTCATGAGTGATGATATAAGTGAGGTAATAAGCAGTGCATTACTGGGGTGTAAGTTATAGTTAGCTAAGGTAACTATAACTGCTGAATTTCTATGGTTTTGTACAAGTGAAATGCGAGCCTAACTATAACGTCCCTGTGACCTTTGTTTTTTCAGTGAATTTCTGTGTTTTTTAAAATTCTATTTCTTAACTATAACGTCCCTGTAACCTTTGGTATTTTCATTGAATTTCTATGATTTTTTTAAAATTCTATATCATAACTATAACATCCCTGTAACCTTTGTTTTTTCAGTGAATTACTACTGTTGTTCCATTTTATTTCCTCACTGTGACTTGTAAGCGGTGAGAGTGAGTGTGTGACTGACTGCATTAGTGTCTTAATGGGTGTGTTAGTGAGAATATGAGGGTTTTAATTTGTGTATAAGTGGGTTGTTGGAAATGGGGATCTCTAGTTGGCAATGGCTGGCGCCACTGTCCAAATAGGGACCCTTCTCCCCAAGTCAGGGCAAGTGGGCTACCCCCTTCGATAACCCCTGCTCAACCCTGTGGTAACGTAGCACGAGCAGTTAGGCCTATCTCAGAGGCAGTGTGTGAAGAATTTACGACCATGCACAATAAGGCAGTAACGACACCACAAAAGGACACAACTCAGGTAGGTATAAAAAACATAGTATCTTTAGCTAAGATTTGGTACGAGACTCTCAGAAGCATTTTAACCAGTCATCAGGCATGTAAATCATTAGGGACTTAAAAACAGGGCAATACGTGTTCACCAGGACGTGGCACTGACTGAGTTCAAGCCTGGGTCTACGCGACCCGTTGCGCACCCGATACCTGCCGTTGGACGGGGACCCAGCACGTAGCTTCTCGAAGAAGCGGAGACGGTGACAGGCGGACTCCCAGTGACCACAGTTCTCGATGGCAGTGGTCCGCAAAGTGCACTCGCAGCGATTCGGGCACTCCGGGACAGGCGGGCCCTCAGCGGCAGCAGCACGCGGCTGCGGCGGCCTGGGCTGGTGGTGGCGATGATTCTCGTCGTGCAGCTCCGTGGTGGGCTCACGGCGGCAGCAGCGCTCTCCTAGCTGTGGCGGCCCACAGGACGATTCACGATGGTGCAAGGTTGACAAAGACGTGGGCACTCAGCGGCAGCAGCTTTCTCTTAGATGCGGCGGCTCACAGGTCAAATCACGATGATGCACAGTTAGCAAGGGTGCGAGCACTCAGCGGTGGCAGCTCTCTCTTAGCTACGGTGGCTCACAGGTCAAATCACGATGATGCACAGTTAGCAAGGGTGCGAGCACTCCGCGGCAGCAACTCTCTCTTAGTTGCGGCGGCTCACAGGACAATTCACGAGGATGCACCGTTAGCAGGGGTGCGAGCACTCAGCGGCGGCAGCTCTCTCTTAGCTGCGGCGGCTCAAAGGACAATCCACGATGTGGCACAATTAACACGAGTGCGGGCATCCAGCGGCGGCAGCTCTCTTAGCTGCCGTGGCCCACACAGTCTCAGCGCAGGTTCTGCAGATTCAAATTCAGGCGGGCACTCAGCGGCGGCAGCTCTCTCTTAGCTGCGGCGGCCCACACAGTTTCAGTGCAGGTTCTGCAGATTCAAATTCAGGCGGGCACTCAGCGGAGGCAGCTCTCTCTTAGCTGCGGCGGCCCACACAGTTTCAGCACAGGTTCTGCAGATTCAAAGTAAGGCGGGCACTCAGCGGCGGCAGCTCTCTCTTAGCTGCGGCGGCCCACACACAGAGTTCATAAAGGTTACCAGTCCGCGTTCCTCACAGTAGAACTAGAGGTTCCGGATTACTCGACGGAGGCCTCACCTGCAAGTAGAATTCCTAGCGAAGGAATTCGGGCGGCTGATGGGGTGAAGTCTAATGTCCCTGAGACTTCAGCAGGAGGCGCTCTCAATTCAGGCCCTTGGGTAGTTTCTTCAGCAAGCTTGGTGAAAGTTTCAAAGTCCTTTCCTCTGTCCGCTCGGACAGAGTTTCGTCTTGACATCCAGAAGGAACACACCTCAAACAGGATTCATCACAGCGCTTTATACCTAGAAAGTCTTTGTTCTCTGCAGTCACAAATCACTGCATCCAGTCAGAACCAGTTCGGTGGGGTCGGGGAGCACTTGGTTTACGAGGCGACATCCTGCCCTTTGGGAATCTGGGGGTCTGCTATCAGACGCCCAGTGGGAGATGGAGCCATCATTCACCTTGCCAGGCACGGCCCTGCTCGGATCAAAGAGTCACCCCTCCCATACTCTAAATGCCGATCTCTCTCTCTGGCCAGGTCTGACCCAGCTGGCCCTGCTGCTCCAAAACCAGACGGCCAATACACACGCTAGCAAAAGCCTACAGAAAAGCTTCAGACCAGAAAATACCTTGTTTCTAGTAGAGGCATTTTCGAACACAGGCTACGCTAATAATCCTTACTAAAAGATGCATCTCCATGTTCTGAGCTTACACATATCAAATTCGACGTTCCTATCAGGTTCCTGAGGGCAGGGATTAAGGAATGCAATACTCAGCCTGCACATTCTGGCCTATGAGAATGGGTGGCCTCGCAATAGCGAACAGTGAAATGGAGGGTAACTCGCTATTAGAACATGCTACACAGACATACTTTCAAAGCTGCTTCGGTGGGTAGCGCAAATCAGCGCTGCCGGCCCACCAGCAGTATTTGGTGTATCAGCCCTGGGCACACACAGTGCACTGATACTAGGGACTGACAGGTAAACCAAACGAGCCAATTATGATTATTCCAATTCATACAGTTATCTTTACACAGGGAGCATTCGCGCTGTGTCACTGATTGGCAGTGGCACAGCGCCCAGAGCATCTAAATCCAGCCAACATAAAAGGTCAGAAGGGAAAAGAGGAAGGGAGACCCACGCCACTGATGCCAGGTCTAACACACGTCCCCTCCAGCTGAAATGTGGGGAGAACTAACCATTCCCTTGGGAGTTCTCATCACTAAGGCGGAAGAACCTGGACAGACCGTCAGCATTGGCGTGCTCTGTACCAGGGCGGTGTTCCACCGTGAAATCCATACCCTGTAGGGAAATGGACCACCTCAACAACTTGGGATTCTCACCCCTCATATGCATGAACCATCTAAGGGGCCTGTGGTCTGTCTGAACCCGGAAGTGAGTCCCAAACAAATATGGCCTCAGCTTCTTCAGCGCCCAGACCACAGCAAATGCCTCATGCTCAATTGCACTCCACCTCTGTTCCCGGGGAAGTAACCTCCTGCTTAGGAAGGCTACCGGTTGGTCTAGTCCCTCCTCATTGATCTGTGACAGAACAGCCCCTATACCATGCTCTGAGGCGTCTGTCTGGACAACGAATTCCTTTGAAAAGTCGGGCGCCTGAAGCACGGGTGCAGTGCACATGGCAGTCTTCAGCACGTCATAAGCGTTCTGACAGGTGTCAGTCCAGTTTACCTTCTTTGGCTGCTTCTTAGAATTCAGCTCAGTCAAGGGTGCAACAATGTTACCATATCCTTTGACAAACCTCCTGTAGTACCCCGTGAGTCCTAAGAAGGCTCTCACCTGCGTCTGAGTCTTGGGGGGTTCCCATGCCAGGATAGTTTCAATCTTGGGCTGAAGGGGCGCCACCTGGCCGCTCCCTACCTGGTGCCCCAAATACACTTCAGAACCCTGCCCAATCTGGCACTTACTGGCTTTGATTGTGAGGCCTGCCTTCCGCAGTGCCATTAATACCTCCCAGAGGTGGCGCAGGTGGTCCGCCCAAGAGGAGCTAAACACTGCAATGTCATCCAGGTAGGCGGCACTGAAGTCTTCCAGCCCGACCAACACCCTGTTGACCAGCCTCTGAAAGGTGGCAGGGGCATTCTTCATTCCAAGGAGCATCACCCGGAACTGGTAGTGCCCATCGGGTGTGGAGAAGGCTGACCTCTCCTTTGCCCCCTCGGTCAAGGCGATCTGCCAATACCCAGACGTCAAATCAAATGTGCTGAGGTATTTGGCAGCCCCTAACTGATCTATGAGCTCATCAGCTCTGGGGATGGGGTGCGCGTCAGTCTTCGTGACTGAATTGAGGCCCCGATAGTCCACGCACAACCGAAGTTCGGGGGTGGTACCAGGCGCTGCAGCTTTTGGTACCAGGACCACTGGGCTGGACCAAGGACTGTTAGAGAACTCAATCAACCCAAGGGCAAACATTTTGGTAACCTCATCCTTAATGTAGGCCCTTACCCGGTCAGTCACTCGGTAAGCCTTGTGCTTAATGGGAGGACTGTCCCCGGTGTCCACGTCATGGACACACCAATCAGTGACACTAGGTACCAGGGAGAACAGATCACTGAATTGCCCCAACAGGTGGCGACAATCACCCTGCTGCTCAGGGGTCAGTGTGGTGGAGAGGACCACACCCTCCACTGACCCATCTCGCTCCCCTGCACACAGGAGGTCAGGAAGGGGCTCGCTCTCCTCCTCCATCCCAGCATCTGTGGCCAGAAGCATGCCCACTTCGGACCTCTCAAAGTGGGGCTTCAGGCGGTTAACATGCAGGACCCGCAAGGGGTTCCTGGGAGACTGCAAGTCCACCACGTAGGTAACAGGACTCTTGTGCTCCACCACCTCAAATGGGCCGGTCCACTTATCCTGGAGCGCACAGGGCTCCACCGGGGCCATAACCCAAACCTTCTGTCCAGGCTGAAACTCGATCAGAGTGGCATTCTGATCGTGCCAGCGTTTCATCTCTTCCTGGCTGGTTTCCAGGTTTGCCTCAGCAAGTTTCCTGAAACGCCGAGCCTGGTTCCTGAAGGCCAGCATGTAACTAAACACATCCTGGGGAGGTTTCCTGGGAGATTGCTCCCAGCCTTCCTTGACCAGGCTCAGAGGCCCTCTTACTGGGTGACCATAGAGCAGCTCAAAGGGACTGAACCCTAAGGACTTCTGTGGCACCTCACGGTAAGCAAACAACAGGCATGGTAAGAGGACATCCCACTTACGCCTCATGGGCTCGCCCAGGCCCATAATCATGCCCTTAAGGGTCCGGTTGAATCTCTCAACCAGCCCATTACCCTGGGGGTGGTAAGGAGTGGTGAACATATACGTTACCCCACACTCCTCCCACAGAGACTTCATGTATTTGGAGATGAAGTTAGTTCCCCTATCGGACACCACCTCTCTGGGGAATCCCACACGGGAGAAAATCCCCATCAGTGCCCGTCCCACCACAGGGGCCGTCACTGTCCTGAGCAAGATGGCCTCAGGGTACCGGGTGGCATGGTCCACCAAGACCAGGATGAACCTGTTGCCCATGGCTGTCTTGGGATCCAGAGGCCCCACAATATCAATGCCCACTCTTTCGAATGGGGTGCTCACCATGGGAAAGGGCTGTAGTGGGGCCTTAATATTCCCCCCACTCTTCCCACTTGCCTGGCAAGTCTCACACGGTCTGCAGTGAGCATCGGAGCTCCTGCGCATCTGGGGCCAATAGAAGTGGGTGACCAGCCTCTCAAAGGTCTTGGTCTGCCCCAAATGTCCGGCCAGTGGCACATCATGAGCCAACCCCAGTAGGAAGGTCCTGAAGCGCTGGGGTACCACCAGCACACGGGCTGACCCAGGCTCAGCAACCTTAGGCTCGCTGTAAAGGAGGTCGTTCTCCCAATAGATCCAATGTGACCCTGTCTGGTCACCTACTGCCTGGGCGGCGGCCTGTTGCCGCACCCCCTCAAGAGAAGGGCAGGTTCTCTGCTGCTCGCAAAATTCCTCCCTGGAGGGCCCCTCTTCCTGCTGCCAATGGGTCAGCTCCGGTAGGTCACCCAGTTCGGCCACTTGTTCCCCTGTAGGTCCCAGGGCATCCCCCTCAAGGTCTGCTCCCTCCGGGACCGTGGGAACCGTGGGGGTCGGTTTCCCGTGCCCCCTACCCCTTCTCTGTGAGGCAGGGGCCTGGGCCATACTTTCAGGCTCCAGACCTTCCTGAACGTCCTTCTGAGCTGTCATGGACCGAGTGGTCACACACGCCCACTGAGGCAACCCCAACATTTCCAAATGAGACTTTCTCTCCACCGTAGCCCACAGGGAGTTCTCCAGATCGTTGCCCAACAGACAGTCTACAGGCATGGCGGCCCTCACAGCCACTTGAAGAGTTCCTGTGACCCCCCCACTCGAAGGGAACCTGAGCCACTTCACACTGGCTCTCTGAGTTGTCTGCTGACACTACGGGGCAGAATGCATGGGGGACAACTTGCCCTTTGGACACCAACCGGGAGCTGACAGCAGTCACACTAGCTCCGGTATCCCTGAGAGCCTCCACCCTATGGCCATTGATGGTCACCCACTGCTGGTACTTTTGAGTGTTGGTCGGCAGTGTGGGGTTAGGGACCTTCTCGAAGTCCCCTAGCGAGACAAGGGTTAACTCTACGGGATCCCACCCACCTTGGACCTCCATTTCCTCCCCCAGGGCTACACTGGCAATCTAGCGGGATGGTGCACGGGGTGGTGCACGAGAGGATGCATTGGGGTCCCTCTGGGGACACTGGGGATCATAATACCGGTGGCCCACTTGACCACACTTGAAACAAGTAAGGGGCCCCTATGAACAGGCCTACCTGTCGGGGACACTGGCTTCTTCTCAGGGGGAGGCTGGGACACCAGTGCTTGGTTCCCTTGGGAATTACTTTGGGGCCCTCTCTGGAACTCCCTCTGTTTACCCTTGTCCCCCCACTTTTCTGCTGGGGACCCTGCCCACCTCTGGCGAAGTCTCCCACAAAACCTTTGCGGACCCGGGTGCTCACCCAGCGGTCCGCTCTCCTCAGCAAGCTTCCTAGGGTTAGTCAGCTTGCTATCAATCAGGTGCTGGCGTAGCTCTGGAAAACAGTTACTGGACAAATGCTCCCACGCAAACAAATCATACAATTGCTCGAAAGTTTCCACTTTGCTACCTTTTACCCAGCGATCCATTGCTCTGCAGAAAAAAGACACATATTCAACCCACGTGGTACCCTCTAACTTCTTACAGGTCCTAAACCTCTGCCTGTACATTTCTGGGGTCAAACCATAACGGGTCATCAAAGCTTCTTTCATATGGGCATACACCATCCTGCTCTCCTCAGGCAGGTCCAACAGGGTATCCCTACCATCACTCACAAAGCGCCCCCACAATCCCGCTCCCCAATCCTGCTCGGGGACCCGGTGGGACACCATTGCTATCTCATATGCGGCAAACCATTGCCCAATATCCTCACTCTTGTGAAAATCCTTAATGACATCCTTAGGAATATAAACTCTATTCTCAGGAGTTACTAACGGTATGCTGCCACCAGAGGGGGAGACCGGGACACTCCTCGCCCTGATCTCTATCTCCCTCAACATTCTCTCATGTTCCATTCTCATTTTCTCAAGTTCAAATGACAATCGATTTTTCTCAATGTCTAACTTCTTATTCTCAAGGTCCTTCTGACCTTCCAATTTAGCCATCTCCAAACTATGCCTCCTATCTCTCTCCCTGACCTCCAGTTCTTCTGGGGTCAGGCTCCTTTGGGATACACTAGTACCTGGATTGGAGGGTGTTCTATCTCCCCCCCCTCTACTGCGTCATCCGGCTGCCCTCCAGCATTCTCTTCCTCATCCACAGCGGACTCTCTCGCTTCCCACCAGGCCTTCAGCGCCTTGTGGTACTCCTCCTTCCTAGAGAGACCTATCATGGGGACTGCGAAGTGCTTACAAAATGACTTCAGCTGCTTGGCAGTATAGGTATCTAATCTTCCCTCCTCAAAGGAGAGATCCTCCGAAGCATTGGAGGTTGGCTTTCCCATGTTAGCAGTACTCATGGCTGCGATCAACAATTCAATACTAAACAACCAACTAAAAAAAAAAAAATCGGAGAGAGAGAGTGAAAAAAAATCAGTGCGTGTCTGCGCTTTGGTCTGTACTCACTAGTGGTGTCAACCAGTTATTGTACGTGGATCGTAAATGCAAGTTCTGATCCTCACCGCTGACCGCCAATGTTGGAAATGGGGGTCTCTAGTTGGCAATGGCTGGCGCCACTGTCCAAATAGGGACCCTTCTCCCCAAGTCAGGGCAAGTGGGCTACCCCCTTCGATAACCCCTGCTCAACCCTGTGGTAATGTAGCACGAGCAGTTAGGCCTATCTCAGAGGCAGTGTGTGAAGCATTTACGACCATGCACAATAAGGCAGTAACAATACCACAAAAGGACACAAGTCAGGTAGGTATAAAAAAAATAGTATCTTTATCTAAGATTTGGTACGAGACTCTCAGAAGCGTTTTAACCAGTCATCAGGCATGTAAATCATTAGGGACTTAAAAACAGGGCAATACGTGTTCACCAGGAAGTGGCACTGACTGAGTTCAAGGCCTGGGTCTACGCGACCCGTTGCGCACCCGATACCTGCCATTGGACGGGGACCCAGCATGTAGCTTCTCGAAGAAGCGGAGACGGTGACAGGCGGACTCCCATCGACCACAGTTCTCAATGGCAGTGGTCCGCAAAGTGCACTTGCAGCGATTCGGGCACTCCGGGACAGGCGGGCCCTCAGCGGCAGCAGCACGCTGCTGCGGCGGCCTGGGCTGGTGGTGGCGATGACTCTCGTCGTGCAGCTCCGTGGTGGGCTCGCGGCGGCAGCAGCGCTCTCCTAGCTGCGGCGGCCCACAGGACGATTCACAATGGTGCAAGGTTGACAAAGACGTGGGCCCTCAGCGGCAGCAGCTCTCTCTTAGCTGCGGCGGCCCACAGGACAAATCCCAATGATGCAAAGTTAGCAAGGGTGCGAGCACGCCGCGGCGGCAGCTCTCTCTTAGCTGCGGCGGCTCACAGGACAAATTACGAGGATGTAAAGTTAACCAGGGTGCGATCACTCAGCGGCGGCAGCTCTCTCTTAGCTGCGGCGGCCCACAGGCCAAATCACGATGATGCACAGTTAGCAAGGGTGCGAGCACTCAGCGGTGGCAGCTCTCTCTTAGCTGCGGCGGCTCACGGGTCAAATCACGATGATGCACAGATAGCAAGGGTGCGAGCACTCAGCGGCGGCAGCTCTCTCTTAGCTGCGGCGGCTCACAGGTCAAAGCACGATGATGCACAGTTAGCAAGGGTGCGAGCACTCCGCGGCAGCAACTCTCTCTTAGTTGCGGCGGCTCACAGGACAATTCACGAGGATGCACCGTTAGCAGGGGTGCGAGCACTCAGCGGCGGCAGCTCTCTCTTAGCTGCGGCGGCTCAAAGGACAATCCACGATGTGGCACAATTAACACGAGTGCGGGCATCCAGCGGCAGCAGCTCTCTTAGCTGCGGCGGCCCACACAGTCTCAGCGCAGGTTCTGAAGATTCAAATTCAGGCGGGCACTCAGCGGCGGCAGCTCTCTCTTAGCTGCGGTGGCCCACACAGTTTCAGTGCAGGTTCTGCAGATTCAAATTCAGGCGGGCACTCTGCGGCGGCAGCTCTCTCTTAGCTGCGGCAGCCCACACAGTTTCAGCGCAGGTTCTGCAGATTCAAAGTAATGCGGGCACTCAGCGGCGGCAGCTCTCTCTTAGCTGTGGCGGCCCACACAGTTTCAGCGCAGGTTCTGCAGATTCAAAGTAAGGCGGGCACTCAGCGGCGGCAGCTCTCTCTTAGCTGCGGCGGCCCACACACAGAGTTCACAAAGGTTACCAGTCCGCGTTCCTCACAGTAGAACTAGAGGTTCTGGATTACTCGACGGAGGCCTCACCTGCAAGTAGAATTCCTAGCGAAGGAATTCGGGCGGCTGATGGGGTGAAGTCTAATGTCCCTGAGACTTCAGCAGGAGGCGCTCTCAATTCAGGCCCTTGGGTAGTTTCTTCAGCAAGCTTGGTGAAAGTTTCAAAGTCCTTTCCTCTGTCCGCTCGGACAGAGTTTCGTCTTGACATCCAGAAGGAACACACCTCAAACAGGATTCAGCGCAGCGCTTTATACCTAGAAAGTCTTTGTTCTCTGCAGTCACAAATCACTGCATCCAGTCAGAACCAGTTTGGTGGGGTCGGGGAGCACTTGGTTTACGAGGCAACATCCTGCCCTTTGGGAATCTGGGGGTCTGCTATCAGACGCCCAGTGGGAGATGGAGCCATCATTCACCTTGCCAGGCACGGCCCTGCTCGGATCAAAGAGTCACCCCTCCCCATACTCTAAATGCCGATCTCTCTCTCCGGCCAGGTCTGACCCAGCTGGCCCTGCTGCTCCAAAACCAGACGGCCAATACACACGCTAGCAAAAGCCTACAGAAAAGCTTCAGACCAGAAAATACCTTGTTTCTAGTAGAGGCATTTTCGAACACGGGCTACGCTAATAATCCATACTAAAAGATGCATCTCCATGTTCTGAGCTTACACATATCAAATTCGACGTTCCTATCAGGTTCCTGGGCGCAGGGAGGATTAAGGCATGATATACTCAGCCTGCACATTCTGGCCTATGAGAACGGGTGGCCTCGCAATAGCGAACAGTGAAATGGAGGGTAACTCGCTATTAGAAAATGCTACACAGACATACTTTCAAAGCTGCTTCGGTGGGTAGCGCAAATCAGCGCTGCCGGCCCACCAGCAGCATTTGGTCTATCAGCCCTGGGCACACGCAGTGCACTGATACTAGGGACTGACAGGTAAACCAAACGAGCCAATTATGATTATTCCAATTCATACAGTTATCTTTACACAGGGAGCATTCACGCTGTGTCACTGATTGGCAGTGGCACAGCGCCCAGAGCATCTAAGTCCAGCCAACATAAAAGGTCAGAAGGGAAAAGAGGAAGAGAGACCCGCGCCAATGATGCCAGGTCTAACATGGGTGTTTCTTTGTGCCTGTATAGGTCTCACACTGGGTGTGTTACTTGGTGCATGAGAGTCTAAGTGCATCTGTGAGTGTTTATGCAAGCGTCTGAGTAGGTGTGTGAGTGGATTTATGAGTGTTTCTAATGGAGTATCTGAGTGAATAGTAACTCTCTATGTGACTTTGTGAGCTTGTGAGCTTGTGAGTGTGTCTCTGGATGTGTGTATGAGAGATTGAGTAGATGTGTAACTGGCTAAATGAGTTTCTAAGTTTTGTGTGTGACTGGGTGCATCAATGTGTGAGTGGGTGTGTGATTCTCTGCGTGCATCTGTGAAAGGGTGCATCCCTCTTTGAATGGATGTATGATTGAGTACATAAGTGTAAGTGGTGTTGTGTAGTTTCCACCAATCAGTAGGAACTGTGCATTTGCGGACAACATAAACTTAGGATGGTGCCAGGCTGATTCTATGCACCACCTTAGGATATGTTGTCCCATGCACCAGCTAGATCACAGTGCCACCATTAGTCCCCCTAAACCTGAACAGGGAACAAACAGTTCTGTCAACTCAGTGACCGTGGTGACAAACTTCAAACTTTCGCTCAGAGAAAGAAATATACAAAGAATACACAAAGGGGCGTTTCCAATATTTATTGAACCAGAGTGATTCTTATATAGAATATATGGTTGCGATGATTATTAGACAGAAGCAGATGTAATAATGAGTGACAACACAGAGAATAAAACAAAGAGCTCCACCATCTTGTTGATACAAGTTATATATGCATACATATAAAAGATTATAACAATTGAGCGTAACCCTACATTGCTAACTTTAATCTAAGAGTCTAGGGTGTAAATGTATGGTGTGCCAAGAACACCCCTGTCTGGATGATCTAACCCCTTTACCTGGTAGGAGTGTTTGACCCCATCTTGGTAACGGAGATGTCAGTCAGCTGCTAGGCGAAAGCTTCAGCATACAGAGACTACTCAAGATCAGCAGAAGTGTCTCCTCTGATTATTTTAGGAAACAAAAGGCTATATGTAGAAAATGTCATCCTTGCCTCGGGTCAAGATTGTAATCGGGCAACCATTGTTTGTGTTCAACAGATAACTGTGTCACCATATGGATGTAATAATAAAACACATTTGTATTATGTACGTGAGAGGCCTTGCACCAAATGCCAAAGCAGTGTGATAGGATTCTCACGAAGTGTTCTGTGTCAGCAAGGTCTGTGTTTCTGCAAAACCAATCCAAGCGTCACACTGCAAAATGTGTGTCAAACGTTAATGTGGCAAAGAGAAGGTAATGTTAGGAAAAAGGATTTGTGTGCATGCAAGAATGATACAAATTCCTATCAAGCCTAACTCGGGCACATGCCATCCACTCCTCGTACATATGTTGGTGAAAAGCTATTAAAAGCAAATTAATCACAAGCTAGCATAAAAAGAAGATGCTAAAAACTGTATAGTAAAATCACTTAAAAAAATCCATTTGAAAAGATAGGCACTCATGCTATTTGAAAGCCCAAAGCATAAAGAAGGCCAAAAGTATATAAACATGTAACAGGACTGAAAACTAAAGCAAATTAAAAACAAATTTGGAAGTAAAAACAGGCCAAATAAAAAGTTCCCACCACACGGGAAGTCAAATGTTTACATGTTCTGAGTAGTAGATGAAAGATTGCTGTTCCCAGCATCCGCAGATGATGTTCCCAAAGGCAAACCTCAGAGCACATTGATAAAGCAAATATGTTCCAATCCAGCCCCCACAGCAGCCGTTGGAAACACAGCCACCTGATATTCCAATGAAACAAAGCATAGATCCAAACCACTATGTGCAGAGGCAACCCAGGGTAGCTCGTAGAACGTGGCCAGGAGCATAGGAATACGCAAGGGACAGCTGTACAGACGGGCCTTCAGCGGCTCCATCAGCACGTGTAGATTCCAAGGTGCAACCAACTACGATCCCAAGAACAGGGCAGGGCAGGGCACACTCGTAAGTGCACAAGAGGCAGCAGAACGCAGGCTGTACGCAAAGAAGCCTCACAGGCCGTAAAGACAGAAACCAATGCTCAACCAGTTCTTAAAGAATAGGTATGCCAAAAAAATGCACCATGCATTCATGGCACAGCAGGACGTGAGACAGTTCCAGTTGTTCCTGAACTGGGACATCCATTGCGGAGAAAAAAATGATAAAAGATGTAGCCCTGTAACTAGGATCAGAACCAGAGGAAGACCTCTAAAGAGTCTACCGAGGACGGAGTGGATGAAGGATGGAATAATTCCAAACACCATCTGGAAGGTGCTGATCAATCTAGAGCCTATTCTCTTGAAAATCCCTACTTTTCCAGTCATATTAGACATGTTAAAAATACGATGGACCAACTCCTCCAAAAATGTTTTGGGAAGTTAGTACAGAGAAACGCCTGTCTCTCCGAAAAGGAAGGTGCCAATGAAGATCAAGCATCTCCTTGGCTGAAGTTAAGGACACATCTTTCTGAAACAATAATGCTTTCAGTTTGCTCAGGGCATCAAAGCGCGTGTTGGTAAGATTAATTAAAGGCCACAGCATGTCCTCCCTAGCTACACGAGTAGGAGGAAACAGGACTTGTTTGCAACATGTTACAATGGAAGATACGGTCATCACGTAGGCAACCCCTGGCTTCATTCCACAACAACCTTCATCATTCAACATCAGATTGCTCCCATTCAAGAGAGGTCTGAAAGTCGAAGTACCACAGATGCCAGAGACCCTCTTAAGTGGCAAGAAAGATTTGCCACAGATGCATTGTATGTCCCGTGCATCTAAAGATTTTTGCACACTAGGGACCCAGTCAAGGCATTCTCACAGTCTAATCCACTGAGAAAAACTTGTGTCTCTATTCCTACACCGAAAAATGAAAGGAAGTTCACATTGTTCATGTATGTACCCTTCACCTAACTTGATACCTGCCCACTTGACAGTACTGAAAGTGAAAAGTGGAGATTGGCAGTGTAATGTATCCAAGGATTATCAAGTCTGAGGATGCTATCTCTATGCTATGGCTAGCTTCTCACTGTGTAACATTGTGTATTTAGCATCTTTCTGTGCCATAGTTAGCTGTTGTTCTGAAAGATTGTTAGGTGAAAACAGGTTTGTGACATTAATGTGTCGCCATTGCACATGGCCAGAAGGTGATGTCTGTAATGTCCAGCTCAACAATAGGATTGACCTAAACTGGGACTGCCCATGTTGTAATGAAGTCAAGTCTTGCTGAAGCACATCTATTGTTGTTTTGACAATGTTACCCAGGAAATAAATTTTAGATGATCATGTTGTCATCCCATTGTCCACCACTGCCAGAGCTTGTTCTAAACTAGCCCTGTCAATTTCACACAGCCTTTCAGCAGCTTCTTGTTGAGATATTTTCCATATCTCGTTATAGACAGCGTACAGGAACCACTTTTGACATGGTTTCTGAAGATCCACTAAAAAGTCTCATAAATCCAGGTGATCGGATAAAAGGGACAAGTGCTGTTTTACCTGGGACAGTGTCGAAGTTTTTAGCCAATCAAGGCTCAACTTCCCGACACTGTAAGTGGTTACCACCTCTGAATGTTCACTCTCAACACATCGCATGTCAAGCCGATGTGCTGTAATCCCTCGGTGTTGCCCAGGAATCAATGCTGACATTTGTTAGTGTCTATTGACCACACTAACAATCCCTTCCAATTGGGATCCGATGAGTTATGTCTACTCGTACGCAGCATAGTATCAAGAGTGTGTTCATTGTATGGTGTTAATTGCTGCCAGTTGTTGAATCGTATAAGAGTGGGAACCCATGGTGTGTTCAAGGCTTTTATCTTGGCAAGGCCAAGACACATAGTCTGTTGCACAGTTTTGTTCAGGAAAATCATCTGCTGTGATATTAAGCAGGCCCTGAATAATGACTCAGTTTCCTGAACCTGCCAGTCTTTAGTTACCCAGAAATCCTTTAACTCTACTGTGTCCCTCCAAAAGTCGAAACCTTGTACAGAGAACTGGGAAAGACAGGAAGCTGAATATATCAGCTTAGCATCAGTTAACATATTTTTCTTTGCAAGTGATGGTGCAAACCTATAATAAATTGAGGCTGGGTAAGATGTGTCATAACCAGAATTTTTTTTAAACTTCAGTGCAAATGCTTTGAACTACCCCTTGGTGGTGTAGGGCAATGTTCCCATTGTGTAAAGTTAAACACTTCATGAGGTGTACTAGCTTTGTGCAGAAAATGATGACCATAATGTTGATTTCAGAACATCTCATCATAATTAGCTGCACCATCATAAAACTCATCAGAAGAAAACACAGTTGAATGTTTTAGATCTTCTAACATTTCCTATACAGTATTAATGTCCCAATCGTCAGAAATGGTGCTAGGTGTGATACTATCATTTAAGGAAATTTTAAATAAATGTGGATTTTGTAACAGTTCAGTAGGGCCATACACATCAAATGATACCTTGTCCCATACAATCCCATCTGGAACTGGAACAGCTGAATTGTTCATGAGGGACAAGTCTCTTTGCTCACGGTGTGATGATGTGTATGGCTTTAGAACCAAATTCACAATGTGTACTGTATAGCGTTCTGGGACAAATTGTCCATTTAAGAGCAGAAACAACACAGTCACAAAACCAATCTAAAGTACTAGGAAAAGAAATGCAATTGTAATCCAAAGGTGTAACCATGGAGAAACAAGGTATGTACTTTTCAGCCAAAGATAGAAGATATGCACCTTTGAATGAAAAAGGCAGAGGTGGTAGGGGCGGTGGAACCTCCGATGCAGGTAGGAGAAGTCATCAAAATCGAGGAAGTATCTAGATGCTATCTGGTTATCTTGGACAGCTCTGCAGGCTGGTTCGATTTATAAGAAGGCTCGATCTGTTGACCTAGGTCTTGCTCATTTCTGGATTTCGAATTGAAATCTATGTTACTGTGCTTGTAGACTGCACAGTAGTCGTTGTTTTTGAAACAGGTAGAAGGCATACTTCATTGTTGTTTGTAGTTGTCTCATGTTGAAGAGAACAGGCTTTGTTTATAATTAAAGCTTCCATCTGAACTTCCTGAACAGCAACAAGAGGAGATTGGTAGCTACCCAGGATCCCACGTGGCTTACTGTTGAGAATCGGCCACATAGATTGATGGATACTGTTGATCAGATCAATGGAGACAAACCTCTTGTCTCTGCATCCGGCACGTGGAAGAAGAAGTACAGTTTGTGTTCCTTCAGGACAGGCACAGGCACTCTGTAGGATGGCCCAAACTCTTTTTTTTTCGACAATCTTTTCCCTGTCAAGAGCCCCGATTTTGGGGATCCACCCGGTTCTTACCACATCAACCTTCACTTCTCAAGTGGTGGTGCGTTTTACTTGGACATTGCTTTGTTCGTCCCGGAAGTCATTCAGTTCTTGTAAAACATCCAAACATTCATTGATGTCAAATGATGTTTCCACCGCCACTATGCTGGCATTATCGACTTCTGGGACCCACATCGTAGCCTCAAACAGGATCTCATAAGGAGTACGACCACCCAGGGACTTTCTTGGCATGTTATTCAAAGCCCTCTAGACCCTATATAGGTGATGGAACCAAATGCGACCAGAGCCTAGTATCCTTGCTGTTAAAGACTGCTTTAAGTACCAGTTTTTCCTCTCCATGATGGCATTTCCCTTGAGATGGTGGGGAGATGAGAAACGCAGGGTCACACCCAAACTTTCCATGGCCTCTTTGTAAGCCAAAGAGCTAAACACCAGACCCTAGTCGGAATGTAATGAGCCAACTGCGTATTTCCAGATAAAGACTCACAGATCCTTTATACCAGTTTGGGCATCAGCTGATCTCTGTGGCCATACCAACAGGAATCGAGAGCAGGAATCCACTGCCACCAAGATGTACTTGTAAGCTCTGTAAGATGATAGGGGGCCGCAGTGGTTCAGAAATAAACAAGCCAAAGACTTCTTTGAAATCAAAAGAGGTGTCTGGGTGGGCACTCCACTGTGGAACATTTTATCTGCTGGAACATGTCACATCTCAGGACAAAGTCCTCGGTCTGTTTGTAAAGACCCGGCCACTAATAGAGTTGCTGCAATAGAGAAATTGTAGCAGCCACCCCTGCATGTGCGAAACTAGACCCACATGTGCAGCCAGTATTTGTCCTAGTCTGTGATCACTGTTACGTATTACTCTATACCCCACTCCTGGAATCTGAGCACACACTATGTTTTGTGCATCTAATTTGTAGGAGTTATTGAGTGGAAAATCTTTCAGTAAGGGTGTGTCATTGCGAGCGGCAATGACCGCCACCATGATGTCTATGTCTATTCTCGTACTTGAATGAGTTTTCACAGCAACCACGGCGGTGTGTACCGTTGCTTTTGCGGCTTCATCACCCAATTAATTCCCCGCAACATGCATACCAACATACTGATGACTCAGTGTATGTATAACATGAGCCTGTGACAAGCATTCTTTCAGCTTTGCTATCTGTTCCCAAAGCCTCTTGTGCTTCACTGTGCAACCTTTTGAATCCCTGAATCCATTCCAACTCCAAAAATGAAGATACACATTATATGACTGCACACATTAACACGAATCACACACAATAAGTGTGAGGAATCCAGCATCCGTATTTTTTAGTGCCAGTACTAGAGCCTTAAGTTGTACCAAGTGTGCGGTGCAATTACCTAGTGACTGCGTGTAGGTTTTTTCCAGATGGAATGCTCCATCATGCATGCGGCCTTTCACGACTGTTCATGTGGCTGAATATTGCTGCTTTGTCCCTATGGCAGGCTTTGCTGAATCATCATTGTAAATTATGTAGTCATAGCAATCTAGAGGCGTTATTTCATTCAGCAGAGGATATTCTTGCTCATACAGGAGGAATGCTTGTGTTTGTAATGTAGAGTCAAATCTGTAGTCTACAATTGTTGCAGTGAGGGAGTTCACCCATTATATCCATCTTGGATGTTGAGCTTTTACATTTGGAACACTAGCTCTTGTAACTGCCAAATTCGTAGTATTCACACACATGTGTAAGTCTTTGGAAGCTATCATATCAGCTTGTATGGAGTGTAAAATTTCAGTGTGTTCTTGTGTCTCATGTGAACTTGAAAAATCTGGACGCGCAAGAATGGTTTTACCTGTTCTGCATAATTGGGAATGTATGTTGTGGCAAAATTTAGAAATCCTAATATGGTTTGTAATCTTTTCAGAGTCGTTGATGGTTGGAGCAGCACACATTTTTCTAAAATATGTATCGCCAGTCTCTTGCCCTCACTTGACAACTCATGTCCCAGAAACAGGAAACTGAGGTGGGATATTTTAGATTTTTTGAAATTGAATCTATAGCCTATGTGAGCAAACCCCAAGATTATACGGTCCACCCTAGTCAGGTGCTCCATCGGGTCATCTTCTGTTAACTATATGTCATCAACATGTGGCAATGTCTGATCATCAAAATTCTCAAGTAATTCTGTGACTCTGGCTGAGAACAGCCCGGATCTATTCTTATACCCCTGGGCTAAATGACAGCATTGTTACTGAGAGCCTAGCACTGTGAAAGCGGTTAAATATCTGCCTCAAGGCACTATATTTTGGCAGAAGATTCCATTTGAGATATCAAGTGTTGTTTATATTTGTTTCCGCATGATGTTATTCATTAGTGCGGCACTATGTGCATTTTGTACTGCAATTGTGCAAGTAGCTGTGTTCAAATGTATATGATCCAATACTAGGTGATATGATTGATCTGGTTTCATTACCAGAAACAGAGGAATATTCATTGAAGAGGTGCAACTTTCAATTACATCTTGATATTCAAGTTGTCTTAGGATCTCCCTAACTTGTTGTTTTGCTTCATTTTTCATAGGGTATTGTCTTTGAGGTTGTGGGGTTGTCCTCAAGGGTATGCCATGATAAGGTAAACTGCCATCCCACCCCACATGGTTGCAGTATAACGCAAGAGCTAGTGCTAAAGTCCACTCCCTGGTATGTGAGTGTTTAGCTGATTCTGGAACAAGGTCAGAGAAGGCTGGCAATATTACTGTTTCCCCCTTTAAGTAATCCATCACAAAATCAGGTGGCCATTCTTTTTTTAGCCAACAAGATGTCATAACCTTGAGTGAGTTCCTCCCAAAAGAGTTCATTTATAAATCTGGGTACGTCCCCTTCCAACTGTAGCTGGACTTTGTATAACCGATGCGGGACACTTTCCCTGGTATCAGGTGTTTCCTCCGTGATATACTCACTCAGAGCTACTCTCACTGGACAATCCATCTGGCACTGGTAGACTATTGTGACTTCTGCCGCGCTGTCCAGCATTGTCAATGCCCACTTCCTGTTGAGAAGCAGTGTCCTCAAAATCCGGGGCATGCCTGCCTTTTAGTCCAGCTGCCTTTTTCTTTTTAAATTTATGTTTTGATATTTTGGGTTTATCTTCTTGTTTAATTATGTATTCATACGAACGTTGTGAGTCTTTTCTTTATTTCACGTGCTCTTCTGATCTCCTCTCTGACCTTCCTCCTCTCTCCAAGTGTCTGTCGGACGTACTCTGAAAAGGAACGAGAGGAACATGTATCAGTATCCTGTTACCTGTCAGGTTTTTTAACATTATCACAGTTACGTAAGTTGTAATATTTTTCGGTAGATTCCTGTGTAGGGTTACACCCATGATTTCGTTTTTTCCTTTATTTTTCTTGTTGTCCAAATTTTTGTTTGTGGAAGGGTCGGGTGCTTGCTTAGATTTATCCATTTCAGAATTACTCTTAACCTGTAGTTTCCCTGGTCTGTCTCCTAGATTATCTCTATCTAAGCATAGCATAGGTTTCTTCGATAATTTTAGGCAATTTGCGCTTCTGTTGTACAAGAGGCAATGGGTACAGCTAACGCCACTGCATCCCCTTTTATGTTACTCAACATAATGGCAGATACTGCAGCAAAATTGCCCATCAGTTTCATCCTTAAAACCAGGGCCGGTGCTGCCCTGTGCTCATTCTGTACCTGTTTTAACACTTCAGGTAACACAGCGAATGAAGGAGTACCATGTGTTCTGGTATATACTGCAGCTAAAACTCTACCCCAAGTGGCACAATCTTCTACCGGAGGAGCCATTCCCATTGGCAAGCAAATTGTTAATATTCTATGTTTTTCCTGAGGACCCGAATGGGGAAATACTGCTTCAAGCACATTTGTTTTTTGTGCAATCCAAAAAGGAATTTCTTCCCTTTCAGTGGGCATTTTCCCGATCACTGCATTCAATGGTTGAGGGCTAATGCCTGGTCTAGCTAATTGTGGTGCTACTGCTTAAGCAGTCCATGCAGGAGCGAGTGTTAAAGTTCGCATCACAAATTGTGTACGACTCCAGAACATAGTTACTAGATTATTGTATAATCCCCATATCTGGCCTGCTGTCAGAGGATCAACATTGAGATTCGGTGTGTATACGGCTCGGGCTGGTCATGTCATCCCCTCATTGCTGAGTGGGCCCAGTCTCACATTTTGTATACTATGGGAAAGGGTGCCTTTAAACGAATTGGTATGTTGTTGGTAAGTTCCAGGAATATCTACCTCCTTGTAAGGAGTGTATGTGTCTGGTGTTTCATCTACTTCATATTCTTGAAAGAAACGTGTGTCATCATCCACAACAGGGAATTGAACCCATGAGTAAAATACCTCCATCGTAAATGCCTCACATGCCTCTACCACAAAGGTAAGGTTCCCACTATCTAGGGTGAGGCCATGTTGGAGTGATGTTTGAGTGACTGCATGTCTGCAGTTCTCAGAAATGTTCTGTGCCATGTTTTATAAAAATTTATTTACAGAATTTGGCTAACACAGTGAGAACAATATCCATTCAAGCTTGATTTTATCCACAGCCAATACATAGTATATACCTACTCAGCTGAGGAGGATATCCCCGACCACCAAGAATGTGTCCCGTTTAAAAGTTGTATAGGAATCTCTGAGAAAGCACGATTGAGCAACTTAGTTGATCTATACAGAATAGGAAACCAACCAACGGTATCGGTGCCATGTCATGTAGTTTCCACCAATTAACAGGAACTGCGCGTTTGCGGACAACATAAACTTGGTATGGCGCCTGACTGATTCCATGCACCCCTGTAGGATATGTTGTCCCTCGGATCAGCTAGCTCACAGTGCCACGGTTAGCCCCACTAAACCTGAAAAGAGAATGAACAGTTCTGGCAACCACTGAACATGACAACTCTATTCCCTCAGGAACTTTGGTGACAGACTTCAAACTTTCACTCAGTCACTCGTGCTTTCTTTTGCTCAGAGAAATATAGAAAGAATACACAAAAGAGCGTTTCCAATATTTATTGAACCAAAGTGATTCTTATATAGAATATATGGGCTGCGATGATTAATAGACAGAAGCAGATAAAAGATATAATAAGTGTCAACACGGAGAATAAAACAAAAAGTTCCACTATTTTATTGGGACAAGTTATGTATGCATACATATAAAAGATTATAACAATCAAGTGTACCCCTACAATACTTATCCTAACCTATGTGTCTAGGATGTGAATGTATGGCCTGCCAAAAAAAAACCCACCTGGATGATCTAACTGCTTTACCTGATGGTTAAGAGTGTAAGACCCCGTCTTGGTCACAAACTGGACACCCATCACGGAGATGTCAGTCAGCTGGTAGGCAAAAGCTTCAGCATGCAGAGACCCCTTGCGATCAGCAGCAGTATCTCCTCTGATTATGTTACGAAACAAAAGTCTTTATATAGAAAATGGCATCCTTGCCTTGGGTCGAGATTGTAATTGGGCAACCATTGTTTGTGTTCTACAGATAGCTGTGTCGCTATATGGATGTAATGACAAACCACATTGGTTTTAAGCACATGAGAGGCCTTGTGTGATAGGATTCTCACGAAGTGTTCTGTGTTATCAAGGTTGGTGTTTCTGTGAAACCAATCCAAGAGTCACAAGAGCAAAATGTGTGTCAAACGTTAATGTGGCAAAGAGAAGGCAACTTTAGGAAAAAGGATTCATGTGTATTTGAAATGGGGCAAAAAGTTTAGGGATAAACCTGTCTAAAGGGCTAGGTCTAACAGTGTGCATGGAAGAATTATACTAATTCCTTCCAAGCCTAACTCGGGCACATGACAGTGGGTTTGTAATGAGATGTTTTAGAATGCTATTCAATATTTTAGAAGACAGTTTATTATGTATAGTGAGATTGTAGTTAATTGTTTTAAAAAAAAAATAGGAGTTGCACACTCATCGTGACCCCTCGCATACAGTACGTGACTCCGACGTACTTTAGCCATTAATAATATACATACATTTAGAGAGTTCTATAATTTACTTATAGGTTAGATGTTTAGTGATATAGTAAAGATGGTAGTGTAGTAAGAAATAAAAATCATTTTTATAGCCATTTTAATGGATTTTAGGGAGTTGCAACGTCCTTGCACACCGTTGCAGCCCATATTTTCGAAGTCATGCTGGGGACGTGACTCCAATGTAGTTTTGGTATTAGTAATACATATATATGGACACTTCCAATGGTTTACGTTTACCTTAGAGGTTTACTAATACAGTAAAAAAAGTAATGTAATAACAAATAGAAAACATTTTAATGGTTGTCTTATTCGTTTTTAAGGAGTTGCGACACCCTTGCGCACTGTCTCGGCACATATTTCCAGCTTCACGCTGGGGACATGACTCCGGCGTTTTTTTAGAATACTAAAATATATATTTAACAATTTTTCAGTTTACTTTAAGGAAAGAGGTAAAGTGATTTGATAGGTTAAACAGCTTTCCATCACCAAGAGAGAGAGATCCCACCCCTTTTCTTCTTCAGTTGGGCGTGTCCCTCAGTTTTCAAAGATTTTCAGCAAACTTGCATTTTGGAGATCACTGGGTGATTTTTGGGGGGGATTTTCTGATTAATCATGGCATCTGCAGCAGACTTTCAAGAGGAGGAAGAAGAGAATCTGCAGCAGGAAGAGGAAGAACCACCAAGAAAAAGGAAAGAAAGTGCGGTGTGGGAATTTTTTACCATCCCAGGGGGGCAGAAGAAGGTCAACGCGCACAAAGTGACTTGTACAATCTGTCACAAAGTCCTCCCATGTGGCAGTGAGAAGAAATATTCATGTGGTACATCTTCAATGTACAAACATCTCTGTACCACTCACAGCCCTCACCTTACAAAAGCAGAAATGAGAAGGCTGAAGGAGCAGGAAGGGACATCTGCTGCTGCACAGAATCAGCCAGGAACATCTGCAGCAGGAGGACAACTTGTGAACATCCCCCTAACTCTTCCAGATTTTGCTAAAGCTGACATCTTCTACTCAAAATGCAAGACAGTTCTTAGTGTTGGAGAGCAAGTTGTTGCGAAAATGCTTGACACCCTCAATAGTCAGAGTTGCTGATTTATTTTTGTGTTAAAGCACAGTTTTGTCTGTGCCTGTTGTGTTTTTTTTTGAGAAAAACAAAAAAAACACCCCAAAAAATTAAAATGTTTAGGAAAACCAGAAAAATCACACAATTATTAAAAAACCACCTATTCTTGTTAAAGAAAGAAAAATTGCATGTTATATGTATGTTTGTAACAGTCTGAATATGTCTAGTTCTATGTTTTGGTGTATGAGTTATTGATTGATTGATTGACTGTATGCGAGGAACTGTATTTGTGATTGAGTGTATATGTGAGTAGTTGTATGGCTGTATGATAGGGTGTATGACATCTTGTGTGGGTGTGTGACTGTGACAGTGGGAATATATGTGAGTGAGAGAGTGCGTGAGTGCTTCAATGGGTAAGTAAATGGATTTTGAGTGTTTCTATGGTTGAATGAGTGGGTGTCTCAGTAGTTGTGTGACTGAGTGACAAGTGCATAGATGAGTATATGTATGAGTGAATGTTACATCACTGGCTGTATGTGTGTATGCCAGGATGTGTGAGTAGATGCATGATTGAGTAAGTGAGTGAGTGAGTATGTGAGTGGTTTAATGGATGAGTGAGTGGGTATGTAAATGACTCTAAGTGTGAGTGAATGGGTGCATATGTGCTATATGGGTGAGTGAGAGGCTGAGTAATTGGTGCATGGGGAATATTTCAGTGTGTGACTAACTGAATGAGTGAGTGAAAGGGTTTATGAATTAATGTATGGGTAAGTGAAAAGCTGTCTGAGTGGCTGCATGAATGAATACTTGGATGTGTCAGTGGTTATATGGGTGAGTGAGAGGGTAAAAGAGTGGCTCTATACATGAGTGACTGACTGTGTGAGTAACTAAAGAACAGTGTAAAAGGGTGCATAAATTATTATATTGGTAAGAGAGAGTGGACATTCTTACTGTATGTGTGATCATATAGATGTGTGACTAACTAAATGTGTTAATGGCTGTGTGAGTGGATATATGAGTAAATGAGTTTCATTGCATATTTAAGGAAGTAAGTGACTCTTTATTGCCTAAATCTGTATCTATGAGTGTGCATGGACTGCTTTCAGGCTGTGTTAATGAGATACGGGGGTGCAACTGTGTGTACAGAACTGCCCTTTGTAGGCCTCAATACATATGATGTATTTCTATATCTGAATGAATGCTTATGAGGTATTGTAAGTGAGTGGCTGGGTGTATTAGTGGTTGTATCTGTAGTGTAGCTCCTATTTCCCTAATAGGCTCTGCGCATTGGAATAATATATCCTATAGGTTTGACATAGGACTAAGGTCAGTATGTCCCTATCGAGTATATTAAACTTAATTACTTGTGCCAGCTAGCTCAGAGGCCACTAGAAACTCCTTGACAACAAGAAGGGAGTAGTTTCTGGCAGCCGCAAAACATGACCACTATGTTTCCCTTTAGAATCAGAATGTGTCCCAGAGTCGTGGAAACAATAGATAACTATTTCACTCAGCTCAATCGTGCATGCTTAGTTTTCTCCAAGTTACACAGAAAGAAATAGACGGGCGTTTTCAATAAAAGATTTATTGAACAGTCTTGTTTCTGGTGTAAGTTAAATGTGCTGTTACGATCACAAGACAGTATGCGAGATAAATAATGTACAGTGTGAGCAGTAGAAATAAATAATACTGCGATAGCATTATCTTTTAGTACATATGCTGTTACATAAATAACACAGACTAAAAATGCGAGTACTCATACGATGCGTTTCTAAGCTAGTTCTACCCCAATGTACCTAACCTAACCTAGGTGTAGGGAGAGATATGAAGTAGGTGAAGTATTCCTTACTATGGTATACTAAGAGTATGTTAAGCCTAGTATGCCTAGTATGCCAAGAGTCCCTCTAGGTTCTTATCAGCTCCATACCTGAAGAATGAGAGAGGTAGGAATCTCTTTGCCAGACTCGAACTCCAACACCCCGCAAGGGAAGTCAGATCACTGGAAGCTGGACTCTCTGCGTGCAGGGATGACAGCGTCTTCTCAGTGCGTCAGGCCGGGAAACGGGCTCCTCTGAAGTCGAGGTCTCCTCTAGTTTACAAGGGCTAGGGAAGGTATATTTATACCTGAGAGTACCTAGGAATGTTAGTATTGACGTGAGTCGGACAGCGAAAGACGTCATGAATGAACCCCTAAGGAATAACGGTTCATGCATAATATATGAGTCCTTGAAGAAATCAATAGTCCTGGACTAGGGAAACTCCTGCAGCCTAAGGGTCTGTTCTTCATGTACTCGTTGTGACGTTAGGGTGGACGGATGTCGGAGACCATGCCTGTATTTGGAGTGCATGGTTTAATGCCTAAATAAGGCCTGGGAATTTATGCCTATATAAGGGCAGGGCGAATTGTGCCTATATAAGGACATAATACTGGAAAGCCTGTTATGGACACCCTAAGAGGAATACAACAGTATCCTTTTGCAGATAGGTATTTGAGTTGGAATGTGACTGTAAGACAGAATGGGCATAGGGGTCTATATGTGCAGTTATCAGTGACTGAAATTTGAAACCATATGTGTAAGTTTTAACCCAGATCTTTCACTTCCTATGTTCTATCTACTGCCTTCCTTTGGGAGTGAGTTATATGTAGTAGAAGATGAGGTTAAGAATTAGCAATCAATTTGTATACTTAATTTGGCCTGCTGTTAAAGTGCTCACACTGGTTCTACAGAAGCATCTCTGAGACATGTGTGAAGCAGCAGCTCTCTATATGGGGGACTTGTTAGTGTCCCAGTAGATATCTAAATGAGTGTCTTAGTCCCTTTTTGGATGTTTCTTTATGTATTTCATTAGGTATGGTAATATACAACTATCATTTTTAGTGACTGTGGGGTTTTATTTACAAGCCCCTTGCACCACCGGTGCGTCACTTTTCCTATTTTAAAAGATACACACCAGTGAAGCAAGGAGCTTCTAAATAACCCCCATAGTGTTGAAATCTTTATCTAAGGGGGTGCATGGTCTGCTTTCAGGCTGTGTTAGTGAGCATACGGGTGTGAACTGTGAGTTCAGAATAGCCCCTAGTGGGCCTTGATACATATGATGTGTTTGTATATCTAAATGAATGCATATAAGGTATTGTAATTGAGTGGGTGGGTGTATTAGTGGTTCCACATCGAGGAGTTTATGGCTTAGCAACCAGTTTCTAAACTCAATTTGGCCTACTATTAAACTACACACACTAGTTCTGCAGATGCAGGTCTGAGATATGTTTGAAGCAGCAATTGTCTATATGGTTGAATTCTTACTGTTAGGCACTCAGTAGATATCTGATTGAGTTTCTCAGTTCCTATTTAGGGGTTTCTTTCAATGTTTAAGGAAGTATGTTGATATACAACTATAACTCGTAGTGACTCTATGGCTCTCTAAATGTGTATCTAAAGAGCAGCATCAATTACTTTCAGACTGCGAAGTGAGTATTGGTGTATGCAACTGTGTATGCAGAACTGCTCCCAGTAGGGCTAGATACATAAGATGTATCAGTATTTGTGAGTGGATGCTTCAGTGCTAATGTGACTGAGTGGGTGGGTATATTAGTGACTCCATGTATGGCTACATGAATATGATATATCTCCATATCTAAGCACAGGATCAGTAACTTAGACTGAGTGTGAGTACAGTATGAGTAAGTAAATGGGTGTGTTAGTGACTATTTCAGTAAACAAGTGCTGTGTGATACACTGTATGAATGAATTAGTGGGTATGTTAGTGTTTATAAGAATAGCTGTTTGTATGAGATGTTGTTTGAGTATCTGTAATTCTACAATTTCTTACTGAAACGTTTACTTACAAAATAGGTGAAATAAAGTTATGAGAAGCTATCACAAGACCACTTTGTGCATAAAAACACTGTCCATCAATATCTCTAATCAATACGTTTATGGTAGAAAACATATTTTCAGACATCTTAGAATGTTGAACTTTAGTCACTATTAAAAACAAATGGACAGGAAAATATATTAGTATGTGATCTTGAAAATTATAGTATAGTAATAATACATATTTCTGCATTACAATGTGACAAAAGTATAATTTTCCCTTTTTACTGTTTTCAGCTTGCATACTATTCACCATACATGGTGGTCTATATGTAGCATCATCTTCGAACAGTGGGGAAAAAACAATTTATGAATTGTACAAAAATAATTACTGCACAGTACATCATTGTAAAAATGTTACTATGCTTTGCACTCACTACAATTAGCTAATCAGTTGTTTTACCTACATTTAGTCAACAAGTGAAAACAGATGCATATCAAAACATTTTCTATTATTATTATACCTGGTACAGTACTACGAATAAATGTATAACACAAGTAAATTTTAAAGATTCTTTTCAAAATATCACCCCTAGTAGACCGAATGATGTCTAAAACACTGATGATCCATACTAATGAAATCCAAGACATAATTGTTTAGAAATAGTACATAGAACTTTGGTTGAAGGAAGAAAACATAACAGATTTCTATTTCTAAAGGCATTTTTGGTATCAATAGAATGTTGCTATAGTTCCCTTTTGTTCTTCCAGTTTTAAAGTCTAATTAGACAATGTTATATCTACATGTTATATGAACTCCTTTGCAAAAGATAAAAGGACTGTTGTATTGTAGACTACTTTTTAAGGACATCCCCCTTAATAGGCCGAAGGATGCCCTTCAAACTTTGGTTGAAGAAACAAGAGGTAAGAATTTCATAGTTTGAACGGCAGTTTAGCTTTGAATTTAAAGTTGCTAACATTGCAATCCGTCCATCTACTGTCACTCTTTAACTAGAAAGTGTAGTGTCCAGATGTTATATTAAGTCCTTCATGAAGGATGATAGCCACTGTTAAATACGTTCTTCCAGAAATTTCGGTTTCCAATTTAGATCCATCTGCTCTACATCGTTGCATCATTAATATAAGGAATTTTCCACTTCTTTATATTTGCAATCCAGACGTAACCTCTGATCTACAATTTGGACAGGTCATATTTTGGTGTGCAGTTTTAGTCAATCTGTCAAAAGACACTGTTTTTCCATCATGGTAGTGTTAAGTACAGGAATCGTTCAGCATTTATTTCAGTGGCAGATGTAAATGAGCAATCTTCACAGTAATTACCCCATTTATAAGTTAGTCCAAATAAGTCTTCAATATTTACTTCTTCATCTTCTAAAACTGTGAAAATTATCATTATAAATTTGTGTGTGTCTTGTTGAATGTTGAGGCTAAATATTACTGATCCGGTATATGTGTCCAAAAGATCTTGAATGCCTGAAGCAGAATGTATTACATTTCTGTTGCTGACTAAACGTTGGAGTGAATTATACAGTGCAGTTCAGATCCTTTTTTAACGCTTTTGTTCAATCTGACTAACAAGATGTGGTAAATGTAACACTACATTGAGAATCACATTTACATAGCAGTTGATACCTGAACTATTTTCCGATTGGTTTCCTACAATATCTCCCTGAGTTTCCACTTTTTTCTTCTTAGCACTTTGTATCCTCTATTCTTTTCTTTGACATCAGTTGAGTCTTTTGTATGCTTTCATTTTGGACACATTATACGTTTCTCATAAATAGGGTATCGACCTAAATGAGGAGCATATAGACTTCTTAAGTGATTGAACTCTCTTACGCAACTTCTATTGGAACTAACTTTTTTGTTATCAAATTCCATCAAATACAAACTGGAGAATGTTCTTACTTGAGACAGTTCAACATATGCCATTCCTTCTTTGAAGACACTACTACTGATGTTCACAAAAGCTCTGTCCACACTTAAACCTTGAGATTTTTTGATAGTTACAGCATATGCTAGGAACACTTGGAACTGTTGTCCTCCCACATACAAGTCTTTTACAAGCAACAAATGTACAACATATCACCCAATCAGCTTTACACCATTAACCCCTTCTATGCTCATGACGAGCTCAGCTCGTCATGCTGCGCAGTGCTCGTGTGCGCATGACGAGCTGAGCTCGTCATGAACCCGCCCACTCAATGAAACGCCCCGCACAGGGCGAAAATCGGCCGCGCACCGAAGGGGTTAATCAGATCAAATTTTACAGTCAGGAAATCTATCTGATCCTTGTTTCAAAAATTAACGAAATCAATAACTTTACCCATAGTACCATTTACTAATCCTTCCTCTACATTCAAATTATGCCGTAAAATAACTCAACAGTTTGTACACACACGTTAACATTTTTCTAAACCTGCATTTTTTGATAAAGACTTTTACCCAAAAAAACAATTTTTTCAGTTAGTAGTATTGTTACTCACTGGTGTTCCATTTCATTGATAGCTGTAATCTCCAAAATATGCTGTTTTTCCAACTTCAGTAGTTCTTCATTAAAGTTGGAGCACTCTTGTAGTATAGGCATTAAACAAACTATGGATTTGTCTTCTGCAATGAAATTATACATTAGTTGTGCTGGTGTGTTTTGAGATGAAAACAGTTTCTTGATTAGTTGAGTTTCCAAAGCACGTTTACCGGCTTTTGTCAATACTCCTATTCTAATGTCCTTTAGAATACCTCCATATATTCCACATCAGATGCTTGACGCACATTCTTCACTTGTTCTTTGTATTCCAAGATTAACCAAATATTTACATTGCCAATACTTTCCAAATAATTTATTTTTTCATTATGTAGAAGTGTCTTAAAAACAAGTTGGCCTTTCATGGGGGTAAGTTGGAGTAGGTCACCAAAGACAATTAAATGCTTTCCTCCAAACAGCACCTCATAGTCTGTTTTTTAAAAGCTTTTGCATTCTCAAGTATACAAAGGCAAGCATTAAGTTTGAGACCATGCTCACCTCATCAATGATTAAATGCTTCAGTTTCCTCAGTACTCTCGAGACTTAATGACAAGCTTCTACAGATAACTTCCAGTATTCCAGTTTATTATCATGTTCAACAGGTAGCATAAGTAGTCAATGTAAAGTAATTCCATTGATGTTGTGTGCTGCTAATCTAGTTGGTGCTGTTACCACACAGGATACATTTGATTCTATAGTTCTGTGTAGATAACTGGTGAGAACTTTAAGTAAGAAAGGTTTTCCTGTTCCAGCTTGACCACTGATATATAATAGGATAGGTTTATATGATGAGCATTCACATTGTTTTTTCTCGTGTAGAAATCCACGCTATATTTTGTCTTCTATTTCTATAAAGATTTGTTTCTGTTCAGTATTTAGTTGTCCTTTTAACTGTTCGAAATAAATAGTATTCTGTCTCGCTTGTTCCATTGCAGTTTCCACTTCATTTATGGCTATTGCTGTTTCATTTTGAATAATTGGTTGTTCAAGAGGATCGCATTCAATTATCCTGAACTTTGGCTACTTTGCGAACTTTCTGTAGCTATTTCAGCTGCAATGGTTTCTTCTTGTTCAATCTCATCATTTAACATTTTGAAATAAATAGGAAAGACTGAACACTGAATTATGTCTTTTATAGCATTGAAAGAATCTTTGTGGCAGTCATAGTCTGCAAGTAATTCTATTTCAGCTCGCCAAGTTGCTGAAGTGCTAATAAGAAAAATTCTCTCTTGTCCGGAATTTTTCGATTGAGTTTTCTATGGTTAGTACGATTTCCTTTGGAATGTTTGACCAAACAACTGTCACATCCAACTACTGCATCATTTTCTTCTTGTTTGTTTTCTTTTACATTACTTTTATACCTGTAGTGTTGAGACACTTCATACAGGCATATATTTACCAGATGGAGACGCCTTCTTGGATAGTATGTATCCAACATACTTGTTTTGACAATATCAGTACTTTCTGGCTCAAACTCTGCTAAGTATTGGATTTCTGGGAAAGACTTCAACTCGCTTTTCCACGTACTGGCTAGGCTTACCCAAAAAATAACTCTTGAGTTTGAGAGCAAACTGGCTGAGCCCAACCGATCTGAGCACTCATAGGATCCTATCTCTCTATGGGAAAGCATCTTCAAGCTGAAGTTGTACAATATTTTGCTGAGACTCTTTTCGCAGAAATCTCCTCCTACATCTCTTTCATCTCTGCCATTTCTAATTTTGTAATATATGATGTGACATAATGAGCAACAGCAATCAAGTTGTCTGCAATGAACTGTATATCCATATTCACATTCCACATTTTCAGAATGACTGGATTATAGTCATTCATATACTTTGAAGTTTCTGTTCTTCTTAAATTGTATATGTTTTGGGTGCTTTCTGATTTAGTGTATGTCTTACTACTGATAGGAAGCTGTTTGCGCTTCCTTGTGAAATGACAGGGAATGGGAATCCAAAACAACATCTTGTACAAAATTTACCTTTGCATTTGTATTTTTGACGGCAGTATTTTCCACATCTATGGCTTTGAAACTGTAAAACCTGTTGTCTCAAGGTGTTTTCACCATCATCTTTTGGGATGGCATATGTGACATACTGTTTAATGAAAGATAGCAGCCTCATCACTAACTGTCCCAAATGTTGATGCATCCTTTATCCATAGCAGCACATGTGTATGAGAAGCGCCTCTTGCTTGGTACTCGTTTCGCCAAAAGAAACCAGTTACTTCTCCTAGAGGAGGATTCATTTTGTTGCAGAGAAAAGACATCATAGCTTGAAACCTGTGGTTAGAATATCTGCAAACATTAGCGGGATCTAAGGAACAAAGTTCTCCAGCTGTCTTCAGTTTGATGTTCTTTATGTTTGAGTCTGCTTCTCTCAAGAATTCAAGTAGGTCATCCCACTCAGACTCAGCACAACTGAGTGTTAGAAACCAAGAAAGTTCTCCTAGGTTCCTCAACATGCATTTGAGTTCACGATGGCGACGATACCAATACTTGATGGTGCCATGTTGACACTCCATCAAATTGATTAAGCTATATTCCAAGTTTCCCATGAACTTTGTCAATAGATTTTCTTGCAGAGAGATTTTGAAGAGGAAGTACTGTCTTCAATATATGGTTAACAGCATATGAAAGTCCAGACAAGTCACTCTCAAACGGAAGATGAAATATATAGGGAATTCACGGCTGAAATCTTGGATCTTCTGAGCATAATCTTGTTGACCGGTATTCAGATGCTGGTATCTGTACAGGGGGGTCATTAAAGCATCCACCTTCTCCAGTGGAAACAGCTATCGAAAACAGCAATCTTCTAAACTTTTCTCCCATACACTCTTGGCAGCTCCTTTTGCTTGCTTCATTTGAATTAGTTCAATGGTATCACCGATCAATTCTTTGGAATACAGAGAATGGATGCTGTAGTGTTCATATATCTCTTCTGATCTTGATTGATCTACTTTTTCAATCTGTCCACTTGATGGTAATCTTTCATCCTTAGGATATGTAGCATCTTCAACAAAATCAACATTCTTATGATAAACATTATTTTGTACCAGGGATAATGTTGCATTTTTAATTTTATTAATATCCACTAACTCTTGCCAGATTTATTTACTCTTCATAGGTTACATTTACTAGAATGATAAGTTGTTCTGGATCCTCTCTGTGTACATCAACAGTTAGTTTCAATATTCTGCTTAAAATCTAAAGGTAAGTACAAAACTCTTCCTTTAGGGCCTTTTTGGAGGTCAGTTGCTGGCAGCTTCCCTGTCTTAGGCAATCAAACAAGAAAGCCTGTCCTATATATTAGTTTTAGCTTAATAGCTTTTTGTTTATATGTATATTTGTTTAGTTTTGTTCTATTCATGTTTGTGCACGATTTGTTCCATGATATGTGTGTTTTTGGATTTTCTATGTACATTGTACCAGTGCTGTGAGGACTCTATACCCATCATGTTTTTTTAGTTTATATTACCTTGATGTAGTGTATATTATAATGACATGAATTAGCTTAGAGCAGCAACATAGGAGTATAGAACATCATGCCATGTCTGTTCATTTTTCAGAATTTACCCACCGCTTGACTTCACCGCTATTTGCGCCCTGAAGAAGGTGTTTGCCCATAGTCGGGCTGCACACCGAAACGCGCGTCGGCGCTTGTTGATTTAACTGCGGCTAGAGTGTTGTCTACAATTTTTCCCCCCTTCAGAAACATCCTCTAATGCAGCCACCAATTTTGTGATTGTATTATTGTTATTATTTTTCTATTGTGTACATATTGAGTTATATTGATGGGTTTGATTTGTTCTTAGTATCCTGTCTAATGTCACTCAGGATATCATGTGGGGATTTGTTTAAACGTATAGGTCGCCTAACCATTTGAGTGAATGCATGATGTTCTGCCTTTGAATGGTGGAGGTGTGATTGATGATTTGGTTGTGTGAGTTTGTTTGAATGAGCGGTGGGATCTTTCTAATAGTTGCTATTATCATGTCTTTTATTTATTGATTAAATAAATCTATTTTATGACTTTTTTGTCCTTTTTCTTCGTGAACTCATTCATCAGCACTGGTCATGTTATAATTATATATGACGTTATGCATATTTTGAAATAAATAGGTAGGGTTGATTTCTTGTTTAATTGCCTTGTATTTTCCCCTATGTCTCCCTACCTTCATCCTTCTCATTAGGGGCCCCCTCTGTTTGAGTGGTAGCTTCCCTGTCTTAGCCTCCATACGGACTATGGCCTGAAATGTATGTGCATATTACACTTGAATAGATATATAAACATTTAAATCTCTTAGTTCTTGTGGAATAGATACTAATTCTAACTTATTATATACTGCTCCAGCTGGCATTTTGTTTTCTTCTAACTAATTGTAGCAGTACTTACAGATAACTTACCGAGTAGACAAGTCAAATCGCTCCTCTTCAAATAAATAAACAGCAAACTGTTGCCACTTCTCATTGTTCTGTTTTTCAGTTTTTAAATACAGATCAGAATTTCTAGTTTGACTTTTGTAGTGAGTGTGTCAACAACAAATACAAACATAGTTTGGTATTTCAGACGAAACTGTCTTGTACTTTGTAATCTCTTCTACAAAGTTATCAATAGTAATCCCTGTCTCCTGTTCCACTACATTTACACATGGCAAATCCTCATTTTCCCCACACTCCTCTTCAGGACAAAAGAAATGAAATTGAACATCATCCCAAACTTTTTCCACCTCTGCTACTGTACTATGCAAAAGAGCTCTATTCATTTCTCCTAAACATAGTGCAGAAGTTTAACCATGGTAAAGTTTCCTAAATACCTTCTCTTCAAATTTTGTATTACCCTACTTCTAAATATTCTTCTTCTTATCTCTTTGTACTGTTTCTGCCTTGCTGTTAGATTACTTGTGTTTTTTAGAATGGTTTCCACTTTGAGCATGAGTCTACTACTTTTTATTTCTGTGTTGTTAGTAAAGTTTTCTTTTGTTCACATCATTTTCCATAGTTTTTATTTTTCTAACTACTATTTTAACCCGTTCAGTTGCTTCTGTCGGCCAACGGCCGCCGCGAGCACTACCTCCGTAGTGCCGCGCACGTCCGTTGGCCGACGCGGCCCCGCCCGCTCTTCAAAGCCGCCGCACCGCGGCGGAATTTCGGCCGCGGTAATGGGGTTAAGAAACTGCTTATTTCTCTTACCAGCGATTTTTTTTCTACAGTACATCCTGCCCACCATCTCCTTTTTTGTTCTGAGTTTTTTTCCAAGTAGTACTGTTTCTTTTGTACTTTTCTCCTTTGTTACTTTTTTATAATCTTAATTCATCTCTTTTAACCCAAGTAGATATCTAATAACAAAAAAGAATATACTTTTAAGGTTCTATAATTTAAACATCTAAAATCATAGATATATTATCATGTTAGTTTTTCATACCATTCTAGAGGCAAGAAACTAATCAGCTATAGTCACTGTGAAAGTCTATGTATTATTTCTAAGTACACATTACCCTCTCATATCGCCTAGCTGCAGCCTATATAAATAGTGAGTTATATACACTTGATAGAAAATCAATGAATTACATGGAGTTTAAAATAACAAGTGTCCCTACAAGGAGCTTTTGACACAGAGACTGTGCAGTAGCATGCCCAAGTTATATTAAGAGGGCAGGTAGTCTGCATGACTGACCTATTACTATCACTTTGTAAAGAAATATCTGAATGACTGTGTCAGTCCCTATTTGACTGTGGCTTTGGATATTTAAGAGAGTATGTTGATATATAAAAGGTTCTCTTACTGGCTCTATGCATCTCTAAATGTGTATGGAAGGAGCAGCATGGATTGGTTATTCAGTGTGTTACAGAGCATTGGGGTGTGTAACTCTGTGAGCAACTGCCTCCATTAGGCCTACTTACATATGAGCTCTGTCTGTGTCTGAAACTAAATGTGGAAGTGGCTCTGTGCATGTCTGATTGGATGTGTGAGAGACTGTATCATTTCTGAGATAACTATGTGAGTTGTACTACAGGTGTGACATTGAATGTATAATTAGACATTTAGGTTTGTAAATACAGATGTGAGTCAGAAAAAGATGAAAGTATATCTCTTATATTTTAAAGATATACGTCACTGTCTATGCTCGCATACAGCCTATCCAAGGGGTGAGTTGTATGTAGCAGGAGAAGACGTTTTAGACTTCAGAACATGTTTAAAGTGTCATGTCTGCCTACTACTAAACCTGGACTCAGAGACTGTGTTGTAACTGGTCCAAGATATGTTCTAATTAATAAGCGGTCTACATTGGTGATGTCTTAGCATCAGTTCCTCACTACATATCTGAATTAGTGTGTCAGTCCATATTTCACTATGTCTTTGAATATTTAAATGAATACGTTGGCATATGAGTTGCTCTCTTACTGACTCTATACATCTCTAAATGTGTATTTGGAAGGAGCTGCATAAATTGGTTATTTAGTGTATTAAAGAGCATTGGGGTATATAACTCTGTATGCAACTATGTCCATGAGGCCTACTTATATAAGAGTTGTGTGTGTCTAGGAATACATTTGGAAGTACGTCTGTGCATGTCTGAATGTTTGAGAGGTTGTATCCTTTAGGAGATAGCTATGTCAGTGGCCGAACAGATTTCACAGTGGATGTATGAGTAAAGATATCAGTCTGTAACTGCAGATGTGAGTCACTGAAACTAGAAAATGTATGTGTTATCTTTGAAGAACATACCTCATGGCCTAAGGCTTACATACAGCCTACCTAATGGTACATTTATTTGTAGTAGGAGAGGACGTTTTACAATTTGCTACGATTTAAAATGTTAATTCTCCCTAACAGTAAAACCACATACAGAGCCTGTCTAGTAGCACACCTAAGACATTATGAAAGCGTCTATATGGCTGAATTTTTTCTGTCAGTTCCTCAGTTCCATGACACTGCTTGAGTTTGTTTTAGATTGGCACTCAAACAGAATTTTTTCAAGTTTGAGGGCGAGTACTATCTGCAGGAGCATGGAACATAAATGGGGAGCACTATTGCTCCTAGCTTAGTCTGCCTCTGTGTACATTCATTTGAGTAAGAATTTGTCCTAAATGATTTGAATCCATTCCAGGACAGACTAAAAGTTTGGAAACTCTATATAGATGATGTTTTGTTAATATGGACTGGGAATAGAGAAGAGGCAATGGATTTTGAGAACTGACTCAATGCATGGAATCCGTTCCTGCGGTTCACCATCACTACTGATGGAATTGAACTCCCTTTCCTTCACCTCCTGATAAAAGAGAAAAATGGAAAGCTGGAGAGCAAGAGTTTTTTCAAACTGATCGACCCTAATAACTTTGCGGTTCGAACGTTTTCACCCCCGCGGATTGTGTGAAAATCTGCCAGTAGGGCTGTTTCTGCGCCTGCGGCACAATTGTTCAGACTACAGGTCGAATGCTAAGAAACTGTGTGAAAAACTATCCGAGAAGAACAATCAACCAAGAATAGTCAAACAAGCAGGCAAAACAGCCCCGAACAATAATAGAGACCAACCTCTGATGACGTACAAAAGACAGGGGAGCAACAGGTTGATTAGTGTTTTCCACTTACAGCACTATGTCTAACACTTTCCAAAAATAATAAATAAAAACTGGGGTATCCTTCAATTAGGAGCACTGAATTTTGAAAAGCAAATATACTCATTTCGGAGAGCAGCAATGTAAAATACATAGTGGTATACATTTGGCCCAAAAACTACATACCAGAACAATCAGACCACCTTCTGGAACCTCCCAGCCCCTGTTGCTCACTCGCCATGTGGCAGTTGTAGTGTTTGCCCTCTGACTAAGAGAGAAAAAAATTGGATTTGTGTTTGAGAACCATTTGAAAATTGATGAATATGACTAATGGTATCACCATGAACGTGGTGTATGTGATGTGCCCAAGTAACCTCATGTATGTGGGTATGACAACCAGAAAATTGCCCACTTGCATAACAGAACACCGTAGCACCATTTGGTATAAAGGAGATGCCACAAAACTTTAATTAATCCAATGATGGTAGGAGGGACATATTTATCCCCAGTTTCTGAAAATAGAGTTCTTTTAAAAATATAATTTACACTATCAAAATAGTTTACAAGGAAATAATATAGCACTTTATCTCATTTTAGCAACTAGACCCTTATTCCTGTTAACACTAGGCAAAAATGAGCGAACATTAAGTAACAAAGTAACAATGTACGTCATGTATTGATTCAGTTATCTTTTGCCACATTTTATGTATAGTGTTTTTTCCTTCTTGTTTTTCTCTGATTTTAGTGACATACTAATTTTTTGTAGAAACTGTCCTGAAGGAGGTGATTAAAATTGTCCATTTCACCGAAACGCTGCGTCAACACTTTTTTGAGCCAGCCAGCCAGTTCCGCAGGAGCTCGCTGTTTTCTGTATATTCATTTTTAAATAAATGTTCATTGTATCGTTCATGATGATAGGATTTGCACCAATGAAGTTATAGATTAGATGTGCATTGTGTTATCGCTATGCAATAACTTTGTTTTATTATGTGTAGAATCTTAACCTTTTAACTACAACAATTGTTGTTTATATTGTGGTCTGATAAAACTGAACTGTGATTTGTGCCGTACTATCTTGTGATATAATCTGTTTTATGGACTAGTCATATAAGTAATAAAAGATAAATATACAGCCCTTTTTAACAAAATGAATGTTTTTTTCTGTTGTGGTTTTTGATTATATTTTAAAAGAATTGCTTTGTGTTCACCCATTGATGTACCTTATTTATTAGTGGTCTAGTGCTGGTTCGTCTTCAAACATAGAAGACTTATTAGTATATTTTCCAAAAAAGGAATATATAGAACAACTTTTCTTTTGTTTTAACATTACAGGTGCATATTTATGCATCTTTTAAAAAAAACTTTTTAATAAAAATTTAAATATTCTGTTAATTACATAAGAAAAGGGAGCACCCGTTGTTCTTGAATGCCACAAAACTGACACAACATTACATAGAGAAAGGGCACAGAGAAAATGATATGGAATGGTACTTGTCAGAAAAACCCAAGCAAACATGTACAGACATGTCAAGACCACTTTTGATTTTTGAACTGAGATGGGTGTATAAACAACGGATTGATCTGAATGGGCTGAATGACGAGATAATAAACTCTTAAACTATGACCACACTCCCCAAGAAAGTTACTTCTGTCAGTACATGGGTATAGAGATCAATTTACTAAGGACTGATGGTAGAACTGCCCTGTTTCATGGTAAAAATAATGTTTGGAGCAGATGATATGCATTGAGGGATCGCATTCTACTGGAATGTAGAGGTTTTCCCAGTACTCCCCTCTGAACCCCCAACATTACTAACCAAAGCTGGCCGCAGGGCTGGAGTCCATGCTCAGTGATTCTCACGACAGACATGACCCGAGAACGCTGAGCTAGGAGCGAGGGCTCTTTCTCACTATGATAGACATTTCTGTAGTATGTAATGACGCAGAAGAAATGTTTCCTTGGACTATGTTTACCCCAAAATCAGGGTACCCTGCGCACTAATAAAGCGTAGGGCTAATAATGTCTACCCCCCTACCAGTTGGTACTCCAATGGGTATTTGTATATGCACTACATCGCTCAGTGTTATTATAAACTACATTTCCCACCAATACCCCACGCCTACAGGGTCATCACGGCGTGAATCGCACATCACCACTAAGATTCCGGGGTGATAACTGGCAACCCACCTTTGAGTAAGACTGCCTATTGGCTCGCCGCATTGCCTGTACATTGTATCGATGAGTTAGCCTACGTTTATCATGATCATCCGGTATAGACAGGGGCTACCACGCCCTCCCACTTTTTGTGTATGTTAGTTTTGCAGTGGTTTGAAGTGACAGTTCACTTGCTTCCCACGTTTTAAATATAAGTACAATGTATACTCTGATGTAGGATAGTCATTATATTCTTTACAAAATGTTTTTGTAATATTATGTATGTCTTCTTAATCCTTTCCAAATAGGTTAACATATTAAACTATATCCAGTGTCCAGTAGGATTCGCCAGGGATAAAGGTAGCTTATACTTTATAGCAACAATTTTCTATGTGGCTATTAGAGCCATTAAGGCTAGTGAAGGGATCCATGAGACCTAAAGAATGCCCCAGACTTGCTAGACTATAATTGATGGGCAGTAGCATGCTGGCAGATAGGAGACAGTGTTGAGCCATAATCCTCTGTGTACCCACTCATTCTTGGTTTTAGATATATCCAGGGACCTCACTAATAAAGGTGAAACACCGAGGAACTCTGAGGTAATTTTAGATATTCTGGATCCCGCCTTGTCCCGTAGTTTTTATCTAAGAACTCCCCCTTCCTTTAAGTCTTTGAGTAGATTGAGTCTGCCATGGTTGCACCCACCCACCAGGGTGGGGAGAGGATGCCGATGATAAAGCATGACACAATTACGTGTATGAGGTTTCGTCTTCCATAAAGGATGACTTTCCTCATAAGCGTGGTTGAAGTCTTTTTTGTGGATTCCTGATGGTTGTTGTACGGTTATGAAACAGCATATCGTCTGTCTTTCTCTTGTCTTTCCTGGTGCTACAGTATTCAATTTTGTGTTTTCTTTTCACTCTTGCAAGTTATCTATGACAGGCCGATCTCACAAGCTACTCTCAACTCCCCAGCTAACAATGGTCTTGTCATGCTCGCCAACACAAAAGTCAACTACAAGAATGGTGCAGCAGTTTTAACCTAGCCCTTCCGAACCAGGAAAGAATACTCTTAAGCCCTGCAAAACTCCATAAACAGAGCTGAGTAATTCAACCTATTTTCACCATTACTGCATAAGTACACTCAGGCTCAGACCCAGGTGTGGTTATGACCAATGGTTTATAGAGAAGATAATGTGCAAATCACATAGTTCTTAACATGAAACAAACAAAGGCTCAACCTTAAGCCACATCAATGAAGACAGTATCCATATAATGCGTTGCCATGCTTGGAAATATTATCACAGTGCAAGAGTTTGTTGGGCGCGTGGGCTCCAGCATCTGGAGCCCACGTGCCCAACATACTCTTGATCAATCCCTGATGTGGGATGATTTATGGTAATTTGGTTGGGCTCTGCCCCCCTGCTTATTATTTTTATGCAATGTTACATGTTCCTAGAGTAAGGTCATTTTTGTTTTAATTCCTAGGTGCCCCCGCCTCCCCTTCACTTCAGTCCTGAGGAAGACCCCCGTAAGGAATTTAGAAACCTACAGTTTGTTTGGGGTCAAAACGCCGACATTTCTTTACCGTTCGCCAGCTTAATCAACAGCGATTTTGCACTGTGATAATATTTCCAAGCATGGCAACGCATTATATGGATACTGTCTTGATTGATGTGGCTTAAGGTTGAGCCTTTGTTTGTTTCATGTTAAGAACTATGTGATTTGCACATTATCTTCTCTATATACCCTCTTACCCTCACTCGAATCACTACACCCTTTAAACCCCCTCTTCCCTTTTCTCTATTTTGGGGCACATATTTATGCCAATGTTTTGATATAATCATGCATACAGATAGTGGTCAATGTGATTAAATAACATTGGACCTTCAAATATATAACGTGGTTGTCCTATATGTTCTTCATTCCTTTATGTTTTGTTAATGTTGAATAACGCTTTACTGGGACCAATCCTCTATTGTACTGTCTCATACCCAGGTCCCAGTGACACAATTTGGGTTTACCCTTTTTTGTAACTTTTACCTTAGATTACAGCAACAACGGGGTGGCTGAGCGTCACTGTCAAGTAGCAGCAGCACAAGAAGGACCTGGACAATGATGCTCAAGACGGATTTGGTGGTGAGACCCCGAAAAAAGGTGAGTTTTCACCTCTTTTTCATTGATTCTACCAACTCGCTCTTGGAGGTTTCCCGAAACGCACTTGATAATCTGGATGGTGGGAATCTTGACAGGACTCCCTCTGACAGCAGCTTCAGCCTCTGACGCCATTGAAGCAGGAGAAAGATCCTGGAGGAGGTGGTGGAACTGCAACAGTCTTCCCTCCAGAGACCAGCCAACATCTAAATCGAGCAGGTGGACAGCCAAGAAGGCGTGCTGGAAGACCCCCCAAATAGTGATGGCCGGATCATTACCACCAAGATCTAAATCATGCCCTTAATAATATTTAAAGGGAAGGTTTAGTCCTGTCAAAAAGGTTTAATTTAACAGGTCAAATTTCAGTTTAAAATCTCTCTTAGTCATGGGTACAATGTTAGGCCTGGTGACATGTTTCATATTGTCACTGTAGTAGATGGCCCAATAGATGCTGCAGCACACCAGTTACATTAAACGTACAGGCCCTTGGTATACTTTGCAGCATATACTAGAGACTTATAGGTAGGTTAAATATGACAATTAGGAGTATACCAATTTCATCATGTTGAAAAGAGACGCTCAGGCACTTTGCTTTTTGTTAGCTGCGATAAATCACACCGAGTCCTACAGCCAGAAAAAACAGATAGGGTACACCACTGAAAACATGGTCATTTCCTAAACTTAAAATGGCTGGAAGAAAGTTCATTCAGCTGAGAAAATAAGATAAAGAATTGAGAAAGCACATTTGCAAACATTTCAAGCCAAGCATTAAATGCACACAAAATCTACTGGACTTTCATTTAAGAGTATTTGAAGGGGTTGCACTGAAAGTCACTGATTTTTGCACCCCGTTTCAACTTTTGATGCAATTCACTAATCATCAAAATTGATCATACAAACCAGTCTTTGTCCTAGTCCAGTCCATCTTGGTCTTGACTACTCTTTCTCCCCATCTGTTTTTAGGCAGTGGGCAAAAAGTGCCTGAGGCTTTTGGAAATATTCCAAATCAAACACTACATGCATGCAAACTTAGTCAATGTTTGTTGAGATGTTTTTGAGTTGTTTTCTCCTAAAGTCTTTTTTTAGTGATTTCCATCTTTTAATGGAGAATCTGCTGATTGTGGGACCAACTTTTTAACTTTTGATAACTTTGACTACATAGCACTAAATTATGCATGCTGAAGTGTTGAGTTTTGAAGATCAAAAACATTTGCACAAGGAATCACTCCCAGGTGTCTCCTTATAAGCTAATTTGGTATATAAACACCAACACATTTCGACCTCTTAAAGACTATCTCACAGCTTTCTTTTATGGAGGAACTCTGAGTGTCATACATACAAATATATGTCTGTGTGGGTGTGTCTGTGTATGTGCCTGCATGTATTTTTGGGGTGTATATTACATACAAACACACTCACACACATACATCAAATATATAATATTGAGGTCAAAAATATTGTGCACAAAAATCCAGTGGACAAAAAAGCAACATAGATAAATGTATATATTTGACAATATCTAGAATTATAATACAATTAAAAAAATTAACAACTTTGAAATCATAAACAAGAAAAAATTTGTATGAATAAAAAAGAACCAAAATCCAAACATACTAATATAAAAAATACTACAAACATTAATGTAAGTACATGCAACTTTTTAAGAGAACAAATATGTACAATTTTACCTGCAAACTAATGACCACAAAATAATGTGAAATAAATATCAGTTAAACTCTATTGAAAAAAATGAAAAACACACAAATAAATAAATACAATTCCAATGTCGGCATAAAAACAATCTAGAAAAAGTGTTAAAATTTGGAGAAATACAATGTACTATTCTCACGCTACTCTAAGCAACAGTAGATATATGAAAACATTGTATAGAATGTTTTTTCAAATAATATATTAGGAATAAACAATGATTGAAAAATATATAAGTAATATTAAAAAACAAAAGACACAATAAAAATAAAATACTGAAAAAATGTATAAATAATAATACAAAAAAGAAAACAAATATTGTCGTACACCACACACACTTTGGTTTAAATATGTAGTGTCTGTTGGATGTGGTTAATTTATCAGACAGGAATGAAGGAGTATGGTATCTGGGGGCTTTATGCAAGAAGCAGCCGGTCTTTGAAATGATGCAGGCTCAGAGGGTGGGCCAATGTAGTTCATTTATGGTTGTGGTGATAAGGCTACACTTCTTAAGGACTTTGATGAGACATGCAGCAATGTGTAAGCTGCCTCTCCTTGGAACTTTGTAAAGTCAGGGAGACCATAGATCAGGTCATTGAGGTGTGAGAGGACTAGGGCTTGGACAGCTGTACCAGAGCTGGTTTCAGAGAGTAAGGGGGTTCACTTTTTCCATTCAATGTATGTTGTTACATGTTGTTTTGCTATTTAGCTAACTTCTTCTTTGAAAACATGGTCTGTGTCCCGGTTGAATCAATTGATTTTGTGGTCTGTGATTAGGGGTGAAGCAACCAAGTTCACTTCAGCGCCCCAAGTTTCAGAACAAGGTTGTTTGTTGTGTTTGGCAAAGCAGAAGACTTATGTTTTGCTTGAATTCAGTTTTAGATAGCAAAAAGGACATCCATTTCTAAATCTGTAGGATTCATTTGGGAAATAATTAATACCCATTAATGCCATCTGCAGACCAGACCAACGTATAAGAGTAAGCAATTATTATTTCATTGTTTAGTTCAAGGCATAGTTCAAGTCACTGAATGGCATAAACAGTGGAGCTTCTGAAGTAGAAGCTCATCTCATCAATGTATGGATGGATCTTGATGTCACTCTCGGTGAGTAGCATTCCAAAGGTATCAATGTAAGAGTTGAAAGTGATGGAGAATATGATTGATCTTTGGGGAATGCCAAAGGAGAAAGGGTGTTTCAAGGATCTTTAGACTTCGATCTGACTGTATTGGTGGTAGTTGGTGAGGTAGGAGAAAAGCCTACATTATCATGTTGTAAAAGTTAATTTGTATTTTCACAGCACAAGTAAGTACTAGGTGATCCGTTGTTTTGGAAGACTGCAGAGATGATGTGTAGGATGAAGATGCTTGGCTCATTCCTTTCAGTGATCAGGAGTGCATCATAGACTACCTAGTGTGTAGTGGTCACTGTGCTCCACTATACTCCTTAGCATGAATGTCAGCTCTGGAGCATGCTGTTCTTGTAGATTTGGTTTTGAAGTTGAATGGAAACTGCTTCCTATTGATTTTACTGCTAAATGGCAAGTAGGTGATGTGTCCCTTGTTGATGGGATCATCTGTGTTCATGTTGAGATTCCTCAGCAGGGAAGGATATGTTTGTTTGAGAAAGACTTTTGTGATGTTGAAGAGTGGTGCAAGGATATCTGCATAGAGGGATGTCATGAAGAGTGATGGTTGATGACTTTGTAGGTTGTGCCTTTGAAGAAGTTAGGGATGTCTGTGAGGTGGGTGAGAGCTAGCTGAAGTTTGTTTATTTGAGGGTAGCATGCCGGCAAATTGGAGGGGGCATGTTGGAAAACTGGAGGGAGGGAGTTTAGGTTGGGGAATGATGAAAAGCCTGACTACATTAAAAATGCTTTACTTATATTAGAGGTTTCATTGAAGGTGCTTTTTTCAGATGTTGCTTTGACTGAGGTGATGAGGTACCTTCATGTAGAATGGACATACATGAGCAGAGACAGATGCTTAAGGGCATGGATCCCTCTTTATGGGCCCGATTCACAAAAGTAATCTGAGACAAAATCTTAACTTTACGACTTTCGGTATTCACAAAAGGCACTTAGTAGTAGTAAAGTTAGGATTCCTAACTTTACTACTACTAAACTAGACAAAATCCTAACTTTACGACTTTCGGTATTCACAAAAGGCATTTAGTAGTAGTAAAGTTAGAAATCCTAACTTTACTACTACTAAATGCCTTTTGTGAATACCGAAAGTCGTAAAGTTAGGATTTTGTCTCAGTTTAGTAGTAGAAAAGTTAGGAATCCTAACTTTACTACTACTAAATGCCTTTTGTGAATACCGAAAGTCGTAAAGTTAGGATTTTGACTCAGATTACTTTTGTGAATCGGGCCCTATGTCTTTTCTTCTATGCATATAGTGTGCATGTTCTGCGTTAGCTCTCTAAAGTACCAATGCGCTAAGCATTGGAGTTTGGCTGATTACTTTATCAAGGCTGCATTAGGATGCAGGTTATCTTACAAGGTGTATTTGTATACATTGAGGAGTGTGATGATGGCTGTCAAAAAATGGGTTATTAATTCGGTAAGGGGCACCCCTACCAATTTATTAAACACATTCAGGTCAGGTCACAACACAGTGCAATGACAATCTTTGCTCAACCCCTTGCTGCTATAGCACAAGCAGCAAGCAATTCCTTAGAGAAATATGTGTTACATTCAAGCACAACTTTAAAAAGAATGATAAAATTCTCAAACAAACATAGTCCGATACTTTTAAGAAGCAGAAAGTCATGAAAACAATAAACAAATTCTATAATGGGAATCAAAGAAGTGAATTGTTAAACACATATGCCAATCTGTAGTTGATTTTGTGGCGGACTGTTACAGAGTTGGAATTTCAGGCTGACCGCAATGAAGCGGAGGAGGTAGGGCAAACAGGTTACAACAGTCAAACCTTTCCAGGACTTAGCCTTTTTTCTGGGTCCAGGGAGGACTTGGCAGGGGTTTTCGGGCTGGACTGTTCCCATGAGGGGCAGGGTCAAGACTGATTTGCATATGGCTGGGTCCAAACTGGGGTGGCATGGTGAGCAAAAGAACAATGGATTAAAACCAGATCCTTGTGACTGGGGGTGAATGTTTGCATTGTTCAGCATTCCGTCCATCATTTGTTCCGTTTGCTTTTGTCGCCCTAAGTGGGAAAGGTATGCCCAGATGTGGGTCCCGTGCTCACTGCGACACTGGATTCAAGCTAGTTTGGCTGAGGAGGGGTGATGCCCCAAAACCAGTCCCAGGGTGCTTGTTTCTGGTCCAGGGAGGACCTGGCTTGGCAGTTCAGGCTGGACTGTTCCCATGAGGGGCAGGGTCAAGACTGATTTACATATGGCTGGGTCCAACTGGGGTGGCGTGGTGAGCAAAAGAACAATGCATTAAACCCAGATCCTTGTGACTGGGGTGAATATTTGCATTGTTCAGCATTCCGTCCATCATTTGTTCTTTTTGCTTTTGTCACCCTAAGTGGGAAGGGTGTGCCCAGACGTGGGTTCCATGCTCACTGCGCCACTGGATTCAAGCTAACTAGGCTGAGGAGGGGTGATGCCCCAAAACCGGTCCCAGGATGTTTGTTTCTGGTCCAGGGAGGACCTGGTTTGGCAGTTCGTGCTGGACTTTTCCCATGAGGGGCAGGGTCAAGACTTATTTGCATATGGCTTGGTCTAAACTGGGGTGGCGTGGTGTGCAAAAGAACAATGGATTAAACCCAGAGCCTTGTGACTGGGGGTGAATGTTTGCTTTGTTCAGCATTTCGTCCATCATTTGTTCCGTTTCCTTTTGAGGCCTAAGTGGGAAGGGTATGCCCAGACGTGGGTCCCATGCTCACCGCACCACTGGATTCAAGCTAGCTTGGCTGATGAGGGGTGATGCCCCGAAACCGGTCCCAGGGTGCTTGTTTCTGGTCCAGGGAGGACCTGGCTTGGCAGTTCGGGCTGGACTGTTCCCATGATGGGCAGGGTCAAGACTGATTTGCATATGGCTGGGTCCAAACTGGGTTGGCGTGTTGAGCAAAAGAACAATGGATTTAACCCAGATCCTTGTGACTGGGGGTGAATGTTTGCATTGTACAGCATTCAGTCCTTCATTTTTCCTTTAACTTTCTAAAAGTGGCATTTCTAAAATAATAGTTTAAAATCTGATCTTACCTTTAAGTAGGATTTTAAACTACAATTCAAATGAGTGGAAATATTTCTCTACCTGCAACCAATCCGAATTTAGAATTCAGTGACTGTAATAATGTAGCCCAATGTTTTCCAATGGCAACAACTAGCCTTGCTACATTGAAAACTGCTTTTAGGAATATATCACTGTAGGGACATGCTCAACATTAATTTCTACATGTCCTACTTTTAAATATCTGCACTCTGCCTTTATGGACAATAAGGCTTAGATAGGGGTAACTTATTAATGTTTACAAGAAAGGTTTAGGCCTGTAAAAAAGGGTATTTTGACAGGCTGAATTTTCAGTTTAAAACTGCCACAGACAAGTTACCTCTGTGCACCTACCAGTCTGCACACAATTGTAGTCTCTAACCTGCAGCCTGCATCCTTGCACCCACACACGTGCACATGTAACAAGCCTAGTGCTCCTTATGCTAGCTGCACCGCAGCAGCCTTATACTAAAACATGGACCCTGACGGTAAACATGCATAGTCCAATTACCATGCGCTAACCATGACTGAGACTTGAGCAGTGAGACTCACCCACAATAAAGCTCCAAAAACGGGTCATCAACAGGCGAAAAATCCTGGCGGAACTCATTTGCAAAAACAAGGTTTATCTTTGGACTTAAGCACATTTTGGTTAATCCTCAAACAGTTATCAAAAATCTACTTTTGCCAGTGATTTCTATTTTTTAAATTAGGTGGAAGATAACTACTCTAAGATTTTCCCATGTTTGTATATGAAAAAATAAAAAAGTGATTTTACTCAAACCTAGGCATATTCCTGGAGAAATTAACTTTCCATACACAGTGAAAACTAAGCCTGGGTGTAATTTCAATTGTCCCGGTGTAGTTGGTTTAATCATGTTGTAAATTTGGCATAGCCATCTTTTTGTGTATTTACTGAGATTGCATAATTACAACACGTAACCAAACTCCAGTTCAGGGAATTATCATAATGCAAGATGCACAGAAACAAAGTGATCGGCTTGAATGTGAGCAATATCTTCCCTGCACGACCAGTCAACAAACATTTCAGGTCGCTTTTTTTCCAAACAAACCGTTCAGGTCATTTTTAAGCACAAAACCTCAATTCCAAATACAAGTGGCAGTTCTCTCAACATGAGTGACCGTAAAATCAACTCAAAATGACATTTTCTTGTTGAATATTTCCCTAATGGATCATTTGAGTACTTTCTTGAGTGCAAATAAATGTTTCTTTCTTTTTTGTGACAGTAGCAAATTTCCATAGAGACTGGGGGGCTGCTTTGCTGGCAATGTGGTGGTGGCTATTTTGTAAGCCTATGTGTGTGTGTGTGTGTGTGTGTATATGTGTGTGCGTGGGCGTGTGTGTGTGTGTATGTGGTGGCCATTTTACTTTTGTTCTCCAAGCCTCCTTCTTTCATGGTCATACAGAAACTACCATACTACCATTTTGTAGAGCCAGTGAGTGTGTGTATGTGTGTGTGTAGTGGTCTTTTATCTTTGTTTTCTATTCCTCCTCCTTCACTGGCCATGTGGTGGATGAGCTAGCCTTTTTGTGCAGCAAGTCTATGTTTAAATCCCTTCATTTCTCTTTTAAAAGCCATTTTTAGGTCTCGCCTACCGTTGCAGCGCGCAGGCGCTGCTTGCTTTGCGAGGCATGCAGTATACACTATAGCGGGGAAGCTTTGTGGAAGCTCCGCCCACTCTCCGCCCATCTTTTTGATTGGCTTAGGTCCTAAATGCTGCCTTCCCATTGGTTTTAACCTTGTTAGTCCCTCCTCCTGACTAAGCCTGGGCGTAGTTCGCGAAGTAGCGCTACGCGAAGCTACGCAAAGTGCAGTTCGCACTACGCGAGCTACGCGTAGCACTACGCGAACTGCGTAGTGCACTGTTCGCAATGATTGCACAGTGCCGGATGCTTGTCCGCACTGTGCAATCATTGAAAACGGCATCTTGCACAGTGCGAGATGTCTTTTCTGCCGCTCGAGTAGATTTTTACTCGAGCGGCAGCTTCTCAACGCGGACTGGTAGTTTCTCATCGCGAGCGGTCGCGAGCATACGCGACCACTCGCAATGAGAAACCTGACCTCCCCGCGTTGAGAATCTCGCCGGGAGGTTTATTTTCCACGCTCGCGATCGGCAACTTGATGTTGCTGATCGCGAACGAGGAAAAAGTCTCGCCGGGATAGTCATTTTGCTTGCTCGCGGTCGCCAACTTGACGTTGAGGACCGCGAGCAAGCAAAAATGACCGCTGCACTACGCTACGCTACGCGTGTTTGCACTGTGCTACGTGCACTCAGCGTTGTGCGAAGTAGCGCAAACTTCGCAAACTACGCGAGCGTAGCGTAGTGCTTTGCCCAGGGTTACTCCTGATGGCCATGTCGTCATTTGTATACTTCCATGGCTACTGGCCTTATTACTTTCAAAACTATTTTGTTCCCGTGGCTCCCCCCCCTCCCCTCCCGCAGTCCATGACTTCTCGGCCCACCCCCCCACTCCCGTTTGTGCCTTTTTGCCCGCCCGCACTCTTAGTTTCAACTGCAATAGGACTCGCGTAAATGCGAGTTCTATTGCATTGCAAGTGCTTGTTTTTAAAGTAGTGCGCAGTCATTTACATTTGACATGCGCGCAATGCCTTACATCACAGCCACCGCCCCTTCCCCTTCCTTCCGCACAGCCCCGCTATGCTGACTCAGTGCCTTAGTCAGTCGCCCACCTCTCTCTCTGCCTCCACTGCCGCGCCCGGACCACTCGCCTCCTCCAGCTCCCAGCACCGCACAGCTCACCATGGGAAGACAGCAATGGGTCAGAGTGAGACCCTTTTCTCATCCTGCGGGACCAGACCTGCCCGGCCAGAGCAGCGGGGGCCCAGTGCAGGCTCAACGTTAACATCCACGGAGCCGCAGCCTTGCCCCTGCTGGAGCTCCGGACTTTCCGCTATTTATGACCTGCTGGTGCGTGAACGCCATTGATATGTCTTTTGGCAATTAAATGGAGGACTAGGGTAAGGTGAGGCTGGCCGGCGTAAATTGAAGTGTTGTGGCTTCTCCCGAGAAAGTAAATATGTATACAAAGGTAGAGTTCCTTATGTGCAAGGCGCGCACTCTACAAGCAGATACAGAGTGGTGCCTAGGTATGAAGGGGATAAAGATGGGCGCTTCTGTAGAATGAGAATGCCAAGAATTGCCTATATACAAAGGGGTGCATCCGAGCAAGCTGGTGTAGGGAGTGCTTTTCTATAGAGGGTCCCAGAGCGTTGGCCACGTACAAGAGAACACACCGGGCTTCCTATGTACAAAGGGATTCAGCTGTCTGCTCCTCTCTGACGGGACACAGAGATCTCCTCTGCACAAGGAATAGTTACTGTATAAAGGGGTGTACAGAATTACAAAAGTGTTTCACAGTCCCTAAATAAGCGTAACTAGGGGGCGCATGCAGGTACATCATTCGTATTTCTTTTTCCTCATGTTTTTGTTAGTGCACAGAATTGTAACGTTGTGTATGACACTGATTCATAGCATTCTGTGTCTAATACGGTTGCCCGTGCACGGTGGCATTAATAGAAGTGGTTTTGTGTCTGGTCAATACTGTGGTTAAGCAGGGTGTAGATAAGTGATGTATGGGGAAGAAAAAACATCCAACAGTGGTTTCTTTTAAAGCCCATTTAAAGGACTGTCTCTTACACAATGGAGATTGCCCCGGGGGCACACGCAGGCCCTGTCACTGTGTTTTTATTTCGTCAAGCATTGGTGCCGCCCCATTAAACAGTTGGCACATCAAAGCGGCTCAGTTCCGTGTGGATGCGGCATTGGCAGCCCTCCTGCTTCTAGTGATGTTGTGGTTCGTGCCCTTAGTCCTGTCGGTGCCAGGTCCCAGCTGGCAATTTGCCTATCGATTTGGCAGCCCTTATTTTCCGTTCAAGGGGAGAGGGAACAGAAAGTACCACCCTAGGGGCTTTACAAAGTTGCACTCTGCAGGAAGGCCTCCCGAGCACATATTTAGCACTGTTAGGGCCATATTATCAAGAACGGGCGATAACATTATCGCCGCTTTAGCGGCAGGAAACTGCCGCTAAAGCGGCGATAAGGGGCTTGATAATATGCCCTATAGAATTCCAATAGAAGCCCAGGTTCTGGTGTGAAGGACATCAAACCTGGGCTTCTATTGGAATTCTTTAGGGCATATTATCAAGCCCCTTATCGCCGCTTTAGCAGCAGTTTCCTGCCGCTAAAGCGGCGATATGTTGTCGCCCGTTCTTGATAATATGGCCCTTAGTGTTTCTTGGGAATGTCTCAGGTGTTAATGTACACATAGCAGTTGTCATATTGCATGTGTTCAATCTGTAGTCCCAATTTTAATGTTGCAAAGTATGGGCCAGAAATGCGTTGCGGTGGTTATGCTTTGTTACGAAATGTAGCCACGTTGTTTTGCTCTCTACATAAAATATTGTCTTTCCCACTCAAATCACGCTGTGTAACTGTAACCAAATTCACTCGCATGTCTTCCTTCTCTGGCGATAATAATCTGGGGCTTTTTGTTCAACAGAAGCAATTGTCACAGGAGCCACTGACAAGTTCCAAAGAATTGAATGTGTTGTGGTGATTACCGTCATCTGGGAATGTCATTGTGCTACAAATACATGTGAGCGAAGCTACGTTGCAGTAATGTGCGATAAATATGTTGCATAGCCAAATACTTATAAGGCCCCAAAGGCGAGACCGATTGCATTGCAAATGCTTGTTAGTAACAGTCATAGAAGAAACCCATGGCACATTTGTTCATTTTTTAATTCATTTATTTATTAAATTTTTGCCTGCCTCACCACCACTACCACAAAAACCACAGTCTGTGTCTTTCAGCACTGTAGTGACTGCAGTCACGGAGAGCAGTGAGTCTGGAATCAAATTGTCCCACCAGAAAACCCGATCTTCACAGTAACGCCAGCTACTAGAACCACAGCCTGCAACAGACTGATGTTCCCAAATGTAGGAGCAGAGCAGTAAGTTCAGCTTGCTGCATAGGATGATGTTATTGGAACTGCTCTTCCACTGGACAGACCTGCATTGCAATCCACAGAAAGGAAAAGAAAGAGTACTTTCCATATTATCCAAGCCCCCCTTCTGAAGCATTGGATATCAATTGGACCCCAAACGAGACCCGCCACGAGAGAGGAGGAAAAAATATGGTTTCCAAAAACCTTGGAATTGCAGCAAATAATGATGAGTCAGTGATTGATAGTGTGGAGAGTTGCACAGAAGAAGTACAGCTCACCTCTATTTAACCTGTTCTGTCATGTAGTTCCATCAACACTGCCTGCTTCCATCTTTTCAAGAACCAAAACATCATATGGCAGGACTTAATTCAAGTACACATTCGCAGGTAACACCGACACTGTAAATGTCAGCATCAAATGACAAAAGAGAAGATTGTCCTAGACTATTTGGATGACTGAACAGATGTGTACCTAAATCAAGACTCCTTGACCTATCAGCATGGGAAGAAGGAACAGTGGCCAGAATTCAGCAGGCTGGTAATAAAGTATCTAGCATGTCCGCTAGTCAGTGCGTGTTAGACCTGTCAGCCTTTGGGTGCTTTTCCCCCAACTTTTTTCCTTTCACCTCCATTTTTCTGATCTCGTTTTTGCTGGCCTTAGGACTCTGCGCACTTTACCACTGCTAACCAATGCTAAAGTGCATGTGCTCACTCCTTAAAACATGGCAACATTGGCTATTCCCAATTGGCTAATTAAATTTTTTGGGAAGACCATAGTAAATTGACATGACCCATGCCCAGTGCTGGTAAATTAAATGCTACTTGTAGGTATGCAGCACTGATTGTACCACCCACTTAATTAGCCCTTTAAATATGTCTCTGGCCTGCCATTGCAGAGCCTGGATGGGCAGTTTTAAGTTGCCATTTTGACCTGGCAAAATAAACCTTTTGGCAGGCCTAAACCATCCTTTATAATAAATATAAGTCACACCTAGGGTAGGCCCTGGAAAGCTCAGAGGGCAAGGTGCAAGTCATTTAAAAATGTAAACTTTTAAAAATGTAAACTTCTAAGTTTTACATGTCCTTGTAGTGAAAAACTCTTACATTTGTTTTTCACTACTACAAGGCCTATCCCCTCCTATAGGATAACATTAGAGTTGCCTTATTACATTTTATGTGTCATTTCCAAATGGGAAGCGATGACCAGTTCATGTTTGGTGTCTCCGGAATCTGTATTAAAATCCTAAGTTATGATGAAGTTCGATTTTAAACTACAACTCTGAAAATGCCACTTAGAGAAAGTTGGCATTTTCCTGCCTTGGCTATTTAGTGTCTGTAGCCTGTCTCTGGTTACATGACTGGGAGTAGCTGACAGTTGGGCTTTGTGTATTCCTCTTAGATAGCCACACACAGTAGGGAACTTAAGTGTGCCTGGATGGGCCATCACAGGCAGGATAAGAGGGAGGTGCTGGGCACAGCCCCACTTACACCTGAATAGGCTGTATCCTACCTCCACCTGAATGGAGACAGGGCTGCATGCCACCTTTGGTTAGTCCGGAGCCAGGGCAGGGTAAGCAGGACTCCTGGGGATCTCAAAGGTAAACCTCTAGGAGCTTATTTCCCAATTCAAAGGCACAACTGGTTATAAATACTGGACCTCAGACAACATCATGTCAGTACACTTTTGTGTGGCATCTTCTTACCCCACAAAGCACTGCACTTCTAAAATCCAACATGGATGAATTCTCTCCAGAGGAGTAAGAGCTGGCTAAACCAACCCACAGTATGGCTCATTTCCATTAGCTCTCCTTCCCCGGACCGCTCCAAATTCCTGTCCTAAATCTGCCATATGGCTGGGGCACAGGATGTGGGGGTAGGTACACCTGGCATTCCTTATTGATCATCTTTCTCTTTGGGCTCAGTTTGATTTGCCCAGTTCCCTCTGTATAACGCATCCTCCGCAGTTTCAGAACTCTCTCCATCAGATAACCTCTGCTCCAGTCAGGACTGTTATCACCTATTCAAAGCAGCCTGGCTAAGCCTGTTAAGGCTGACCAATCAGCAGAGACCACTAGAAGGCTGAACTTTGGCTGACAGAAGAGAAAGATCTATAACTTCTCTTCTGTACTAGTTGTGATAAACTTAACAGTTGCAAGTTGTTAAATGTATCAATACCAATCTTTTAAGTCTTTGAATGAAATTTCTCCTTTCCTAGCAATAGTTATACATAAATAAAATATTGCAATGTTAGCCTATGGAGCTAAGTATCTACAGTGGGTAAAAAATAAAATGGGCTGTTTTTCGCTCACCAGGTCATATAAAACATCTTTTATAAGGTGCCTGCTTATAGTTATAGGGCCCTCCCACCCGGGGGCACCTAGGGGAGACCTTGGGGATGCCTACTATGTACAAATGAGGTAGATTATCACTTAAAGTGCCCATACCACCAAAGTCGAGTTTGCATACAATTTATTTTTAAAGGCAGTCTGCAAATTTAGGCTGCCTTTAAAATGAATGCAGGGACACAGCAGTGCACAACTGCAAGAAATCTACTGGGCCTCCAAACTTCTATGCCCTATTATGTACTAGGGACTTATAGGTAGTTTGAACCCCCTAGCTCTACTATATACTAGGGACTTATAGGGTCTGTCAATACCAATTGTGAGAATTTACTTTTAAAGACAGGCTGCAAAGCAGGTCTGCCTTTAAAAGGACAACAGGCACACAGCAGCGCACACAGGCAAGTGCAGGAAATCTGCTGGGCCTCTAAACCTCCATGCCCCATTATATACTAGGGACTTATAGGTAAATTACATCCCCGGCCCTATCATCTATTAGGGACTTATAGGGTCTGTCTTTGCCAATTGCAAGTGTACCCTATTACATGTACCTTTTTAAACATTGCACTGGCCCTGGGCCTGGTTTGCAGAGGCCAGGGTACAGTCAGAGTCAGTTACCACCAGTATCATTCAGCAAAAAATGGGGGATGAACAGAGCAAAATTATGATATTCTAACACAGGCGCGTGGGCAAGGTGTGTAGGTGTGTGGTCCAGAGGTGCTTATTTGAAGGACCAGGTCTTCACCTTCTTAAGGAACTCAATAAGTGAGTAGGAGGCTCGAACGTGTTGAGGGAGGTCATGCCATTTCTTGGGTGCGATGTAGGAGAATGAGTGACCTCCAGTTTTGCTTTTGCAGATGCGGGGCGTTTCTGCGAGTGAGAGTGAGGTAGTGCGTAGGTTTCTAGTGGGTTTCTGAAAATGTATATGACTGTTCAGGTATTCTGGTCCTGTGTTGTGTAGGGCTTTGAATGTGTGCATCAGAAGTTTGAATTGGCAGCACTTGTGAATGGGGAGCCAGCGAACCTTCCTGAGGTACGGTATAGCGTCTTAGGTGAAGTATGAGTCTTGCAGCTGTCTTCTGGATGGTCTGGATTCTGTGTAGGAGTTGGTTGGAGATTCTGCCATACAGAGTGTTGCAGTAGTTCAACCTGCTGGTGATGAGAGTTTGTGTGACGGTCTGTCTGGTGTTCTGAGTCAACCATTGAAGATGTTTCGCAGCATGTGTAGGATGAGGAAGGAGGAGCCGTGCACTGCTTTGACTTGAGCCGTCATGTTGAGCTTATCATCTAGGATGATCCCTGGATTTCTTGCATGGTCTGTGTGTGTTTTTTCTAGCTCTCACAGCCAATAGGTGAAATCCCATGGGGTGGTCTTGTTGCTGAAGACCAGTATTTCTGTCTTGTTGTCATGAGCTTCAGACAGCTGGGTCACATCCAATCTGATACCATGGTCATGCAGTTGGTGAAGGTGGTTCTGGTGGTGTTTGTCTTGTGCATCAGGGGGAGCATGAGTTGGGTGTCATCAACATAGGTGATGTTGGTGATGTTTTGTGATTGGGTGATGTTGGTGAGCGGTGTCATGTATATGTTGAAAAGAGTAGTGTTGAGGCATGATCCCTGTGGGACACCACATATCAGTTTCTTGGTCTCTGATGTGAAGGGTGGCAGCCTGACCCTTTGGGTTCTTCCCGTGAGGAAGGAACAGATCCATTTAAGAGTAGATCTTTGTATGCCAATCTCATGGAGTCTTCTGATGAGGGTGTTAAGGGAGACAGTGTTGAAGGCCGCAGTGAGGTCAAGCAGGATGAGGGCCACTGTTTCTCCTCGGTCCAGTATGTTTCAAATGTCATTGATGGCCACAATGGGTGCTGTTCCGGTGCAGTGGTTTTTTTTCAACTCTGATTGTGTGTCATCTAGAAGATGGTGTAGTACAAGGTGGGTTGTGAGTTGCTTGTTAATGGCCTTCTCAATCTCTTTGGCTGGATAGGGGAGCATGGAGATGGGTCAGAAATTGCTCAGTTAATTTGTGTCAGCTGTGGGCAGCTTAAGGAGGGAGTTGATTTCTACAAGTTTCCATTAATCCGGGAAAATGGAAAGACATGAAGGAGATGTTGATGATATGGGTCAGGGTGGTGCTGATTGGTGAAGTTCCCAGGTTGTAGTTGTGGCGGGGGCATCAGTCCGTTGGGGCCCTGTTATAATGACAAGTTGTCCTTTCCCTTTAAGGACAACTTGTCTGTCACGAGCGCTTTCCCCGAGCGCTGTTTACCTTTGTCTTTCACTCTGCACTCTGGCGTTCTCATTCAAGCTGCCTTAACTGTACAATCGGCAGTTTGGATGACAGCACCAGAGGCAGCGGTTGTGGGTCGCTGTTTGTCCCACGCAACTCTTCAAATAAAGTTTACTTGAAATCTACCTACTGTCTGCTGCAGCCTACTTCCACATTTGGCGACGATTGGCGCAGCGACCCACCGACCGGATCTCCGCTCTGCCTTCTTTTTGCAAAATTCACTGATTCCTCGGAGCTTCGCTCACACGAAAGCGTTCCCGTCTTCTTTCTTTGTCTCCGCCCACTCATCTCCCTGGCGCAGTCATTGGACGGATTTCTACGACGCTGTACGCCCTGAGGGGAGGGATTTCCGGAAATGTGTGCAATCCCCTTGGCCCCCTCGGCGCAACGGCAATCTTCTCCGTTACCTAGCAACGCTAGCAACGCGAATATTTACTGGAAAGAAGTGTTTCCTCTTACAACCTTATACCTCGTCCAAAGGATCATTTCCTCCTCAGCGATTTCTTTCGCTGCAACGTGCGCACTTCAGCTGTCTTCATTCCTCTTCTGCCGGTAAGACCTGCCTGCGCTTCGGTGACAGGCACACCTTTACTGATTTTACTCTTTATGTGTTTTTCACGCACAATCAGTGACATACACACTATTTTCAGCACTATTTGAGCCTAACCTCTTCATAAGTAAAGGGGAAAAATACTATTTTGTGGGCAAATTTCATTTTCATGTACTTTAGGGTAATTTATTATTACAAATCACCCTTTACTCAATTTATTGTACCTTTTCAACATGGCTTCAAGCAATCAGCTACTTTCTATCCCTCACTTCTTGTCGGCTCCAGGGAAACCACACATTCCATGGAAACATTGGCTTGGCATGTTCCAGAATTACCTTATTGCCAATGACGCTATTGATTATGACCCTAAAAGAAAGTTTGCGTTATTATTTGGTCATTTAGGCTTTGAAGGACAACAAGTTTTTAACAATTTACCGCAAATTCAACCACCATCAGCAGCACAAGAAGGATGGAATGTTTATTCAGAGGGCATTGCTAGACTTACTAGAAAATTCGCGAAGAAAACAAAATGTAGATGAGTCTGTTGAAGATTACATATCTGCTCTGAGACAATTAGCCTCAACCTGCAATTTTGGCACTGTTCTTGATACTTGTTTAAGGGACCAGTTTGTCTACAGCTGCTACTCAAAAAAAATTCAGGAGAGACTTTTGGGTTGTAGAGATCCCACTTTGTCTGAGACTATTGAAATTGCTAAGGGCATAGAGAGGTCCATTATTTCATCTAAGGTTATGTCTAATGATACTTTTCCCAACAGTGTTTCAGTATCAGCGGTTTCAGAAGAAGGAGAACATATTTCTTCCATAGATGTAAGAAGTAAGCAATATAAAGTACCTTTTAAAAAGCCCAATATGGTTTGCTACAGGTGTGGTTCTCGCAGTCATATTGGAAATAATCCCAATTGTCCAGCCTCTAACAAACGTTGCACTAAATATGGCAAGATAGGCCATTTCTCTTCAGTTTGCAAGAGTATCAGAAACACAGTCAGGATAAGTTCAGTTCAAGTCACTCCTGAAACGTGTGCACATGATTTAGACAAGGTAACTCTCACTATTTCTTGTGATGATTCTGAGGAAATCTTTATCAAGGGTCCCTTTTGCGAAGCCATTGTCGCTCAAGTCCCACTAGAAATGATGGCGGATTCTGGCGCTCCCATTACTATCATCTCAGACAAACTCTTTGATGACAAGTGGGGAGATCGAGAATTGTCTAAACCTGACATACATCCCAAAGCTTTTGGTGATCAAGACATTTCTATGCTGGGTTACTTTATTGACGTTTTATCATGTTTAGGTAGACAGATCACCACCAAGATTTATGTTGCTTTGAAAGGTAAAAATATTATAGGTTGGAAGGATCTGGCTAGATTGGGAATCATTCTTGTTCCTGGAGCTGAAAATCCTATTGTTCTTGGTGAACATTCCATTTCATTTATTGAAGCTGACACTGAGACTAATGTACACAACATTCTTAGCAAGTTTCACAATATTTTTTCAGAAAAAATTGGCAATATTCTTCAGTTTGAACATTTTATTAAACTCAAACAAAATGTCATGCCAATTGTTCACAAAGTTAGGTCTGTACCACTTAGTGTTAGACATGATCTCAAACTCTTATTAGACAAACTTTGTTCTGAAGGGGTCATTGTGTCAACCAATTCCTCAGAATGGGTCAGTCCAGTGGTTATCATTAAAAAAAAAACTGGCGAGATCCACCTGTGTGTGGACTTGCGCACACTCAACAAAAACATAATCATTGACTGCCACCCTTTACCCAAGGTACAGGACCTTTTGGCAAATATTGGCTCAGCTAAAGTGTTCTCTTTATTGGACCTTAGGTCTGCTTACCATCAGATACCGCTTGCTGCAGAGAGTCAAGACCTTACCACCTTCATTACTCCTTTTGGGGCTTACAAATACTTACGGATGCCATTTGGTCTTGCCTCTGCAGCAAGTGTGTTCCAGAAATTTATGGACACCATACTTAGGAACATACCGGGTGTTCAAGCTTTCCAGGACGATGTTCTTATTTTTGCTAAATCCAAAAGGGAACACAATCTTATTTTAGAGAGAGTTTTGTCAATTTTTGAGAAAGTGGGCATCACTCTCAGAAAAGAAAAGTGCAAGTTCATGGTGGACCAATTAGACTACCTCGGTCACAATGTTTCCACACAAGGCATTAGCCCAAAAATGTCTCTTGTGTCTGCCATCCAAGATGCTGCACCTCCCAATAACAAAGACACTCTCCGTTCTTTCTTGGGTTTATGCGAGTATTATTCTCGTTTTATACATGGGTACGCCATCATTGTTCAACCTCTAAGGGAATTACTGCATAAAGGTAAAGCTTTTGAATGGTCTAACTCAGTACAGAATGCTTTTTCACAGGTCAAAAGTCTTATAACTTCTTCTCCCATTTTGTCACCATTCAACGCTGGACAACCCTGTTGTCTCACAGTGGACGCTAGTCAACTGGGGTTGGGGGCTGTCCTTTCTCAAAATATTGGATCTTGTGAATGCACCATTGCTTATGCATCACGCTCCCTGTCCACTCCAGAGACCAACTACAGTACGATTGAGAAGGAAGCACTTGCCTGTGCCTGGGCGGTTGAGAAGTTCAAAACTTATTTGTGGGGTACCCACTTCAAGATCTTTACGGATCACAAACCCCTAATTTTCATGCTCAGTGGCAATGGCTCAGGCAAAGCTTCTGCGAGATTGGTACGCATTATTTCAAAGTTACAGGAGTACAATTTGTAGATACATTATTTACCCGGAGGTAAAAATGGACGTGCCGACTGTCTCTCCAGAATGCCTATTGTTGACCCAACTCTGCCAGTAAGTGATGATGTTGAGTGTGTAGTAGCTCTTGTTGAGGACGTTTTTACCATGCAATCTCCTGTTTCTAAGGAGTCATGGTTATCCGCCCTTGGGAAGGATATTCTCCTTCAAAGGGTCATCACTTAAATCAGACAGGGTTGGCCTCACGACAGAAATTTGCCTCCTGATGTCAAACCTTTTGCACATGTTTTGGATGAATTGTCAGTTGTTGATGGTATGCTTCTTCGACATGATTTCCTGATTCCTCCACTTTCTCTTAGAGAGCTATTGTTTAGGAAAGGTCATGAGGGTCACATGGGTGTCTCTGCCACCATTCGAAATTTAAAACAGTTCTACTGGTGGCCAGGTATTGATTCACAGGTCAAAACATGGATTTCTGGCTGCAGTACATGTTTAATTTCTGACAAACATTGGAAAACTTTTGAACCTAATATTCATATGGTTCCCCTTCCTGCGTCTGTTTGGGACAAAGTAGCCCTTGATTTTGCCGGTCCGTTTGAAATTCTTCCAGGCAACAAAAGATATCTCATTGTCCTTGTTGATTATATGTCCAAATGGGTTTACTTCAATTTTGTTGCCTCGCCTGATACCAATTCCGTCATAAAGTTTCTCAAAGGAGTCTTCGAAGTTGAAGGTCCTCCAAGAGAACTTATCACGGATAATGGCACCCATTTCAAATCTCATCAAATGCTGGAATTTGTACAAAATTTTGGAATTAAACATCTTACCGTGGCTTTGTATTCACCATCATCAAACGGCCTGGTTGAACGGGTCAACAAATTCTTGAAAGAAGGAATTCAAACCGCACTTTCTGGTGGTTTTCATGTTGAAGAATTTTTGAGACAAAAAATTTGGAACTATCATGTCACTCCTCACAGCACCACAGGTGTTTCACCGTTCAAGATGTTACGAAATAGATTTGCTGCTTCTCAATTATGTCCAAATTGGGTGAAAGAACTAACTTCTTCCACTTGCAATTTCAAGGGCAATTGGGAAGGTGTTAGAGAAAATGTCAAACTTAAGCAATTAGCCACTTCAACTTATCATAAGAATGCCAAAAACACTAAAGACATACTATTTTGTGTTGGTGATTGGGTTCTAATTAAAAACCCAATAGAATTAGGAAAAGTGAATCCAAATTTACTCTTCCAGTGAAAGTTGTTAAAGTTTCAAAGAGTGCTATTTTATTAAATGGCAGAGGGTGGTGGAGTAGAAGAAGTCTTGTTAAAATTACTAATGAACAAGCTATCAAAATTGTTTCTGTGAAAAAACGAGGTATTTGTATTTCTGATATTGATTCTGTGCAATTTTACTTTGAAAAGCCTATTCCTTCCTCTGTAGTTTCTGATTCTCCATCACAGGACAGCGTCAATACCAATGTCCCTTTTGAGGTTCCTACATCAGTTTCATCTATCCCTGGTTCAAGTCATCAGGTTTTCATCATCTGCATCTCCGATTCCTGCATTAAGTGACTTGGATTTTTCAAATGCTTGTGGTTCTTCTCATGATTGCTTGGTTTCTGGTACTTCACACAGGTCACCACGTAATGTTTCTGTACCTCAAAGATTTAAAGATTTTTATTTGATGTAATATTTCATTTCTTTACTTTTCTTACGCCAACTGGTATGGGCACTTTGTTGCTCCTATTATGTTTTGCTTCCACCCACTGTTATGTATTGCACCTTTTCTTCTTGTTCAAAAAAAAGGGGGGTGATGTTATAATGACAAGTTGTCCTTTCCCTTTAAGGACAACTTGTCTGTCACGAGCGCTTTCCCCGAGCGCTGTTTACCTTTGTCTTTCACTCTGCACTCTGGCGTTCTCATTCAAGCTGCCTTAACTGTACAATCGGCAGTTTGGATGACAGCACCAGAGGCAGCGGTTGTGGGTCGCTGTTTGTCCCACGCAACTCTTCAAATAAAGTTTACTTGAAATCTACATACCGTCTGCTGCAGCCTACTTCCACAGGCCCCTGAGTGGATGGTTCACATGATAGCCACAGTGTTGTTTCTGGTGAGGGTTGTCCATACAGTCAGGTGGCTGACTTGGTTGGTGGTGGGTAGGTTAACAGTGAGTTCTCTGGTATTGGTTAGGTGTGTCAAGTTGATGTAGATGTTTGCGATTTTGCTGTGGAAGAAGTTGGATAGGTTGTCACAGAGTTGTTAGGAGGCAGCAATATTGCTGACAGTGGCTGACGGTGAGATGAAATCCTTGATGACTGAGACAATCTCCTTGCAGTTCTTGGAGCTTCCATCAATGCGGTCACTAGTGTTTTTTTCTTTGTGTCTCTAATTTGCTGGTGATAGCGTTTGAGTGCAGCCTTGTAGGTAGTTCTGTCAGTGGTGTCATGGCTGGCTCTCCATTTCCTTTCTAGCTGTTTACAGTGTCATTTGATGCCTCAAAGGTCTTCTGTATACAAGCTGGGCTGCTTGTTTGATCTACTATGCTTGTTGGGTTTGATGGGTGCATGGGAGTCCACACAGTTTTTAATCCAATTGTTAAAGTTGTTGATGTACTTGTCAAGATTGTCTGTGGGGCTAGGCTGATCAGTGCTGAGGGCGCAGAGCCAGTCTGCTTCTGTGATTTTGTTCCAGCCGTGGCTTGGAGTGCTGAACCTGGTAGGGGTGCTGACTTGAGGTGTGTTGGTCCATTTGCACTGTGTGGCAGAGTTGTATTTTATGCTATCACTTGTGGTGAAGATGGGGTCCAGTGCATATCCTGTGATTTGTGTTGGTTCTATGATGTACTGGGTGAGGCCAATGTTGTGCAAGCTTTCAAGATGTGCTGTGTAGTAGGGGTTGTTTCGGTCTTTGAGGTGAAAGTTGAGGTCACCTCACCGAGGAGAATGTAGGCTCTGGAGTCAATGGTGGGAGAGCCACAAAGTCAGTGATGTGTTTGATAAAGGTGGCTCAGGGTCCAGGTGGTTGGTAGGCAAGGGTTCTATTTAGGGTGAATTTTTCAGAGATTTTCAGATTGAAGTGTAGGTGTTCCAATGGTGATTCATTCTCTGTGGATGTTTTACATTTGATGGATTCCTTGTAGATGTTAGCAAGTCCTCCTCCTTACTTATGAAGGTGTTGTGCAGTTCCTATTAATCTGTGGGATCTACATAAACAAAATAATCCGTGGGATTTGCATAAACAACATAAACTTTGGGCAAGGTGCCTAGACTGATTCCGGGCACACCAGCAGGATATGTTGGCCTGGAGACCAGCTAGCTTTCAGTTCCACCATAAGCCCCCCTAACCTTACCTGGCTTCTGGCAACCACTGAACATGCCAACCCTGACCACTCAGGGATCGTGGAAACAGATCAGAACCTCCCTCTGAGTCACTCCTGCTTACTAGTGCTCAGAGAAATATACAGAGAATACACAATGGTACCTTTTCAATATATTTATTGAACCAATGTTATTCTTGTATAGAATACATGTGCTGCGATAGACAGAAGCAGATGAAAGTGATTACAAGCACCAAAAGAGTAAATAGTAGATATCGTTCTACCACTGTGCTAAAACAGTGTATATTTGCATGTGTATAAACAAGGCAGTCATCAGGCGTACTCCTACTATGCAAACCGTACTCTGTGTGTACCTAGAGTGTTTGTAGGTGTGAAGCCAAGAATCCTCTCAAGGGATGATCCAACCCCATTACCTGGCAGGAGAGAATGTAGGACCCCGTCTTTGTCGCAAACTGGACACTCCTCACGGAGATGTCAGACCGCTGCCTGGTGAAGTCTTAGAATGTGGGGACCCTCGGGGTCAGCTGAAGGGCCTCCTCTGCTAATCTTTTGGGATGCTCATTATTTACAATAGAAAGCAGCCTTGCAATGTACGTATAGATTATCCATGTTATGGATATGTAGATAGCCCTGTTGCCCCGTGAATGAAGATAGAAGACTTTTGTACATAGTGTGTATAGAGGCTCTGTACAAGATGTTCGGGCATTGTGATAATGTTATGCGAAGCTAGATGTGTAAGCAAAGGAGCTTCAGAGAAACTAACCAACATTGTTATGCATGCAAATATGTGCAAGCGTTCATGGCAGAAATGTTATTGTGACAAAGAGGACAATGTAAGAAATGACCAGCTTCACTACATGGGCCTAACCCGGGCACATAACACCCACTCCTCAATATATAAAAGCTATATAAAAGCCAGCAGGCCATAATGATGTTAGGTTAAAAAGTTAAGAAACTACTCCTAGAATCATCTAAAAGCAAGCTTCCCTTTAAAATATTCATATAAAATCCTTAAAGTCATACTATTTGAAATCCCTAGCACTCAGAAAGACACGATGCCTAGAAAAAAAAAAGCTGTTTTGATTCATTTTGTTTAAAAAACAGGCCAAATGGTTCGCAACACATGAAAAAGCCAATTGTTTATGTGTCTCGAGTGGTAGGCGCAACATTGCTGTTGTTCACAACAGCAGACGACGTTCCCAGAGACGCACCTCGAAGCATGTTTATGGAGCAAACGTGATTCCAGCCAGTCCCCACAGCAGCCGCTGAGGGAGGGACTGCATCCTGTAAGCGTATCGTAGAGCCGGTGTCCATTTCACTGGGAGCCAAAGCATCCCACGGTGGCTCGAAGAATGCATTCATCAGCAATGGAATACGCTGGGGACAATCCCCATGGGCCTTTAAGGGATCCATCAGTACTTCAATGTCCAGTGGTGCAACGGATTGTGATCTGAGGCATAGATCCAATATGCATTTATGGCTGCAAAGCAGGCAGTGGAATACAAGTTGTACACAGTGAAGCCAAACAGGCCTGAAGGACGAGAAGCAGTGCTCATTTAGTTCTCTAAGCCGAGGTGTGCCGAAGCAGTGTACCATGTGCTCACAGCATTGCAGCAACAGAAGTGCTGTCTCCATTCCGGGTTGAACTGGGACGTCCATTGTGGAACAGAAAAATTAAAATCAGGATTCCCGCCACAAGTAGGTGGACAAGCGGGAGCCTTCCAAAAACGCTTCCCAACACTGAATGTATGAAAGATGGTATAACTCTGGAAATCGTCTGAAAGGTGCTAACCAGTTCAGAGCCAATACATTTAAAAAAGTGCACTATTCCCTTTGTATCAAACATATTAAAGATACAGTGAACCAGCTCCCCAAAATGCAGCGGGAAATTAGTGTGGAGTAGTGTCTGTATCTCGGACGAGGACCTTGCAACCTGCAGATCAAACATCTCTACAGCTGAAGTTAAGGCCACATCCTTTTGAAAAAGCATGGCTTTCAGTTCCCTCAGACAATCAAAACGTATGTTGGATATATATATCGAAGGCCATAGCATTGCCTCCCTAACTGTGCGGGCAGGTAGAAACAGTACTTGTGTGCAACAAGTGACTATGGAATTAACCGTTACCAGATATGCGATGCCCGGTTCCATTCCACAACAACCTTGATTATTCAGCATCAAATAGTTCCCATTTTAGAGCAGCTTGAAAATCGGATGAATCACGGCACCTAGAGAACCCTTCAGATAACTGGACAAGTTCGCAACTGAAGAATTTCATGCCCCATGAAGAGAAAATGAAACATGTAAGAAAAAGAGAAAGAAGAAAAGAGAGCCCAATATTATTTGGGCACAGGATACCCATATATACAATATTTCACTGAAGTCAAGATTTTTTTTAAATTATTATTAATGAAATTAGACAAACAATCATAAGACAATGATGGCGCTCATAGGTTTACACAAACAGTACAAAAAATACAGTGTATAATCAAACAAAAGTGGCTGAGGGACAATATACAAGGGCGGGCTTCAGAAAAAACAGAAACAGCACACAGCAAAAGAATGCATCCTCTTCATTTAGGGCCACATTAAAGCATCGACGGCGTTTCGACCAAAAATGAACTTAGAAGGTCATCATCAGGACAAGACAATAAACTTAGGAGCGTCCAAGCAATTTTCAATAAAACATCTAAAAAAGAAAAAATATGTACATGGGTATCAGGAATATTTAAAATAGCAACAGTCACTATTACGAAAACATAGTGCAAAAAAGTTTAGAATAAATGCGCAAAGAAAAAGATCCAAAAATAAATAAGGGATAAGCCAAAACCGAAAGACCCACAACTGATACAAAGTCAGAGTCAGTGCGACAAAAGATTCAGTCAAGTCAGACAATCCATTTCCAAAGAGAGAATTAAGTAAGTGAAACCTACTAAATGATATATTCAGGGACTAATACAGATGAGAAGTCACATGAAGAGCCAAAACTCCGTACGGATACAAATTGAAACGTTCCATATTGAAACTGCAGAACTGCCAGTTCTCAAAGTGTGAGAATGTGGGAATACGAGGTGTGTTCAAATCCTTCATCTTGGCTGTTCCAAGACAGGAAGTTTGTTTCACTGTATTATTCAGGAAAATTATCTGATGTGGTATGAGGCATGCTCTGAAAAAGACCTCAGTTCCCTGAACCTGCCAATCTTTTGTGCCTCAGACAGATTTGTGTCTATGGTGTCTTTCCAAAAGTCGAAACCCTATACAGACAGTTGGGAAATAAAGGAAGCATAGTATATCAGCTTGGTGTTTTTTAACATATTTTTCTTTGCAGGTGTAGGTGCAAGCCAATAATAATAGGAGGCTGGGTCTGATGTGTCAAAGCCAGAAAAATAAGCAAACTTTTATGCAAATGTTTTTGAACTACCATTTGGTAGTGTTGCACAGTGTTCCCATTGAGTATAATTATAAACAGCATGTGGGATACTAGCTTTGTGTAAATAATGGTGACCATAATTTTTCCATCATAAAATTCATCATTAGAAAATGCTGGTGATTGCTCTAGATCTGCAAGCAAATTGTGCACAGTGTCAATGTCCCAATCATCAGAGAAAGTACTAGAGGTGATGATATAGTTTAAGGAAATTTTAAACAAATATGGTATTTTTAAAGGTTCAGTAGGACCATACACATCATAGAATACCCTGTCACACATTATTCTTTCTGGAACAGGAACTGCTGTAATGTTCCCTTAGTTCATGGTGCAAAGATGCATGTGGTTTCAGAACCAAGTTCACAGGTTGTACTGCAGAACGTTCTGGGAGATAGTGTCCATTCAGAAGTAGGAAAAAGACAGTCACCAAACCAATACAAAAGACAAAGAAAAGTAAACCAACTATTATCCAGAGATCTTACCAATGACTAACAAAGTATGTCTTTTTCAGCCAAAGATAGAGGGTTTACACTACTAACTTGAAAGGGAGAGGCGGTGGTGGCAGCTCAGGTTCACTTGAATTCGATGAGAAGTCGTCATAATGCACGAAGAAGCCATACGCTGTCTGCTCTTTTTTTGGCAGCTCAGCAGGTTTTGTAGAGCTGGGAGATGACTGGATCTGTGGCATATTCACATAGACATTGTCCATTTTTTGAATTGTGGTTCCTGTACTCATTGACTGTACAGTCGTAGTTGTTTTATCAGGAAGAAGTAGTACTTTATTGTTGTTTACAGCTTCTCTTTGGAGAGGGGAATCTTCTGAAGTTATTCAAGCTTCCATCTGAGCTTTCTGAAAGGTAGCGAGAGGAGTGTAGCAGCTACCCAGGAGCCCACATGGCCTACTGTTGAGAATCGTCCACATAGTGTTGCTTGATCAGGTCAATGGAGACAAACCTTTTGTCTCTGTGACCGGCAAGGGGCGGATGAAGTACAGTTCTGGTAAGATGGCCCAAATTCTATCTTGCCTGCAATTTTTTCTCTAACCTGGTCCCCAATCTTTGGGACCCAGGCAGTTCTTGCTGGTACAACCTTCACTTCTCCAGTGGTGGTGCATTTTACTTGGACGTTGCTTTGTGCACCCCAGAATTCATTGAGTTCCTGTAAAACAGCCAGATGTTCTTTGATGTCAAAAGGTGTTTCCGTCACCACTGTGCTGACATTATTGATGTCTGGTACCCACATTCTCACACCAAACAGGACTTTGTATGGAGTATGAACTCTAGGGATTTTCTTGGCATGTTATTGAGTGCCCTCTGGACCCCATATAGGTGATTGGTTCAACTGCCACCGAGCCTAATACCGTTGCTGTTAAGGACTGCTTAAAGTCATGGTCTTTCCTGCCAACTACATAATTTCCCTCGCGATGGTAGGGGGAGTGGTACTGCAAGGCCACACCCAAACTTCCCATGACTTCTGTGTACGCCCTAGAGCTAAACGCTGGGCCCTGGTCGGAATGTAGTGTGCGAATTGCGTATGTCTTAATGAAGACTCGCAAATCCTTTAAAACAGTTCGAGTGTCAGCCAAGCACTGTGCCAAACCCACAGGAATCTGGAGCAGGAATCCACTGGTACCAAGATGTACTTGTAGGCCCCATATGAGTGTAAGGGGCCGCAGAGATCCAAATAAACAACTGCCAGAGGCTTGTCTGAGATCAATAAAGGTGTTTGAGGTGGACATGCTACGGTTGAGCCTTTCATCTGTTGACATTTGAGGACAAAGTCCTTGATCTGTTTTGTTTGACCTGGCCACCAATAGCGCTGCTTGAGTAATGAGACTGTAGCAGTAACCCCAATCTGTGATCAGTGTTTGGTATTTTCTCTATCCCCCACTCCTGGAATCTGAGCATACGGAATATTTTGTGCATTTACTTGTAGGAGTACTTGAGTGCGAAGCCTTTTGGCAGGTGGGTGTCGTTGCAAGCAGCATTGACGGCCACCATAATGTCTCTGTCTAACCTCATACTTGACCGAGTGATTGCAGCAACAGCAGCAGTACGAACTGTTGCCTTAGCGGCTTCATCAGCCATGAAATTCCCATCACAAGCCGATGACTCAATGTGTGGATAAAATGAGCCCATGGCAAGCATTCTTTCAGCTTTGCCATTGGTTCCCAAAGCAGCTTGTGCTTGATTGTGCAACCCTTGGAATCTTGAAATTCATTCTGGCCATAATAGTAAAGATATTCATTATAGGAATGGGCACAGTAGTATGAATCGCACACTATAAGTGTCAGGAATTCGTGCTCCATACTTTGTAGTGCTAATATCCGGGCTTTGAGTTCTGCCAGGTGCGCTGTACAGTCCACTAGGGACTGAGTGTGTGTTTTTTAAGGACAGAACTTTCTGTCATGCATGTACCCCTTTACGATTGTGCATGCCGCAGAATATTGGTATTGTGTCCCTACGGCAGGCTGAGCAGATCCATCGATATAAATGATGTATTCATATCGATCTAGCAGCATTATTTCATTCGGCAGAGGATATTCTTGTTCGTACTTCAGGAATGCTTGTGTTTTTAGTGTAGAATCAAACCGGTAGTCTACATCTGTTGCAGTGAGAGAGTTAGTCCATTTTATCCATGGTGGATGTACTGCATTCGCATTTGGAATGCTTGCTTTAGTAACGGTCTCTAAGGTCGGTACAGGGGTAACAACAATTATTCGCCTACCCTGAGTCAGTGCTCTCTCTCTCACTAGAGCAGTCTGTACTGCTGTGTGAATTTTCTTAGTGTGTGCAAAATGCATTTCACAGTTTGTGTACAAATGTGATTTGTATGCTTTGGGTACTGTATCACCTTCACTGAAAGTGATATATGTGTACCTGGTTGGTCCAGCGACTACGCGGATCACTAGGTTAGTTGAGTTTGCATGTGTGTGCAAATGTTTGGAAGCTATCATATCAGCTTCTATGGATCGTAAAATGTTTGTACGTTCCTGTGTCCAATGATTGATTGAAAAACCAGGTCTGATCAAGTCGTAGAACGGCTTCAATCATTCTGTGTAATCCAAAATGTATGTTCTGCCAAAATGTAAACATCCTAAAATGCATTGTAGCCTTTTCAGAGTCGTTGGAGGTTGGAGCAGTGCACATTTTTCCCCAAAATGTGCTGCCAGGCTTTTGCCTTAATTTGACAACTCATATCCCAGAAACAGGACATTGAGGTGGGCAATTTTTGATTTTTTTAAATTACATTTATAGCCCAGGTGAGCAAACCCTAAGATAATGTGGTTTACTCTAGCCAAGTGTTCCATTAACTAATCGCCTATCAGATAAATATAATCTACATAGGACAATACCTCTCCTCAAAAGTTTGAAGTAACTCTGTTATCCTGGCTGAGAACAGCCCAGGGCTTTTCTTATACCCTTGAGGTAAATGGCAAAAATTGACGTTGTGAACCTAGCGTTGAGAATGCTGTCAAATATCTGCTTCCAGATGCTATATTCTGGCAGAAAAATCAGTTTGAGATATCTAGTGTTGTTTTGTATTTCTTCCACACAATGTTATTTATTAGTGCAGCACTACGTGCATTTTGTACTGCAAATGTGCGTGTAGAAGTGTTCAAATGTCTGTAGTCTAAAACTAGACAGTATGAATTGTCCGGTTTTATTATGGGAAACAAGGGATTATTCATGGACAAGGTGCAACTTTCTATCACACCTTAGTATTCAAGTTGTTCAAGGATTTCCCTTACTTGTTTTTTAGCTTCATGCTTTATTAGGTACTGTCTCTGGGTTTGAGGGGCTGATTTTAATGGGATTTCATGATGAGGAGACTCATCATCCCACCCAACATGATTGCGAATAGTGCAGGAGCTAGCGCTAACACCCACTCCGTGGCATATGAATGTTTAACTGATTCTGGAACGAGGTGAGAGAAAGCAGGCAACATTACTGTTTCTCCCATTGGGCACTCCATTACAAACTCAGGTGGGCAATGCTTTTCAGCCAAAAGAATGTCATAACCATATGTCAGGTTCTCCCAAAAGAGAGTCTCGATGTTTTTTGGGCTGTCCCGCTTTATTTAGAGCGTTGTTTCGTATAAATGATGTTGGACACTTACCCTTGTATCAGGGTTTTCCACCATGATATGCTTATTCAGTGCTACTACCACCAAATAATCCATCAGGTTCCTGCAAGCTATTGTGACTTCTATCATGCTGTCCAGCATCGTCACTGCCCATTCCCCATTCAGAAGCAGAGTACTCAGCAGCCTGAGTATGTCTTATTTTAATCCCTGCTACCTTCATTTTTAATTGAGGTTTAGGAGTCTTTTGTTTGTCTTCTTTGTTAAGGATGTAGTCTGAAGTGCGATGTATTTCCCTTTTTCGGCTTCACAAGCTCTTCTAATCTTCACTCTGTCCGTCCACCTCTCTCCGAACGTGTATCAGATGAATCCTGAAAGGAACGAGAGGACTGTGTATCAGTATCTTGATACCTGTCAGGCTTTTTTAATGTTATCATGGTTTCTAAAATTTTATTTCTTGTCAGTGGTTTTCTGTTGAGGAGACCCACCCCATGATTAGTCTTGATTTTTTTTGTTTTTTTGTTTATTGTCCCATTTCTTCTTGGAAGAATCGGGTGCATGCTTAGAGATATCCTTCTCAGAATCACTCTTAACCCGAGGTTTCCCAGATCTGGCTCCCAGATTATCTCTGCCTAGTGTAGCATAGGTTTCTTCAGTAATCTTATGCGATTCCCACTCCTGCTGTGCAGGAGTGACCTCCCTCAGGCGTTGGTGTATAGCCAACGCTGCTGCTTCCCCTTTTATGTTACTTAACATAATGGCTGATACTGCGGGAAAATTGCCCATCAGTTTAATTCCCAAGTCCAGGGCAGGTGCTGCCCCGTACTCATTCTGCATTTGTTTCAGTACTTCAGGTAAAACTGCTATTGAAGGGGTACCATGTGTTCTGGTGTAAACTACAGCGAAGACTGTACTCCAATTAGCACAATCTTCCACCGGGAGAGCCATCCTCATTGGCAAGCAAATTGTTAATATTCTGTGTTTTTCTTGCAGGCCCATATGGGGAAAAACTGCTTCAAGCTGACTTATTTTCTGTGTTATCCAGAACGGAATTTGCTCCCGACTGGTGGGAATTCTTTCCATTACGGCGTTCAGCGTTTGGGGGTTGATACCCGTGTTAGCCAATTGTGGTTGTGTGGCCTGAGCAGTCAGCATAGGGTTTACTGTCAGAGTACTGGATTTCGTAAAGTGTTTTTATTTCTGCTGCATCTAAATTAGAAAGATTAGGATGCAGTGTATAAACCACTGGGACCGGACAAGTCGCTCCTTCTTTACTGAGCGGATCGAGTCTCACATTTTCTACAGTATGGGGGAGGGCACCTATAAACCAATTTATGTGTTCTTGGTAAGTTAACGGAATTTCTATGTCCACATATGGAATGTATTCCCCTGGTGTTTCATCTTCAATGTAAGTGTGAAACAATTGTGTGAGTGCATCCGCAGCCGGGAATTTAACTCAAGAATAGAACCCCTCTGTTCTGAATGCTTCGTGTGCCTCAACTATGAAGGTTACGTCCCCACCCGTTGCCGGGAGGCCATAATGTATTAAATTCATAGTAACTGCATGTCTGCAATTTTCTGTAATGTTTACAGCAACTACGTCTTCTCCACTGGCTTCTCCGTTTATAAACATTGTGTGGAGAGAGAAGAAATGTAGTAAATTAATTTATGGAGATAGGGTTAGCACAATGTGGGATTTTTTTTTATCCTACAAGCTTGAATAACCTACACCCAATACATGGGGTATACCTACTCAGCTGAGGCGGATTTCCCTTCCCACCGCGGACGTCTCCGGTTTGGAAGTGAGTAGGGGTCTCTGAGAAAAGCACAACTGAACTACTTAGATATATCATTAAATAAGAACCTAATCAACGTTGTTGGCACCATATCGTGTAGTTCCTACTAATCCTTAGAACCTGTGCGTTTGTTGGACAGCATAAACTTTGGGTGAGGTGCCTAGACTGATTCCGGACACCCCCACAAGAAACGTTGGCTTAGCAACCAGCTAGCTTACTCAGCCACCATAAGCCCCCCTAACCTTATCAGGGAGCAAATGGCTTCTGGTAACAACTGAACATGACAACCCTGACCCCTCAGGGATCGTGGAAACAGATCAGAACCTTTCACTCAGTGCTCAGAGAAATATACCGAGAATACACAGTGGGACGTTTTCAATATATTTATTGAGTGGGATGTTTCAATATATTTATTGAGCCAACATTATTCTTGTATAGAATACGTGCTGCGATAATCAGTAGACAGAAGCAGATGAAAGTGACTACAAGCAACAAAAGCATAAATAGTAGATATAGTTCTACCATGGCGCTAAAACAGTATATATATTCAGGCATAAAAATAAGGCCGTAATCAGGCGTACTCCTACTATGCAAACCCTACTCTGCGTGTACCTAGAGTGTGTGCAGGTGTGAGGCCAAGAATCTCCCCAAGGGACGATCCAACCCGGGAGAGAATGTAGGACCCCGTCTTGGTCACAAACTGGACACCCCTCATGGAGATGTCAGACCACGGCATGGTGAAGTCTCAGCATGCAGGGACCCTTGGTGTCAGCTGAAGTGCCTCCTCTGCTAATCTTTTGGGATGCTCATTATTTAAAATAGAAAGTAGGTTTGCGATGTATGTATAGATTCGCGATGTTATGGACACGTAGATAGCCCTGTCGCCTCGTCGATGAAGATAGAACAACATTTGTACACAGTGCCTACAGAGGCCTTGTAGATGATGTTCGAGGATTCCTGATAATGTTTTGCAAAGCTAGATGTGTAAACAACGTAGTTTCAGAGAAACTAGTCCAACATTGTCGTGCATGCAAATATGTGCAAAGGTTTATGGCAGAAATGTTATTATGAAAAAGAGAACAATGTAAGAAGTGAGCAGCTTCACTACATGGACCTAACATGAGCATATAACAAAGGCTGTCCTGTTGAGTCATTTTGTAGCTTTCTGGGATTGCTGTAGCAATGTCCATAGCCGATGAATGGTTGAGCCAGGTCTCTGTGATGAAGAGGTTGTGGGGTGTGTTTCTGCTAGGAATGTCCCATATTTCAGTTGTGTGTTTGCTGAGTGATAGTGTATTGAGAGGCATGCATGCAAGTCAGAGTTAATGCACAGGTTTGCTATGGCGTGTGAAGTAGTGTGGAAGTGTAGGCATTGTTGGTGTTTTTTTTATAAATTAAGGGGCTTATTTACAAGAGCCTTGCACCACTTTTGCGTCATTTTTAACATGGGAAAAGTGACGTACGGGTGGCGCAAGGGGCTTGTAAATCTGCCCCTAAGTCTCTAGCTAGCAGAGGTATGCACCCTGTCCAAGTAAGGACCACAATCCTAGACAGGGTAAGCTAGATACACACTTAAAGATAACCGTGCTTACCCTCTGGTTGCTTTGCACAGAGCAGTCAGGCTTATCTAAAGAGGCAATGTGTAAAGTATTTGTGCAGCACACTCACACACACACACACTGTAACACAATGAAAACACCACAAAAATACTCCACAAGGTTTTAAAACAATAGAGAATAATTCAATGAAGAAAACAAGACCAAAATGACAAAAATTCAATATTAATAACTGGAGTTATTAATTTTTATAAAGAATTAACCAAAACTTTTGCTTAGAAGTCAGTAGCGCTAAGGGGTTACTTGAGGTTGTGCTACACCGGGGTAAATACAAAGTTCAGGCTTTGGAGGGCAGGCCAGCTACAGGACTCAGGCAGGACCCGCTGACAAAGTACCTTGGATGGAGCAAGTGTCAACGTTGAGTTTTGATGCGAGGAGTCAACGAGGCGTTGTGCCGCTCTCATGGATTGAGGCGAAGCATCGGCCCAATCCATGAGGTCGATGAAGGCTTCGGCGTCGAACCCCTTTACAATGCAGGTGCTGTGTTATTGTCAAGCCATGCAGTCTGTCAAGACGATGACATTGATCGGCTCCTGTGTCGGAGTCAAAGGGCACTGTGTCGGTTCCGATCTGAGCAAAGTCGTCACTGCATCAACTTTGCTGGTTCTGAACATCAGACAACACCTTTCAGGGTCCCAGGACTAGATTGGCACCACTTGGCAGGCAGGACTCACAGATGGCAGAGTCCAGGTACTGTTGCAGAGTTGCAGGAAGTCTCTGATGGCCCTGAGACTTCAGAACAGGGGGCAAGCCAGCAAGCCATTCGATTTACTCTGGGTTCAAGTGAGATGGTAACAATCCTTATCCTCAGCAGGGAAGAGCTCAGCAGTCAGGAGGGCAGCTCAGCAAAGCAGAAATCAGTTTCTTCAGAGCAGCAGTCAGGCAAATGGGCATTCCTTGTGGCATGGCTGTATTTTCTCCTGGCAGAGTTCTTCACAGGTCCAGTAGTGTGCTGTCCTGGTAAGGTCAGAGCCCCAGTACTTATACCCAAATGAGCCTTTGAAGTGCGGGTGACTTCAAAGTAGGCCCTTGAAGTGCACATGTCCCCTTTCATCCCAGTCCAGACTATCTGAAGGGGGTAATCAGCCCTTTGTGTGGGAACAGGACACTGCCTAATCATGTGTAAGTGTCAGCTCCCCCTCAGCTCCCCTTCCCTCCTCCTGCCCAGGAAGAGCTATCAGAACGCAGATGAGTTCTCTCTCACACCCACCCTTCCTGTGTTTGTGGCTGTCAAGAGGGGATGCACAAAGTGTAGCTGTCACCCATCTCAGACTTTTGTTGGAGACAGGCGTCAGACACATAATGTTAAGAGCAGAGAAATGTCCACTTTCTAAAAGTGGCATTTCTAAAACAGTATTGTTAAATCCAACTTTACCAGTACAGAGGATTTATCATTACCGTTCCAAAGATATGAAACATGATGCAGCTACTCCTTTCTAATCAGGAATTACAGCTTAAAAGTGTTTTAAGGAATTCCCAATGCTAGCCTATGATTGGAGTAGGTCTCACAGTAGTGAAAAATGAATTTAGCTGTTTGTCTTTACCAGGACATGTAAAACTTAACTTTTACTTTTACTTACACAGCATTCTTCCTTTAGGGCTATGTAGAGCCCTCCTTAGGGTTGACTTATGTGTAATAAAAGGGGATTTTAAGGCTTGGCAAGTAGTTCTAAATGCCACATCGAAGTGGCGGTAAACTACACACACAGGCACTGCAATGGCAGTCCTGAGACAGGTTTCAAAGGCTACTTATATGGGTGGCACTATCAGTGCTGCAAGCTTGCTAGTAGCATTTAGGTTACAAGCCTTAGGTATATGGTATTCCAATTTACAAGGGAGTTATAAGTAAACTAAATATGTCAATTGTGTATACACCGATGTTACCATGGTCAGCAGTGGTAAAGTGCTCAAAGTCCTAGAGCAAACAAGTAGGTCAGAAAAATATGAGGAGGAAGGCAAAATGTTTAGAGTGACCATTTTAGAGAGGGCCATTTTCCATTAGTGCTTAGCACATCTAACTGGGTCCCTGTAGCTGGCCCGTGCTCCATCACAGTTGGCCAGAACTTTGGCCCTGTCCACCATGACCAGATACCCACAGTTGGAGCTTTATGCTTTTTTGCACAATTTTTACTGAATCTTTAAAATTGAATATCTCCGGTTCTGCTGATTGTTTTTTTTTTGTTTTGGTCTTGTTTTATTTGTTAAAGGAAGCACTATTTTTCTAAACTAGTGTGGGATGTTTTTGTGTGGTGTTTTCACTGTTATTGCTTTAAGTGTTGTACTAATACTTTACACATTGCCTCTAAGTTGAACCTGAATGCTCAGTGCCAAGCCACCAGGGGGATGAATACAGGTTCATTTGGGGTTCGCTTGTGCCTTAACCTGACAAGGATTGTGCTTGCTGCTTGATGAGAACTTACAACCCAGTCAACCAGTAACCCAGTTTTTTACACTGGTGTTCAGCGTTGAGGACAGGACTTGTGTTTGTACTGTGCCATACAGTGACTCGGTGTACACTACCATCCAATATCTAAGACCAATTTGAGTTTAAAGTCTCCCTGATTGACTTTTTTTGATTTTTTAAAATTCTCTCTCTGTCTGGTGTGCCTGAATCTACCTTTACAAGCATGGAGTTTGGACTGGCAAACATGAGGTCCTACACTGTGGCCCAGATCAAGGAGTTCTGTAAAAAGAGGGGACTTCCACCATGAAGGTGGAATTGCAAAAGGTACTGAGGACCTGAGCAGACGTCCACCAGTCACTTGCTACACCAACAGATGGAGACAATGAGATGGACAGGCAGAAAGAGGATATGGGTCTCAGTCCTGGGGGACTGCAACCTGCTGAAAGGGATCACTTGACCCCTGATTTGGATCTCCATGCAAGAACAGGGAGCAGTGTATCTTCCCGCAACCTTGACCCCAGAGGAGCTGATGGAAAGGAGGGAGGAGAGAGAGTACAGGCTGGAGATAGCCAAGCTCAGGATGGAGGCGAAGAAGGCTGAGAGGGCCTTGGAGGAAAAAATGTTGGCCCATGAACTGATTATGAGGTGGATCTCAAGGCCAGACAGGCAGAGTCCAGCATTGTTGATGACAGAAATTTTAGTGTCTGAAGGAGAGAAAAAGGTCTGCACCCCCAAGGAACTGGTGCTCAGTTTTGTGGTGGGGGTGATATTGCCAAATGGTTTCCTGCCTATGAGGGAGCCCTGATAGTTCACAAGATCTCTAAAGAGCAATGGGGGTTGTGGGTGAGACACACATCTTACTTTAGAGGTTGGGGATCAAACCAGGTACACCCCTATGAAAGCCATCTTTATTGCTAAGTTTGACCCATGAAAAGGACCGTCAGAGGTTCAGGGTCAATCAGGAGCTCCCCACATTGTTCTGGGTGGATTTTATTGACTACTCTAGCAAGGCACTGAATAGTTGGGTGTGAGGCAGCAAAGTTATTGACTACCGTGGGTCGTTCAACCTAATCTTGGAAGAGCACATGCTCAGTGTTTGCTTTTCGAAGCTGTGCCAACACCTAGATGAAAGCAAGCTGACTGACCCCAGAAAGCCTACTGAGGAGATGGACCTATGGGACAGCACCAGAGGGTCCAAAATGTATCTGGGGAGACTCACACAAGGGTCGTCAGGGGTAACACCAGAAGAAAGAGAGGGGGAAATAAAAATAAGGAGTTTTTAAAAGTCCCCCAAATATAATATAATATAATTCCCAAGGGAAGAGTGGTAACCAGTCCCAGTCTGAGGCTAAAACAAAAAGTATGGGTACTCCAAGGGTGACTCCAAATGCCCCAAGAGGGCACAGCCCCCCACTGGTGGGCAGACACCTGGGTTTGTGAGTGTAGCACTCGAGAAGGAGATAGTCCCAGTTAGCCTGGAGGAGCAGACTGAGGTGACCCTGGTTTTCCTGGGCAATATGGAGATTGTTAGAATAGAGAAATTCATGTTTATGCATTGTTTTACGTAACTTAGCATTTGCGGCGCCATTTTCTATGTAGGCGGCATTTTGAGTCCTAATCGAAACTAATTCTTTGTGGATTCTGAGAAAAGGCCTCTGTTAAGTTTCTCTTCCCCGAGGTTGGGTTTTGCTTCACTAATGAATAGACTGATCTTATTAGCGCATACCTTTCTAGCTAGATAGAGGCCTTCTTCCACTTGTCTAGTGGCGGGCACGGGCAGAACGACCTTGAGTAGGAGATAGTGTGTGCCCGGCCTTAGAATTGAAACTTATCCTCTGTACTCCTTTGTTCAGCTACATCTGTCTGGAAAATTCCATTGTGGGCGTGTTTTCATTTAGTTCCGAATGTACATTATGTATCTTTATGCTTGCTGACGTTAGTCCCTCTGCAGCACTCCTAGTGACTGGCAGACTGGGCTCCACTCTGAGTACCTGAAATAAACAGATATTGGTTTGTATTCTCTACTGTCTGACCGACTCTTCATTTGGTATGGAAGGCTGAGAGGTGGTCTTGTGTGACCCGGGTGACCCTAATCGGGTCACTTCCTTCAGTTGGCACCCGAACAGAGACTTCTTCGAGGAGAGTGATGCATCCCCTTCCGCAGACAGGGGGGGAGGTTGAGGCCATCGTCAGGTGGGACTGACGGTTCTGGGATCCCTGTAAGAGGAGCACTGATTGCTCGCAGCTGCCCCTTCCTTCCTGCCGGATGGTGCCTCGCCCAGTGGTCAAACCGACTGGAGTCCTAAACGGCGAAACCCTTGGATCTGACCGTTTGGTCTGAAGAGTCGTCTGTGGAGAATTAGTTCGCTTGACCTGCATATATCAGGTGAGTTTGTTTTGGTTCTTTGTGGATATGGTACAATTTTGGTTTGAATTTGGTACGGTCTGAGGACCGTCTTTGGGATAAAAGCATTTGAAATTGCTTTGCCAGGCATAAATAGTGAACTTGTTTTCTTTTGAGAATGCCTGGGATCAGTAAAGTTTTCTTTGTGCTGTCGCTGTTGTTCTGCAGATGCTCGATTGGAAGAAGCGCAGTCAGCACCTCCAGAAGGCACTCCAAATTTTGATATGCATGTGAAGCATGGTCTTGGCCCTATTATGTTTAGTACATTATGGCACAAATATACGAGGGACAATGCTGAGTTGCAGTGGCCGTTGACTGGCACTTTTAATGAACAAAACATTGGGTATTTACTGGAACAGTTATTTAAGAGATGTAGTAGACAGTCTATGTTTGATTCCCTCAGAACGTGGCAGAAAGCAGCTAGGCAGAGACGATTGAAGACGGAGAAGGAGGAACGGAAAGAGAAGATGCAGACGCTGACTCAGAAAGCTTTGGCATATGATAGAGAGAAACAGGAAAAGAGAGTTAAGTGTGAAGATAGGAGATTTTGATTGCATGTTGATAAATCAAACTTGGCTCAGGAGAAAAATGACACTTTTGTGGAGGAATTGTTAGAAACCCGGCCCCCGCCCCCATATGCCCCGCAGAGGATATATCCTACTGTCCCCTCACCATCGCAGCAGCCTGCTACTCCTGTTTCAATTGTCCCTGTCTCTGCCGCCATTGTTTCGACAGCTTTGGCTTCGGCTCCTCCTTCTTTGCCTTCACCGTCTATGGCAACTGCGACTGTTAGCACACCTATCACACCTATTGTTTCGGCATCCCTATCTCCAGCTCTCTCTCTCCCGGCACACCCACCTGCATCAATTTTACCCGGTACTTCTTTTGTTTCTCCATCTTTGATGGTTCATTTCCCAGCATTATTGGGTGCTGAGACGCCAATACATGGATTTGAGGATAGAGATTTGACAAAATTTAGTGAGCGTATGGGCCCTTTTGTACAGTCTGCGGTGGGGGATAAAGAGCAGAAGGTAGTAGCTAATCAAGCTGTGCAGTGGGGTCATAATCCCATTTACAGTGTAGAGGATGTTTGGAGTGTGATGAAAGATTATGAGCCTTTTATACAGCAGCATGCTCGTAAACATATGTCCTCTACGTTGATTGGCCTTTGGCAGCAACATTTTGGGGATGATGCGCCACAAATTTTATTCAATATTAGAGATTGCGTGTATGCTAGTGGTTTGGACCCAGGCCAAGTTTTTGGGAACATTACCACGTTGGTTGCTTATGGAGGTAGGTTGCATGACAAGAGTCCTACCACGGTATCTCAGTTTCCGATGCGAGAGGTTCATCCCATATATCACCCAGAGATACCAGAGTTAACGGATCAGCGTGGTAATGTCACTCGAGCGGGTGTAGTGGCCCGGTTTGAAGAACAATGGGTTTATACTCCGTGGAAAAGAAGTGAGGTTTTGTCCCTTAAGGCTCAGTTGCCTGATCCTAGAAAAAATCCTACTGCTTATTATAAAGAATTGACCAAAGCGGCCTCTTCGACGGTAATGACTCTTGCTGATATTGAAATGTTTTTTGGTCTTCTTGTTCCGGTTGATATTTGGAGGGAGGTTCACACTCAAGATTATGTTGCGGAGTTGGGTGGTACATGGGATCAAATTAAAGCATGGGATCAGGAAAGAAAGCCAGGTGATAAGCCCCGAGCATAGATACTTGCTTTGCCAGGCCGCATTAATACATATATATATTCTCTTACTCTGCCGAGGAAAGTAGATTGGGACAAGTTGACAGCTTGTCGACAAAAGAAAGATGAGAGTGTCTGATTTTTTCACTCGGTTTGAGGATACATTTTTGAATTACAGTGGGCAGGATCTTTCTATTGAGGGAGGTGTTCGGTTGTTTGTCAACAGGTTTGTTTCTAATTTACTCCCTGAAATTGCGACCCGTTTACAGGTTTCTGAAAGTACCTGGTCCACCTCTTCCCCTTCTGTTATTTTGAATATGGCTCAATATTATGAACTTCGGGACAATGAGGAGAAAGAAAGGGCAGAGAAAAAGCATAAGGATTTAAAGACAAAGGTGTTGTTGCAACAAGCATTTAGAGGGAATGGTGGAGGACGTTGTGCTTCTGCTCGACAGCTTCCACGCACTAGTAGGCAGCCGAACATGACGCCTCTGGGGCCGAATCAGTGTGCATGCATATTGTAAGGAGAAGGGTCACTGGTGTAGCGAGTGTCCCGTGCTTTTGCAGAAGGTGGCGGTTCTTAAGGGACGAAGTTCTCGTGGACAGGGTCGTGGAGCTGGTGGGGCTGATAGGGCTCAGAACGCTGCAGCCTCACAGGGTCATTCTGATAATAATTATTTTGATGACCTTTGCGATGGGCAGTACTACCATGATGACTATGCTATGGATAAAGCGACAGGGATGTCTTATAGCTAGGATTGCCAGGGACAGAGTGGGGGATCAGTTCTGATACCTGTAGACCAGCCTGGGCCTTATGAAACAGCTGTACTACAAGGGTCATCTAAGGAATTTTTGGTGGACACAGGTGTGACAAAAAGTTCTGTTTCTCGAAACATGGTCCTTGGGGTGGCTCTGTCTGGCCATAATAATGTTTTGGTAGGTTTTTCAGGTGTACCAGTTGTAAGCCCCACTTCAAGACCCCTGCATTGAGTATTGGTCCTTTTACTGTGGATTGACCATTTTTGCTGACATCTAATTCTGGTGAGAATTTGATGGGATTGGATTTGTTGAAGAAATTACATGCTACTATGTATTGTTCCCCGGAAGGTGTTTATATGACAATGGGCCCAAGTGTGAGTACCAAACAGTGCCTGTCTCTCCCTCTTTCTGCTGAATTTGCTGACATGCCACCCACCCTGTGGGTGACAGGTGATACAGACGTAGGGCTGTTGCATATACCATCGGTTTCGATACAGGTAAAAGACAATGCTATTCTGCCTCGTATTCCCCAGTACAAAATACCACAGGCAGGAGAATGAGCCCTGTTGCAAATTATTCAGGATTTGATCAAGAAAGGAGTAGTGGAAGAGACGTCTGTCAAAATTTGTAATAGTCCTATTCTTCCGATTCTTAAACTGGCGCCTTCGAGTTCCCCTGATGATCAAGAAAATGTTTATAGTTTTGTGATTGATTTGCGCGAAGTTAATAAAATAGTGGTTCCTCAGTTTCCAGTGGTTCCAGATATTACTACGCTTTTGACAATGATTCCTTCCACTGCTACATTCTTTTCTGTCATTGATTTGAAAAACTCATTCTTCAGTATTCCTATTTATCCAGATAGCAGATATCTGTTTGGGTTCACCCTAGCTGGAAGGAGCTTTAGATTCTGTCGAGCTCCTCAGGGCTATACTGAGAGTCCGAATATTTATAGTCAGGCTTTAAAGAGTCAGTTGGATTCCCTGTCGCTTCCTGCAGGTAATGTATTTGTGCAGTATGTCGATGACCTCCTTATTGCTTCTGATACTGAGCAGGGTTGTAAATATAGTACCGTTAAATTATTGTTGCATTTGGCTCATCATGGGCATAAAGTTTCCCTTTCTAAATTTCAGTATTGTCGACAGGAGGTTACCTATTTAGGTCACCTACTGTCGAAGGAGGTTAGGAGGCTGACCCCTGAATGCATTAGTACTATTGTCAAAATGCCTATTCCACAGACTCAGAAAGATGTGCGTGCTTTTATAGGTATCACTTCCTACTGTCGGCAGTGGATACCTAACTATTCTTTATTAATCAAACCCCTGCTTGCACTAACCACTAAAGAAGTGCATGAGCCCTTGCCTTGGACGCCCGAATGTCAGCAGTCTTTTGAGCAATTGAAAACTGCGCTTTGTTTGGCTCCAGTACTTGGCAACCCTAATCACAGCAAATCGTTTGTGTTGTACGTCCATGAGATGGCTGGTTGCGTGCTTTCGGTTCTAACACAAAGATTTGGAGATAAGCAACGGATGTGTGCTTATTTCTCTGCTGTCTTTGATCCAGTCGCGAGAGCCCTACCGAGTTGTCTAAAAGTGGTCGCGGCCGTGGCCACTTCAATCAGACAATTGGCTGGACTCGTGTTTGATACTGACCTCACATGCTGTGGACATGCTTTTGAATAAGAGGAAGACGCAGCCCCTCACCAGTGCACATCTTACTGGCTTTGAATTGACATTGTTTGCTACACATATCATGATCAAAAGATGTGCTACTCTGAATCCAGCCACGTTACTACCCCTCCCTTCCGACAGTGATTAAGTTGACAAACATGATTGTATCTTCTGGACGGAAGAAGAGACGAAAGGACGGGTAGACTTGACTCATGTTCCCTTATCACCCTCAAGGGGAACTATATGTCTATGGATCTTGTTTTAAATTACCAGATGGTACTACCACTGCTGCTTATGCTATTACCACACTGCGTACAGTGGTAGAGACATCCCCTGTTCCTTATCAGTCAGCGCAATCTGCTGAGCTAGCTGCTTTAATTCAAGCTTGTGAACTGAGTGAGGTATTGGTTGTCAAAATGTATCCTGACAGCCAGTACGCTTTCAGGGTCGCGCATAATTTTGGGCGACTCTGGGCCGAGAGAGGGTTTCTCACTTCCCATGGCACCAAAATTCAGCATGGGCACCTTATTTTGAGACTTTTATCTGCTTTGATACTCCCTAAGAAGTTGGCCATAGTAAAGTGTAGTGCCCACCGGAAGGTCACTGATGATGTAGGTAGGAGAAATGCCTTTGCAGATCAGACAGCTAAGGAGACGGCCCGGACAAAGATGAAAAGAAAGTTTGTAACAGGTCCGGCTAGGTGGGTGTCTGAGGTTGTCATGTTTGAGGACACTCTTGAGAATGTAAAGGAGCTACAAAGCGATGCCACAGTAGAAGAATTAGCAGTGTGGCAGGAAAGTACAGCACAATTGAACGATGAGGGATGTTGGATTGATAAGTCAGGAAAGCAATGATGGATATTGCCTGATGCATATGTTCTTCCTGTAGTCACGATGGCCCATGGTCCAGCTCACATCAGTGCTGAGGGTATCTGTAAACTGTTAGACCCTGTATGGCAGAATGATAATATCCCCAAAACAGCTGCACACTTAGTGAAGTACTGTATGGTGTGCACGATGCACAATCCTGGAAAGGGTACCCCGACACCGCCTGGTAACTTTGCATCCCCCACTTTTCCTTTTGAAGTCCTTCAGATGGACTATATAGAACTAGAGAGATGTAATAATTTGAAATATGTTATGATGGTTGTATGTGCATTCAGTAAATGGGTTGAGGCTTATCCCACTAAAGATAATACCGCAATTACGACTGCGAAGGTACTCCTGAATGAGTTCTTTCCTCGTTTTGGCTTGCCCCGTTTGATTTGGAGTGATAATGGAAGTAATTTTAATGCAAAAGTGATTCAATTAATTTGTGATGTTTTGCACATAGAGCAGAAGTTTCATGCTGCCAACCATCCACAGTCAGCAGGTTTGGTTGAGAAGTACAATGGTACTCTCAAACTGGCAAAAATTCAGGAGACACCAGGGTTAAAGTGCACAAATGCCTTACCGTTAGCTCTTTTGTCAACAAGAACGACAGCACATTCTAGGAGAGGATTGTCACGGTATGAGGTTGTGTTTGGATGCCCGGCAAATGTCTGGAGCGTCCCGCGACCTCAACGGTTTTCTGATATTGAGTACCCATTGTTGATTGATTATCTTGGCCTGTTAACTGAAAGTTTGCGTTCTATTCACCAACAGGTCTGGGAAGCCCTGCCAGCTACACCAGAGAGGCCCCGATATGACACTCAGCCTGGTGACTTTATCCTAGTCAAGAATTTTCAGCAGAAGAAATGTTTGGAGCTGCGTTGGAAGGGGCCTGTCCAGGTCCTCTTGGCCAAACGCACTGCAGTCAAGGCCGCTGGCCATAAGAACTGGATTCCTGCGACCCATTGTCGCAGAATCCCTTTGCCTTTGCCCTACGACCAGTGGGTGAAGGATGGAGTAGGGGACTCTAAGTGCGAGACGGTGCCTCGGTTTGTCTCTTTCAGCGATGCAAGGTTGACCTGGACGCAAACAGACAAGGAAAATGATGATGTGCTGAATGCAGCTGTTTCTCCAGAAATACGAGCTATCCAGGAGCCTCTTTTTGTTGATTCTTCTGTGCCTGGAGTCATTATGTACAATTTGCGCCCTCGGCTGGGGGACGGTACACCCAAGGAAAAGAAAGATTAGTCAGGGATGGACTGTGTAAGCTAGGGTGTACTTTGCTATAGTACCAACGGAGTTAGTTCAGGTTGATGAGAGTATTGTGCATTGTTTAAACATCAAACAGGACAAATAGAAGTATATCGTGTAGGTATACCACCGTGGTCGACGTGGGATACGAGCTTAGGACAGAGCAAGCTCCACCGCCGGTGCTCAAGAGCGCCAACGTACTGATGAACAATAGGAGCCTGCACCAGTGAGGCTCTGACGGACAGTAGGAACTTGCATATGCATCCTTTTGGTAGAATGGTTGCTGAGGAAGAGCAGCCAGTGATTCTTGTTGCCCAGCACAATGCAGTGTGGACCCGTAAACAAAAACTGCCATGTATTGTTTTTGTGATTTGGCTGTTGATTATATTATGTGGTGTATCATGGGTTTTGGAAAGTGATCAAAGTGTACCCTTAGGTAGTAAAGATAAGGTTGTTCCTCAAGTCCGAAAGAAAAGGGCGGCCCCAAGCAATGTGTTTCTAAATACACACAATAGATTCTTTGGAGAAGGTACTGCTTGTTACCCTACTGAATCTGTCACTAGTCTATAGACAGCATATCCACTGTCAATTGTCAATTATACCTATAATCGGCCCCCTGACTTCGCAGAAGTGCAAGGAGTATTTGGGTTTGGTTATCCAGGTCCTTGTCTACATCATAGAAAGCCACGAGGCATGGGTTATCCGGGGTGTGATAACAACACTTATTGCGACATTTGTATATGGAAAAACAGAATGTCACTTTGGTAGGTTACCACTATAAGGAGTTGACAGTTCCGCGTGAAGCTGATTATTGCCCTGCATGTTGTCCAATTGTATATTTTACTGACCTCATATTGTATGTCAATTGTTCAGGGATAGTACTGCGGAAAGGCACGTACTCTTTGGTAAGTCCGAAGGACCCTATTACCTTAGGGTGGAATTCCCGATATTCTGCTTTGGATTATGATAGATCGATTTATGCACATCAAGGTTTTTTCTTTCTGTCTGATGGAACGTATTCTACCATTCATAACGGAACAAATGATGTGGCACTTGGAACGGTACTGCCTTTGGGTGTACCGTGCAAACATGCAAAGCCTAAAGTAAGATGGGTAAAAAGAACGTTGACCAAGGAATTCTGCGAAGGAGTGATAGATCTCGAAGTCAATAATTATAGTAATGGTATTACTTTTGGATACATTCTTTCCTCCATACTTACATTTGGTGGTACTGCTATGGCCAGAGGTGAGAAAACTAGAGAATACTTTGGATGTAAACTGCAAATATTATCTAACTCCACAGTAGCAGCTTTGTGTGACATCACCACCCAATTGGAAAGTATGCGAATATATTCTGAGCAGACTAGATATGCAGGCGATTTCATCCTAGCTAAGAGTGGTGGTGTGTGCGTAGTAGTAGGGGACCAGCGTGTAGTCGGGATCACCAATATGGAAAAGAATATAACACAACACATTTTACATATCCTAGAGAATGTTAAAGGCATGGAGAGTGGGAACTGGAGTTGGTCTCTGTTTGGCAGCTGGGGTTGGATCCTTGAAAGGGTGATATATGTCATTGTGATCTTGGTCTCTTGCTGTGTCCTTGTTCAATGCCTTCCCTTCTGTTGTTCCTATTGCACCACCCTTCTCACTTCTCAAAGGAAAATATCGATTCATGACACCAATGCTACAATTATGATCCAGAAAGAAATTGATGACCTCATGCAGATAGATGAGAGCATTTTCGAGACCTCTTCCCTCCTTACAGTCTCCCTTCCTGATGCTGAAAGTATGGAGTGTTCCTAAAAAGGTCACCTATGATCCTATTGATTGATGTGCTCTTTGCTATTATTAGAAAATGTTTAGCTCATGCTAAAAGGAGGGTCTGTTAGAATAGAGAAATTCATGTTTACGCATTGTTTTACGTAAGTTAGCATTCACAGCGCCATTTTCTATGTAGGCGCCATTTTGAGTCATATTCGAAACTAACTCTTTGTAGATTCCGAGAAAAGGCCTCTGTTAAGTTTCTCTTCCCCGAGGTTGGGTTTTGCTTCACTGATGAATAGACTGTTCTTATTAGCGCATACCTTTCTAGCTAGATAGAGGCCTTCTCCTACTTGTCTAGTGGCGGGCACAGGCAGAACAGTAGGAGATAGTGTGTGCCCGGCCTTAGAATCAAAACTTATCCTCTGTACTCCTTTGTTCAGCTACATCTGTCTGGAAAATTACATTGTGGGTGTGTTTTCATTTAGTTCCGAATGTACATAATGTATCTTTATGCTTGCTGATGTCAGTCCCTCTGCAGCACTCCGAGCGACTGGGCAGACTGGGCTCCACTCTGAGTGTACCTGAAATAAACAGATATTGGTTTGTATTCTCTACTGTCGGACCGACTCTTCATTTGGTATGGAAGGCTGAGAGGTGGTCTTGTGTGACCCGGGTGACCCTAATCGGGTCACTTCCTTCAAGATGCTGCCAAAAGCCCATATGCCTGCCAATACTTTTATGTACAGGAAGTAGGTCACCATCAATGGGCAGCAGCTGGAGGCTCTGAGGGACACTAGGGATGGGTGAATAATTCCGCTCTGCCGGTGAAGTACGCTGTTTTGCCTACTCCTTGTTCGACTTGGAACATGGAGTTCCAGCAAAAGTCACCCCTAAGGTAGGCCCTAAGTAGCCCATATGGCACGGTGCTGTGCAATTATAAGATTAGACGTAATTTTAATTTTTACATGTCTTGGTAGTGTTATGTTATGTTATGTTAGTCCGACTTGTATAGCTTAACAGCTGCCTCAGCAAAGAGGCGTCCCGGCGCTTACTACTGGCAGACAGCAAGAAACTAAAGTCTAAGCCGCGGGGAAGAGATGAGTTTTTATTGCCTTCCTGAACAACAAGTAGTTATCCAGACTGCGAATATGAAGGGGGAGAGAATTCCAAAGCTTGGCCGCTAGATAGCGGAAAGATCGTCCCCCAGCACGTAGACGCTTTACCCGCGGAACCAGAGCCAAGCATGACCCCGTAGAGCGCAGAGAGCGCAAGGGTGTGTAAGGTACCACCACGTCGGACAGAATACAAGGCGAGGAGAACTTTAAGATTTTGAAGGCCATGGAGAGGGCTTTAAATTCTATGCGCTTGGCCACAGGCAACCAGTGTAATCGACGGATTACCCCCGAGATGTGGCGTCTTCGCGGGAGACCCAAGAGAGCTCTGGCAGCCACATTTTGAATCCTTTGTAGGCGCATGACCTCAGCTTTATTCAATCCCAAAAAAAGTGAATTAGCATAGTCAAGCCTTGACAGTATGGCCGCCTGAACAATCAGTTGTCTGGTGGACGGGTCAAAATAGCCCAGAAGGGGTTTCAGCCCCCGTAGAAGGCCAAAGCACGTGCCTGCAATCTTCTTAGTGTGATCCTGAAGACTAAGAGTTGAGTCCATCCATACCCCTAGGTTTTTCACCACCGACTTAGGGGTGGGTGCGCTCCCCAGGGTGTTAGGCCACCAGTTCTCGCTCCACAGCTTGATGTTTTTACCTACCAACAACACCTCCGATTTATTCGCATTAAGCTGGAGGCAGTTGGCGGTCATCCACTCCGCGACCGCCGACAGACCGCTCCTAAATTTAGGGGCATCCTGCGTGGATTCGTCGGAGAGAACCACCACCAGCTGTGTGTCATCGGCGTAAGAGACAATGGAGAGACCCCTGTCCCTGGCTATCACTGCCAGAGGTTGTACGTACAGATTAAAAAGTACGGGACTCAGGGCGGAGCCCTGTGGCACACCTTGTCCAACAGACTGGACACGTGAAAGGAAGGGCGGAGCAGACCCCTGAAAAGTCCTTTCAGAGAGGAAAGATCTGAACCATTCCAAGGCAGCACCACCGATTCCTGCCTCCTCCAGACGATTTAAAAGAATCTGGTGGGATGCAGTGTCAAACGCGGCACTAAGATCTAACAAGATCAGTGCCGCGGTGTCACCCGCATCTAGAATGGTCCACAGATATTCGGCCACAGCAAGGAGCGCTGACTCCGTACTGTGCCCTGGGCGGAAACCATTCTGCGTGGGATCAAGGATGCCGTTGGAATTCAGAAAAGCTGAAAGGATGGTGTTAATGTGTGCTTCAGCGATTTTAGCTGCCCAAGGTAACAGAGAGATTGGGCGGAAGTTTTCCAATTTTTCTGGATCGAGTGATGGCTTTTTGAGAAAGGGAACAACCATAGCCTGTTTCCATTGCCTTGGAACCGTTGCAGTGGAGAAGGAAGTATTAATCAACTGGCACAGAGGCGCCGCGACCACAGACAATGATTTTAAAAACTGGTCCGGCTTGAGAGGATCTACAGGGGAGCCAGATTTGATTTTGCTGCAAAGCCGACGAAGCTCATCCTGATCAACAAGAGGAAACGCCGTCAGAGTGTGAACGGTGGGAGGCCTGGATACAGGACTAAGACTGACAGGGGCCTGAGGAAAGGAATTATATATCGTCTCCACCTTTTTAACAAAAAAGGTGGCGAGATCCTCACATTGCTGCTTAGACGTTATTACAGAGGCAGTAGGGGTTTTCCTGAGTTTCAGATCATTAAGTATTTTAAAAATATACTTGGTTGGATTGCTACTAGAGTGGATTTCCTTAGTAAAGTAAGCAGCACGCTCAGCCTGTATGGCCCTATGATACATTTTGATGGCAGCCTGATAGTGTCTTTTAGCAGGCAGATCATAATCTCTTCTCCATTCTCGCTCCAGTTTTTTACAAGCTTTACGCATAGCAGCCAGACTGTCGGAGAACCAAGGGTTGGCATGGGAGGTACGGGATTTGGACCACTTGGCCGGAATGAGAGAATCCAAGACTTGGAGAATCCAGTTGCAAAAGATTTTATAAGCCGCCTCTGGATCCATAGGTAGCGTGGGCAGTTCTAAGGCAAGAAGAGCGTGAAATTGCTCAAGGTTCAATTTACGCCAAGGGCGCTTAAATAAGGTTTTCTGAGCACCTTTATGCGGAGATAGTGGAACCGCGAGGGACACCGAGATCAAAAAGTGGTCGGACCAACAGAGCGGACTGGGTGAACTAACAATGAGAGAAGGAATGTTTGAAAAAACGGGATCTAACAGGTGGCCTGCGGCATGAGTGGGGCCAGAGACTAATTGATTTAATTGACATGCTGCAAGGTCTGCGAGGAAGCTACTAAGTTCTATCTCTGCCAGAACATCAAAATGTAGATTCAGGTCCCCAAAAATAGTGAAGTTGGCATATCTCAAAGCCATAGCACTGGTAACCTCAATAAGTGCAGATCTAAACTCCATAGAAGGTCCAGGAGGACGGTAGACCAGCAGCCCTGACATAGTGTAGTTAGCACTAAAGGAAATCGCAAAGCGTGCACATTCGCAGCCAGCCACCGGCTCTTTAACGAACGTACAGCCGTAGCAGGATTTAAAAATGGCCGCAATACCCCCGCCTCTTGACATCCTATTTAAAGTCACAATACTATAACCAGGTGGGAGTGCTAAGCCTGGCTCCGCGACCATGTCGTCGGAGAGCCAGGTTTCTGTCAAGAAGAAAACATCAGGTAATTCATCCTGTATTAGATCATATACATTCAAATAGTGTTTGGCCAGAGACCGGAAGTTGAGACTCAGAATTTTCAGGAGATTACTGGGTAATGACTCAGAGGATTGGGGAGATGGCTTGGTAAGAGAATTAAAACCACAACAAAGACAACAAAAAGGTCCTTCCACCGGGGTTACTAGCTGACGGCAAGGACCTACCCCAGCGTTAATAGCCCACAGCTTCTTCCTGGAATAGGTGCACACAGCCCCAACTCCACCGACAGCATCTCTGGCGCCAGGCGACGTCCAGGCGCGGACGGGTGCAGACGGGCTTGCCTTTGGCGAGCCGCCGGTGCGTCCGCTGCGCGTCGGCGCCATCAGCCCCAGAAATAGGCAAGCTCGTGTAAGGTCTCAAGAGACTAGAGCGTCACCCGACCCAAGATGGCGGTCGCAAAATGAAATAGCAGAAGTGAGGGGAGATGTACCGGACTAGCCCCTTCCACACAAACAGCACAAAAGCTGCGGTGGACCGAGGAGCGCCGGTTCAGAGGAGCAAAATAAAATAGGTAAGGCGCAATTAAAAAACAAGTGAACGAAGTTAAAATGAGCAACAGTAATGAAATCGAGAAAACGCGAGATTCACCCACGCCCCAGTTGCATAGATTCAATATGAGCCCACAGAACACACAGTACACTAATTATAATAAGTAGGGAAAGAGCATGACAGCATCTCAGGCACGCAGCTGACTCTAATCTAAAGTCTGCTGCGCGTCGGCGCCATCAGCCCCAGAAATAGGCAAGCTCGTGTAAGGTCTCAAGAGACCAGTGAAAAACCACTAAATCAGATTTCAATACTATGAGGCCTACGCCTTCCATTGGATAGTGAATTCCTCTCAGACAGTCACACAATAGAGGGATTAGCTGTGCTTAGATGGGCTATCTGTTGGCAGGATGAGGGGGCGCAGCTGAACAAAGCCCCTCTGGCAACTGAATAGGGAGTGCTGTGACTTCAAGCGACTGATATGTTGTACATTATTCTAAACTGAATCTTTCACCAAGTTATTATTGTTTAGTATGGACCTAACCTTGTGCCACTTGTTTTGGAAGAGGTTTTACATTTAGTACTTTGTTGCTGTTTTTTGGCTTTAATGTTGAGAACACTTATTTTTATTTCGCTCATTAGGGTATTTGAAATTATCTATTTATGCTATGTAAGGGAAATCTAAGACCATCTATGAAGGGTTTTGATATTTATTAATGGACTGAGAAATGAATTGTCCTTATGTTTTATTATCTTTTACTAGGTAATAATCGTATGTATATTTTATGTGGCCCTCATTGGAGATCCAAATCTTTAATAAATATTGAATTGAGTGCTCTGACTTCACACAAAATACCTACCACCTTCACATTGTCACTGCAGACAGATTGGAGCCAGGTCAGGTGAGTCAAGAAATTCCATGGACTTCAAAGTCACTGTCTAGAAGTTTCTCCCTCCTTCAAGAAAGAGGGCACCAGGGTATAAAATTAGGGCCTCAGACACCAACCCTTCAGTGTACTTCTGGACTTTGAGAAGAACTGTTGTGCTGCTTAAAGGACTGCTACTCTGCTGGTCCGCTGCCCTGATGGACTGTGGCCCTGCTGAACTACTGGCCTGCTGCCTCTTTGCCTGGAAGAAGGGAACTGGGCCTGCAACTTTAAACTTGAGCCGAGAACAGCAGAGTGACCTCAAGGGCTAGTTTGCTGGCCTCCTGACCTGAGCCTCTGGGACATAAAAGGCTTCCAAAATCCTGCACCAGCCCCTGGACCCACCTGAAGTGAGTTCTTGACCCCCAAGTGGTGCCCCTCAGGTCCTGGAACCTTGACGCAGCTCTGAGAGACGTATTTGGGTTTTTGGGCTCTTCACAACCGTAAGTGGGCCGTCTGCACCAAAACTCACCACTCACACCGCGATTCAAAGCAAACCTCCGGCAGGCACCCTTTCGTGCTACAGCATCAAAAGCTGATGAGGACACCAACATGAAGCTTCAGCAACTCCCGTGCAAGACAACGTCAGGATCTTCGCATTCCAGCAATGACCACCCATGACGTCATGCTTGCTCTTTGTGGTACTCTGGAAGCATCCAGCAATGCTCTCCTTGTGGCCCCCTCCACTGCAAACAGGACTCTTTGGGAAGGTAAAGGGCCTAATCTGGTGACTGTAGCATACCTGCACTCAATCTCCGTGGCTTTGACCCAGTCAATTGCGACCAGATATCCATAGTTAGCATGATATTCTTGTTGGTGCTATTTCTACTAACAACTTTCGTAACTCCCATTCTATTGATTGGATTTTTGTCGTTTTTGTGTCAAATCATTTAATTAAATTAACTCTATTTTTCTACATTGGTGTGGGAATTTTCTGGTGTTGTGTTTTCACTTTATTACTGTTTGTGTACTGCATAAATATTTCACACATTGCCTTTAAGTTAAGCCTGGCTGCTTTTCGTGCCAAGCTACCCACGGTTAAGCACAGGTTAATTTTGTGACTTTCTTGGTTCACCCTGCAAGGAATTGTAGATTTTGCTTGACCAGGGCTCACACCCCAGTCAACCAACAACCCAATTCCTCACACTATGCATTCGTATAAGCATGTAAGGCTGTTTGGGGGTGACTTTATATTTCAAAGGAGGGCTTAGGCCTGTCAAAAAGGGTTACTTTGACAAGCCAAATTTGCAGTTTAAACATGCACAGACAGGCAGGCCTGCATTCATGATTACATTGCCACTTTAGAGGATACCACAATGGGTGCAGCAGTCCACTAGTGGTAATGTGCAAGCCCTGGGTACACTTTGCAATGATATACTAGGGACTTGTAGGTAAGTTGAAGATTCCATTCAGGGGCATGCCAATTTGATCATGTTTGAAGGGAGGGCACAGGCACTTTACAATAGGTTATCAGGGGTAAAATGTTCTACAGCCAGTAAAAACAGTCAAGTATCAGATCTGTGGTGGTACTATGCAAAGGATGGTCATCTCCAAAATTAATGTTTAGGTGATCATTCTGGACCAATGCTTGCGTTCCATGTGTCACTGGGATAGCTAGTTTGCTTGATTGTGCTTTTGTTAACTTACATCCATCATCTCTAGGGCCTTCTAAGGCCACTCAGCTTATCGATATTAAATTAATACTCAATTTAAGTTCAGTTTCTGGTTCAAGAGGTCAATTGCTTTTGGATGAAATCTTAAGTATCTTTGATAACAACCAGAAGAAGGATCAATGGCTTTCCACTTCTCTGGGTAACAAGAGAGCACAAAGAGGTCTATCCCTGTAGACTGGAGGGAGATGTGCCGATTAGGAAATTGCAGACTAGTGGCTCAAGTGGCAAACTCTAATTAAGTGGTTGTGGTCTGGACATGTCATATAATGAACATAGCAAATTGGTTTGACTGGGTAATCAGCAGGGTACATGCAGCTAGTTGTCTGTCTGGTTGACTTGGATTGTTTGGTTAATGGCACACTGCTGTTCTAACCTATGCTTCGCCCTCAGGCTCCTCATGCACTATGCTTAACTTGACTCTCCAATGTTGTCATTTTTTTTTACATTCCACAGGCCTTATTTCCTGCAAAAAAGCTCAACAGCTCATGAACTGTATTGTTCCTCCCTATTTAGCATTTTTAAACCTTATGTAACAATCAGCTAATTTGGGAGTCTGGAGACTGAAAAATGTTTTATATTTTTTAACTGAACTGTCATCTTCTTTCTATGTCAGATGTGATGTGCTCCTGCACTTGAGGAATGTTGTGTTTGTCTATCTCTCACCTTTCCCTAATTCATCCTACCCACACATTCATGAAACCCTCTACTCCTAAGTTGTACGATCTATTGAGCTGATAATTTCCACCATCAACAGATCTCACTCTTGGGGGTCGTATATAGCTACAACTAAGCCAACTGTTATAGCAGAAGGTTAACAAAAATTGCAAATTTCCGCATGCCACCCCTCCTAACCAAGGAAGAAAGAGACATCATAGTGCAGTTAATAAATGACAGTAATGCTTTGGCAAGGATAGGTAGAGTACCCTTTTCAGAACGTATGCCCCACCAATTCTACTGAAGTAACCTTCTCATGAGTCCTGAGGGTTCATTATGCTTACTTTAGTAAATAAATATAACTCTGTACAATATGTTGATTTGTTGTGGTCTCAGTCATAGATTTTCCAGTAATTCTGTGTTTTCTTCCATTTTATTTGCTTGTTGCAGAATGGGAATCCTTTGGCTGGCTCACCAGCTTCGCTCACAATATGAAGAATCTTTCCTGTATTGTCTTCCCTGTTAGGGCCACCACCAGCAGTAAGACCCTTTGGAAAAACCACTGCCTCAAGGTACTATTAGGCCGATTGTAGGAGGTAGCAGACAGCACTTTTTGTACAGAGATAAGAAAATACATTATTTTTAGAATATGGAGGAGGGAGTGGGTTGTGTCAGCGTTGGTATTGGTACTACACATTATGAGAAACCTCTAAGTACTTCTAAAGAAAGTACTCCTTATTTAGTGGTCAATATAGAGAGTAGGGCAGTACACAAGCAACTATCCCTGATGGGAGGGTAGTGCTGCTCAAGTAATATGAAGCCATTAAAAGGGTGTGAAGGTTGACATGTTCAGTTTTCCAACACTGATAGCAGGATGGTGGACTGGACTAGTTGACTGGAGGTGGCATTGGTAGCCTGTGAAGGAAACTCAGGAAGAAATATACTAGAGAGAGGAAAATGGAGTTGGAGACACCTGGACAATTTTTTTGTGATGGGAAAGGTGAGGGCTCAATCTTGTATTGTAGATACTATGTAGAAGGAGGCTCCTGTTTTAATTAATGGGGGTAATATTTTTATTTTAACAGTAATGCAGGGAGAAACAAATCTATTAAAAAATAAAAGTTAATATTCAATCAACCTATTTTACAAAACAAACCCAACCTCACCACCACCCGCAACTGTCACATCCCCTCCATAAATGTTAAAATACACCTAACACACTTTATCTATTCCTTAGCTGTTACCTCCCCACTATTCACAACTGACCAACTCCCTCCCTAAATCCTAAAATACACCTAAACTAATCTAACTAATCTACCCTTTCCCCAACTGTTCCCACACATACCACTTGCAACTGGCCAGCCCCCGATTTCTAAACCCTAAAATACACCTAAGCAAATGTAACCTTGCTTCTCAACTGGTCCATCTCACACCACCCACAACTGGCTGACCCCATCCCTAATTATTTTTTTTAAGTCACTCAATAATGCCCAACATGTGCTGGATCTGCTTCTAGGTATCATTCACTTGGAGGTCTTCAACCACCTACCAGACGATGACCTCTCTACTCATTGCCGGGGTCGAATGGGATGGTCTAGGTGATGGTGATGGGGGTAGTGGTGGTAGGCTTGGCTGCCTGTGTCTAAGCCGGCAATGATGTGGTGGCCTAGGTGGCTCCACTGGCTGAGTATCAATGGAGGTCTTGGCTGCCACTGCCTCCTCGACCTCCTCCTTCCATAGAATTAGCTCGCAGCAGGACACTGCTATGATGTCCATTTTTTGATGCTGTTTGTCTAGGGCTGGTTGTCTAGGGCCACAGGAACATTTGTATGTGATTATGTGTCCCAGGGACTTATCTTTTACACCAAATCCCCAAAGTACTCTACTACTTGCTCTACATGGCATTAATTAATTAAGGAGGACTATTTGTATAATTAAAAAAATGCAGACATTTGATGAAAAGTGTGAATAAATGAATTTAATAGATAGGGGCCACTTTCACCAAATACTTAATGTGTGCTCAAAGAAATGACTAAACAGGAAATTTGTATGGATTGCCACATAAATAAATGCTGATTTAAATTTTTGCAGGGCAACATATTTGACTGTATTTATCATGCAACATTAATCGTGTTAACTTTGTGTGGATGATTTTTGGACAACTATTGACACAGAATTATGACAATAATAATTCCAGTGCCCCTACTCAACAGTCCTTCTCTGAGTCACTCAAACATCACCCCACAACCTACTTGCTAAATCATTTAAGTACAACATATGCTAGTGAGTGTTAGGCAAGGTCTGATTAAAACATTAAGTCTAAGAATAATTTCAGGTTTGCCAGGGCCAAGTTGGATCACGTGACGTGACTCACATGAATCACATGGTTAACGGAAAGTAGAAGATCGTCCAATGCAAAAGATGGCATAAGAGACAAAGAACCTTAGAGAGAAACTGTGGGAAAATGCGGCAGGTTCCAGAATGGGCTGGACTGGAAAGTGGTGTTGGTATGGGTGGGCACTGGGCAGTGAACTCTTGGCAACACACCCTTTCTCCTCAATAATTGGAATTAGCAGCAAGACAGAAACAGAAAATCAGGATTTAGGTAATTTAAAATGAATTGGAACTGGTCTTAAGAAAGGAAGGAATGCCTTAATAAATACAGCAGTTGTTATTAAGAATGAATATTGATATACCACCACACCTTGTTCCATAAGCTTCTGCAACTCCTGTTGAACCACTCTACAGGATAGTGGTCTGGGACTTACAACTGGGTAGGTGTAGCAAAATAATGAGGACAATTACTTAGTAATATCGTACAAACAACCACAGTATTTGCACTGGTTGAAAAACAACTGCTAACGAATTTGAAATTATAACTAACCAAAGTATTACTTTATATATTTATTTATTAATGAGTACATAAGACACAGTTGCATGTATAGGATAGAGTGTAATTAATTACACAAGGTTTGCACTGTGAAAAAGGAAAGCTATGTACAGTTCACCAATACTTTGCAACAAAAGTAATAGACGTGGACATGCACTTTTCACCCCAGGGGCCGTATTATACATGTGGCACATTTTCCTACATTGCCCTGGGTGCAATGAAGGAAAATGCACCGTATTATGATCAATGCGCTGCCCCCAGGGCACCGCATTCATGTGAAAAGCAGAGCAGCTGGTTTGAAGCCGCTCCGTGTTTTCACAGTGCAGGCGGCAACTCCGCCTGCACTTTGAAGGGGGAATAGAGATCCCCTTGCAGGCGGGTGCAGTAATTGACTGCACCCGCCTGCAGGAGGATGTCTGGGGGGGTCCATGGGACCCCATTTTCCCATCAGAGGGCTGCCATCAGGGGGAGCACTGAAAGTGCACCACCTTTTATGTGGCGCTCTGTCAGAGTGCCACCTGAGAGCTTCTTTGCCACTGCACCCGCATCTGTAATACGGCGCAGGCGCAGAGGCACACGGATTCCCTCATTTACACGGGGCACGCCCCCATGCAAATGAGGGAATGCCCTCTGAAGGTTAAGTGCCAGCACTAATGGTATTAGATTAGGGGCTGTGCAAGCATCTGCAGTCCCTTCTGTAATACCAAAGTGCTCCGGGGGTCCGAGGCACTTGCATAATACGGCCCCATGTGCCTGTGCCCATTATCTTTGTTTCAAAGGAGAGGTGAAATATGATTGCTCAATTGAACTTAGCACTATATATATAGTGTTTCCCGCAAAATTACAAAAATAACACCACTTATCTGTTGGCACTGCATTCTCGAATCCGAGAAAGGTCCAGCAAATCGTTCTTGTGATGCGTCATCAACCCAGCGGTGCGTGACCTGCAGATAGGTGCAAGCCACTCCTGTAATCTGGCTCATTTTGTGCATGTGTCTCCTCCAGAACCTCTTGAGCTCTGCAAATGAATATTCCTTTCCAAACCTGCCACCTGACTCCAACAGCTGGGGAAGGTGTTGCTGCATTAGAAATGTTAGTGCTGGTTCCCCGTCTTCTGAACAAATGTGGGCAGTGTTACCCCTTTGCGCCAATATTGTCCATATGGGGTCTGTAATGGCACGGTGGCGGTTCTGTCATAGCTGTGAAAGGGTTTGGGGGAGGGAGGGTGACATAAAAATTAAGAAATTAAAAGAGCCAGGCAGGGTTTGCACATTGGTAGTCTAAGGGAGTCAAAAAGTCAAAATAAACTTGAAAAAGGGGAGAGATGCATAAGAGTGGTGTCGATGGGCCTAGAAGACGGGGAAACAGCTACACAGAAGCAGGCTAGAATACACAAATGCCCACACGCATGCACAAGGTGGCTTGGGTTTTGCTCTATTTTTTATGTGAAAGACGTCTCCAGTGTAATTTTGTAATGCAGGGTGCCGGAGGTGCATTTCACGCATTTACTTGTAATTTCTCTTCATTTTCTTGTATTTTCGTGTAATTACACAAAGGGCAACTACACAAATTCTGCATGCTCCTAGTGAAAACAGCCTTCTGTAATTGTTCACTATGACCGTATACTTTTCTCAAACTCAGGTATGCCACATTTATATATATTAAGTACCCAGGCCTGTATTCTTACCAAGCACTCTTTATAGGTAACTTAGATACTACATGCAAATAGGTATGTACGTAAGGAAAAGGCAAATTTCCTTGCCAGGTAACACTGCAGTGCTTTTAACCTGAAGCTAGGGCACAGTGGTGCTCTCTTGAGCCTATATTTGTGTCATGTATGTGGGCGGTGTAAATACAGTCCACTTATACCATTCAATTTTAAAGGCACTTGAGCAATTCTTGCATCATTCATCACGGCATTACTCGAAAGTTTTGGGAAGAACGAAAATACGCTGTGCCAGTGTGTGGCTGTGACATAGTTTATAGAATCCTAAAGCCATTAACACCAGACAGGAAACACTGAGGGGCATATTCTCAAGGACTTATCGCCGAGTTAGCGGCACTTTAACGCAGCCAAAGTGGCAATAGATTTATCGCCCCATTCACAAGCAGGTGCTAACAGCCGATATCGCCAGTTTTCCTGCGATAGCAGCTGCAAAAAACATCGCCACGGATGACACCGGCAACTAACGCTAATGAGATGCAGAGTAGGCGTTCCTGTGCAAAAAGCCGCGACAACACCACTTTGCAATATTCTCTACGACCAGCCAGATCGGCGATAAGATCCCAAAACAGGCGATAAGGCGCGTTAGCAGCAGGGATTTAACACCTGCTCCTACCTGGTGTTAAGTCGGACGACAACCTGCACCACAAAAGGGAGCCCAGACCAGAGCCACACCTGAAGAACAACAGATGCCATGGAGCTACTGATCATGCAGCTCGGAGCCCCAAAAGGGCCACAACACCCACCGCCACCACACCCAGGACCCACCCCCCCCTACCACGGACAAAGAAATTTAACATCAACTCTACAAAATCATGAACAAAACACTCGCCTGATGTCGCACAAGTACAACAATTAACATTCATGTGTGGTCAGAAAAAGGAGAATCATCCATTCATCTTTGAATTTCCAAACAAATGATTTTATTCAAATTCAACTCAAAACAACTATTCGGAAGAGCCATGGCGGGTCTTCTCTGGACAATCTGTAAGACACAGCCTGCAAGACAAAATTCAAGATAAGAAGGTGTGTCATGCGCTCATCAAAGGACAGAGAGAGAGAGAAAGAGAGAGAGAAAGAAAGGGAGAGTGTTAGACTTGGCATCTTTTGGCGTGTTTCCCCTGACTTTTTGCTTTCTGACCTCCCGGTTTTGACTCTGTTTTTGCTGGTGTGATGATTCTGTGCACTTTCCTCACTGCGATCCAGTGGGAAAGTGCAAGTGCTCCTGTATAAAATGTGTTATGGATTGGTGTTTCCATGATTGGCCTATTTGGTTTATGTGTCAGTCCCTCGTAAAGTGCACTGCGAGTGCCAGGGCCTATAGACCAAATGCTGTTGGTGGGCTGCAGCACTGGATTGTGCCACCCACGCAAACAGCCCGTAAAATGTAACTCGGGCCTGCCAACGCAGAGCCAGTGCGCAGCCTGGGGCTGCCATGTCGACTTGGCAAGTGCACACACTTGCAAGTCCCCAAACCTTCCCTTTGCTACATGTTAGTCACCCCTAAGGTAGGCCCACGGTACCCCTGTGGGCAGGGTGCGGTGTCTGCGAAAGGTAGGACATGCCCGGGTGTGTGCGGCATGTCCTGATAGTGAATTACAGCCTAGTTCGTTTTTCACTATTGCAAGGCTACCTGTTCCCCCTAGGCCAGAACGGGCAGTTTTGATTATTACAGCTTATAATCCTAACTGACCCCGGGAACATGGTAGAAATTCGAGTTTAGTATGCCTGGACTCAGAATGATAAAATGCAGCTTTTAGTGAAGTCGGTTTTAACATTCTGTGTTTGAAAATACCACTTTTAGAAAGTGGGTATTTTCTTGTCTAACCATCCAAGCCTGCCTCTGCGAGGTTGTGTATTCCGTGTCTGGAATGTGAGTGACAGGGGCTGGGGGATACCAGGAGACAGGGTGAGTCAGCACAGGGCTGAATAGCAAGATCTACATGTAGATGGGTGGGAGGGGTCGCACCTGGGCCCTGAATAGGCCAGTGCCTTCCCTCCACAATGCTGGCTCCACCTCCTGTGGTGCGTCTGATGTCCCTGGCCCACTCGCTGAAAGAAGGGACAGAGACTTGTCAACAAAGTGCTCCAGAACTGGTTTGGACTAGGCAAAGGCCTCTCTGCCTTCAGAGAACAAAGGAATTTGGGATATAAATATTGGGGCCCTGACCCCATGAATTTAGATCTCGCTGGAATCAAGGAACCTGCCAAGACGAAGAGCTGGAAGAGCTGCCAGGAGGAGTACTGCCCCTTTGCTGTGTTGTTGCTTTGTTGGGTTGGCCTGCAGTTGCTGCTTCTGTCTTGGGCAGTGAAAGGACTGGCCTAACTCTCTCCAAACTTGTGCTGAGTATCTCCAAGGGCCAGAAACCGAGCTGGCCTCCTGTTAAGAAGTCTCAGGGACTGCAAAGACTTCACAAGCCTCTGGGTACCGCTTCTGGAACGCTGTTTCAGTTGCCACAGAGGAAGGGAACCGCAACCGACTCCGTCAACCGAATCCATCCCTGGCCGGTGACCTGTTTGCCCCGCAGACCGCATCGCCCCGCTTCGCATCGCAACCCTGGTCTCACCGTGGGCAACGTCCAACGCCGCCAACATCGAGCCGCTGCTTGCACCGTGACCTGTGGGCACCGCAGTTCGCATCGCATCGCTTCACTGAACCAACCGGACCCGACCGACGAGGTCGCTGCAACTGGCTCAAGAGTCGAGACCGCACCGCATTTGGGGCACCGCTCGCACGTCTGCGACGCACCGCTCCGACTCGCACCGCTGTCCGACGCCAGCTCCCGCACTCCGGCTAGGTCGCCTGCATCGCAACCTGTCAGCACCGCATCGAGCATCGTCTCACCCTGCACCGCACGCCTTGGACTCACCGACTCCGTCTGCACGACGCTCATCGAGCCGCTGCCTGCACCGCATCGAGGGACACCGCACCTTGCATCGCTCCGTCTTGCACCGCAACCGCGACGAACGCCGACCGGCTCGTACACTCCGTACCAGCCACAACGAGAAAAGGTACTGTGACCGAGTCTGTTCATGACTCTGCTGGCCCGTATCGACGCGGTCGGCTGGAACTGTTAGGCTCTGTGGTTTTCAGCATCACGGTAGACTCGGACGGAGCTACCGACTCGTACGAACTTTGCTTTTGTGCTATTCCTGCAAAGAAGAAGTTAACGTATCAAGTATTCATTCGTAAAGTATAGTATTGTGGATTTTTGTCGTAATTGGTCTTGTCTTGAGTATATAAAACATTGGTTATTTTTCTAAACTGGTGTGGTGTCCGTTTGTAGTGCTTACACTGTATTACTGTTGGTTATGTGCAAATGCTTTACACACTGCCTCTGAATTAAGCCTGACTGCTCGTGCCAAGCTACCACGAGGGTGAGCAGGGGTTACTTCACGAGTGTAACAACCCTTACCCTGACTAGGAAGAAGGGTCCCTACTTGGACAAAGGTGCAAGCCCTTGCCAACTAGAGATCCCATTTCTAACATTGGTTGTCAGCGGTGAGGATAGGACTTGTGTTTGCACTTGACTTACAGTGATTGGTGTGCACTACTACCATATCGCAGACCATTACGTACCACATACTGGTTCTTTTTCTTTTGGCCTATTTTTGATCTTGCCAGTTTTCAACTCACGACTTTTGTCATGCCTGAATCAATTGCATCATCCGTTGCATCTCTGGAAGTTATCTTTGAGGAGGACAGGTTGGAATCCTACGCCGTAAAGGAGTTACGAGCGATTTGTAAAAACCTGAAAGTCCAAATTAAAGGCCTCACAAGGAAGGAGGAGCTACAGAAGGCGCTGAGGGCCTGGGTAGCAGCCAGACATGCCAATGGGCAGCCTGGTGATCTCAGTGAGGAGGCGGAGGAGCCTATTTCCAGGGTGGATGTGCTTTTGGGTAGGGGGAACCCGCCAGGTCGGGCAGCAGCAGTCTGTCCCCAGAGGAGCTGGAGGACAGGCGGGAGGCAAGGCAGTTCGAGCTGCAGAAGCTCAGGCTGGAGAGTGAGCGGGAGGAGAAGAGATTGGCCATAGAGGAGAGGAAGATGCTCTTAGAGCATGAGAGAGAACTGAAGGAGCTAGAACTTAGGAGTAAGTCAGGCTCAGATGGTGGCAGCAATTCGTCCAGAAAGGCAGACAGGATTGTGCACATTCCCAAGAACGTAGGCAAGGAGTTCAAGAAGGGGGATGACATACAAAGGTGGTTCCAGGGTTATGAGGCAGCCATACACATGAATGGGGTCCCTGAGGAGAATTGGGGAGCAGGATTGTGGCCACTTTTCCCGGAAGAAGCAAGGGATGCTCTGATAGCTTTGGGTAAGGGGTATCACCTCACCTATGCTGACATGAAGGATGCCCTTCTCACGAAGTATGGTCTTACTCCTGAAAAGTACAGGGATCAGTTCAGGTCCAGTAAGAAGTCTGATGTCAACACTTGGTTGGAATGTGTGGATGTGTTCTGCAGGTCTCTGGATGGTTGGGTGAAGGGCAGTAGTGTAACAGATTTTCAGGGGCTCTACAACTTGATTGCATGGGAGCACTTGTCTAGTCTATGTTTTGCAGATCTGCGCCAGCACCTAGTTGATAGTAAGCTAACTGACCCCAGGAAGCTTGCTATGGAAGCGGACCGCTGGGTGAGTACCAGGGTCCACAAGAAAGCATTTGGGGGAGACTCAGCCAAAGGTGGGCAGGGTCCCCAGCAGAAAGGTGGGGGGACAAGGGTAAAGCACAGGAGTTCTCTAAAGGGCCCCAAACTAGTACCCAGGGTAAAGGTTCCCAGCCCCCCGGTGATAAGAAGAAAGGGGTCTCTACAGGGAAGCCTGTTGAGACCGGCCCCCGCAAGTGTTATGCATGTGACCAGGTAGGTCACTTTAAGGGGGACCACAAGTGCCCGAAGGGGACACAGCCACCCACCGGTGGACAGTCCAAAGTGTTGGCTAGTGTAGCGCTTGGGGAGGAGGGGTGCCCACAGGAGGGTGGGGATCCCGCAGAAATGACCCTTGTCTCACTCGGGGACAGTGAGATGGTCCCAGGAAACCAGGTGGCCCCTAACACAAAGAAATATAGCACCTGGGTGACCATTAATGGGAACAGGGTAGAGGCTCTCAGAGATACTGGAGCCAGTGTGACCTCAGTCCGGTGTCACCTGGTGTCTGAGAAGCAAGTAGTCCCAGGAGCATTCCACCAAGTAGTTGCTGTCGACAACTCAGAGCGCCAATGTATGGTGGCGCAGGTTCCCTTTGAATGGGGGGTCTCAGGTCCCTTAAGGGTGGTTGTGAGCCCTACCATGCCTGTAGATTGTCTGCTAGGAAACGACCTGGAGCAGTCCTCATGGAAGGAGGTTGAGCTCAGGTCCCACTTGGAGATGCTTGGGTTGCCAGAGTGGGCATGCGTGTCTACTCGGTCAATGGCGGCCAGAAAGGGTGATCAAGAGGACTTGGAGCCTGAAACAGTGGCCCAAGTCCCTGCCAAGAGAAAGGGCAGGGGCGCGGGAAACCGGCCCCCAAAGTTCCCACGGACCGGGAGGAGGCGGACCTCGAGGGGACGCCCGGTGCCTACAGGGGAGCAAGTAGCCGAACTGGGAGACATCTCTGAGCTGACCCATTGGCAGCAAGAAGGGGGTCCCACCAGGGAGGAGTTCTGCAGGGAGCAGAACGAGTGCCCTACTCTGGAGGGTCTGCGGCGGCAGGCTGCAGACCAGGCAGCTGGTAATCAGTCCGGGTCACATCTGATCTACTGGGAGAGTGGTCTCCTATACAGTGAGCCTAAGGTTGCTGAGCCTGGGTCAGCCCGTGTGCTGGTGGTACCCCAGCGCTTCAGGACCTTCCTACTGGGTCTGGCTCATGACGTGCCTTTGGCAGGACATTTGGGGCAGGACAAGACCTTTGACAGGCTTGTCACCCACTTCTTTGGCCCCAAATGCGAAGGCAGTCAGATGCACACTGCAGGTCTTGCCAAACTTGCCAGGCAAGTGGTAAGAGTGGGAGGAAGGTCAAAGCTCCTCTCCAACCTTTTCCGGTTGTTGGAACACCCTTTGAAAGGGTAGGGATGGATATTGTGGGGCTACTGGATCCCAAGACAGCCATGGGCAACAGGTACATCCTGGTCTTGGTGGACCATGCCACCCGGTACCCGGAGGCAATCCCTCTCAGGACAACGACGGCGCCAGTGGTGGGCCGGGCGTTAATGGGGATCTTTTCCCGTGTGGGATTCCCCAGAGAGGTGGTTTCTGATAGGGGGACCAATTTCATATCGAAGTATATGACATCCCTGTGGAAGGAGTGTGGGGTAACCTACAAGTTCACCACTCCTTACCACCCACAAGGAAACGGTCTGGTGGAGAGATTCAACCAGACCTTGAAAGGCATGATCAAGGGTCTAACAGAACCCATGAGGCGTAAGTGGGACGTCCTCTTGCCATGCCTACTCTTTGCATACAGGGAGGTGCCTCAGAAGTCTCTTGGGTACAGCCCCTTTGAGCTCCTGTATGGCCACCCTGTCAGAGGACCTCTGAGTTTGGTTAAGGAAGGCTGGGAGGCAGCTCCCAGGAAAACTCCCCAGGATGTATTTAGCTACATGCTGGCCTTTAGAAACCAAACTGCCCGCTTCAGGAAACTCGCTCAGGCGAACCTAGAAGCAAGCCAGGAAGAAATGAAGAGATGGTATGACCAGAACGCCACTCTGGTCGAATTTCAACCTGGACAAAAAGTGTGGGTCATGGCCCCAGTAGCACCTTGTGCCTTGCAGGACAAGTGGACTGGGCCATATGAGGTAAAGGAGCGCAAAAGTGACGTCACCTACCTGGTGGATTTGCAGGCTCCAAGGAACCCTTTGAGGGTCCTTCACGTGAACCGCCTCAAGCCCCACTTCGAGAGGTCCGAAGTGAGTATGCTCTTGGCAACAGATGATGGGGTGGAAGAGGAGAGCGAGCCTCTCCCTGACCTCCTGTCTACCAAGGAGCATGATGGGTCAGTAGAGGGTGTGATCCTCTCCCCTACTCTGACTCAGGAGCAGCAGGGGGCTGTCGCCAGTTGTTGGGACAGTTCGCCCCGCTGTTCTCTCTGACCCCCGGTGTTACTCACTGGTGTACCCATGACGTGGACACCGGTGACAGCCATCCTGTGAAGCACAAGATTTACAGGTTGACTGACCGGGTCAGAGCCAGCATCAAGGAGGAGGTCTCTAAGATGTTGGCGTTAGGGGTGATTGAGCCCTCCCACAGTCCTTGGGCCAGCCCAGTGGTCTTGGTCCCAAAGGCTGCGGCGCCCGGTGCCACTCCAGAACTCCGGTTTTGTGTGGACTACCGTGGGCTCAATGCCGTCACCAGGACTGACGCGCACCCCATCCCCAGAGCTGATGAGCTCATTGATCGGTTGGGAGCTGCCCGGTTCCTCAGCACGTTTGATTTGACGTCTGGGTACTGGCAGATTGCCTTAACCGATGGGGCCAAGGAGAGATCAGCATTCTCAACCCCAGAAGGTCATTACCAATTCCGGGTGATGCCCTTTGGGTTGAAGAATGCCCCTGCCACCTTTCAGAGGTTGGTCAATCAGGTGTTGGCTGGGCTGGAGGATTTCAGTGCCGCCTACCTGGATGACATTGCTGTGTTCAGTTCCAGCTGGGAAGAACATTTACAGCACCTTGAGAAAGTGTTGAGGGCTCTGCAAGGTGCAGGCCTCACGATCAAGGCCAGTAAGTGCCAGATCGGGCAGGGTTCTGTGGTGTACTTGGGACACCAGGTAGGAAGCGGCCAGGTGGCGCCCCTACAACCCAAGATTGACACCATTCTGGCTTGGGAGCCCCACAAGACCCAGACAGAGGTGAGAGCCTTCTTAGGTCTCACCGGTTACTATAGGAGATTTGTTAAGGGCTATGGCACCATCGTTGCCCCCTTAACAGAGCTGACCTCTAAGAGGCAGCCCAGGAAAGTGATCTGGACTGAGTCCTGCCAGAAAGCTTTTGATGCCCTGAAGGCAGCCATGTGCACGGCGCCCGTGCTCAAGGCACCTGACTTCTCCAAGGAATTCGTCGTGCAGACTGACGCTTCAGAGCATGGTGTGGGAGCGGTGCTCTCACAACTGAACGAAGAGGGCCTGGATCAGCCTGTAGTCTTCCTTAGCAGGAGACTACTTCCCAGGGAACAGAGGTGGAGTGCCATAGAAAGGGAAGCTTTTGCTGTGGTCTGGGCGCTGAAGAAGTTGAGACCATACCTGTTTGGGACTCACTTCCGGGTTCAGACAGACCACAGGCCCCTCAGATGGTTGATGCAAATGAGGGGCGAGAATCCAAAACTGCTGAGGTGGTCCATCTCCCTACAGGGAATGGACTTTACGGTGGAACACCGTCCTGGTACAGAACACGCCAACGCAGATGGTCTGTCCAGGTTCTTCCGCCTTAGTGAAGAGAACTCCAATGGGGTTGGGTAGTTCTCCCTACTTTCAGCTGGAGGGGACATGTGTTAGACTTGGCATCTTTTGGCGTGTTTCCCCTGACTTTTTGCTTTCTGACCTCCCGGTTTTGACTCTGTTTTTGCTGGTGTGATGATTCTGCGCACTTTCCTCACTGCGATCCAGTGGGAAAGTGCAAGTGCTCCTGTATAAAATGTGTTATGGATTGGTGTTTCCATGATTGGCCTATTTGGTTTATGTGTCAGTCCCTCGTAAAGTGCACTGCGAGTGCCAGGGCCTATAGACCAAATGCTGTTGGTGGGCTGCAGCACTGGATTGTGCCACCCACGCAAACAGCCCGTAAAATGTAACTCGGGCCTGCCAACGCAGAGCCAGTGCGCAGCCTGGGGCTGCCATGTCGACTTGGCAAGTGCACACACTTGCAAGTCCCCAAACCTTCCCTTTGCTACATGTTAGTCACCCCTAAGGTAGGCCCACGGTACCCCTGTGGGCAGGGTGCGGTGTCTGCGAAAGGTAGGACATGCCCGGGTGTGTGCGGCATGTCCTGATAGTGAATTACAGCCTAGTTCGTTTTTCACTATTGCAAGGCTACCTGTTCCCCCTAGGCCAGAACGGGCAGTTTTGATTATTACAGCTTATAATCCTAACTGACCCCGGGAACATGGTAGAAATTCGAGTTTAGTATGCCTGGACTCAGAATGATAAAATGCAGCTTTTAGTGAAGTCGGTTTTAACATTCTGTGTTTGAAAATACCACTTTTAGAAAGTGGGTATTTTCTTGTCTAACCATCCAAGCCTGCCTCTGCGAGGTTGTGTATTCCGTGTCTGGAATGTGAGTGACAGGGGCTGGGGGATACCAGGAGACAGGGTGAGTCAGCACAGGGCTGAATAGCAAGATCTACATGTAGATGGGTGGGAGGGGTCGCACCTGGGCCCTGAATAGGCCAGTGCCTTCCCTCCACAATGCTGGCTCCACCTCCTGTGGTGCGTCTGATGTCCCTGGCCCACTCGCTGAAAGAAGGGACGGAGACTTGTCAACAAAGTGCTCCAGAACTGGTTTGGACTAGGCAAAGGCCTCTCTGCCTTCAGAGAACAAAGGAATTTGGGATATAAATATTGGGGCCCTGACCCCATGAATTTAGATCTCGCTGGAATCAAGGAACCTGCCAAGACGAAGAGCTGGAAGAGCTGCCAGGAGGAGTACTGCCCCTTTGCTGTGTTGTTGCTTTGTTGGGTTGGCCTGCAGTTGCTGCTTCTGTCTTGGGCAGTGAAAGGACTGGACTGAACTCTCTCCAAACTTGTGCTGAGTATCTCCAAGGGCCAGAAACCGAGCTGGCCTCCTGTTAAGAAGTCTCAGGGACTGCAAAGACTTCACAAGCCTCTGGGTACCGCTTCTGGAACGCTGTTTCAGTTGCCACAGAGGAAGGGAACCGCAACCGACTCCGTCAACCGAATCCATCCCTGGCCGGTGACCTGTTTGCCCCGCAGACCGCATCGCCCCGCTTCGCATCGCAACCCTGGTCTCACCGTGGGCAACGTCCAACGCCGCCAACATCGAGCCGCTGCTTGCACCGTGACCTGTGGGCACCGCAGTTCGCATCGCATCGCTTCACTGAACCAACCGGACCCGACCGACGAGGTCGCTGCAACTGGCTCAAGAGTCGAGACCGCACCGCATTTGGGGCACCGCTCGCACGTCTGCGACGCACCACTCCGACTCGCACCGCTGTCCGACGCCAGCTCCCGCACTCCGGCTAGGTCGCCTGCATCGCAACCTGTCAGCACCGCATCGAGCATCGTCTCACCCTGCACCGCATGCCTTGGACTCACCGACTCCGTCTGCACGACGCTCATCGAGCCGCTGCCTGCACCGCATCGAGGGACACCGCACCTTGCATCGCTCCGTCTTGCACCACAACCGCGACGAACGCCGACCGGCTCGTACACTCCGTACCAGCCACAACGAGAAAAGGTACTGTGACCGAGTCTGTTCATGACTCTGCTGGCCCGTATCGACGCGGTCGGCTGGAACTGTTAGGCTCTGTGGTTTTCAGCATCACGGTAGACTCGGACGGAGCTACCGACTCGTACGAACTTTGCTTTTGTGCTATTCCTGCAAAGAAGAAGTTAACGTATCAAGTATTCATTCGTAAAGTATAGTATTGTGGATTTTTGTCGTAATTGGTCTTGTCTTGAGTATATAAAATATTGGTTATTTTTCTAAACTGGTGTGGTGTCCGTTTGTAGTGCTTACACTGTATTACTGTTGGTTACGTGCAAATGCTTTACACACTGCCTCTGAATTAAGCCTGACTGCTCGTGCCAAGCTACCACGAGGGTGAGCAGGGGTTACTTCACGAGTGTAACAACCCTTACCCTGACTAGGAAGAAGGGTCCCTACTTGGACAAAGGTGCAAGCCCTTGCCAACTAGAGATCCCATTTCTAACAGAGAGAGAGAGAGAGTGAAAGAGAGGGAGAGAGAGAAAGAGAGAGAAAGGGGGAGAGAGGGAGAAGGAGAGAGAGAGAGAAACAGAGGAAGAGAGAGAGACAGTGAAAGGAAGAGAGGGAGAAGGAGAGAGAGAGAAACAGAGGAAGAGAGAGAGAGACAGTGAAAGGAAGAGAGGGAGAAGGAGAGAGAGAGAAACAGAAGTACTCATCATGGGCCCAAACCCCGATGCCTGGAATGACACCTGGTGGCCCCCCGCCCTCGGAAACCCGCCAACCCCCACGGACCATGCACGCAACCTGGGAATAATCCTGGACTCCGAGCTCAAAATGGACCGCCAGATCAACTCCGTCTCATCTTCCTGCTTCCACACCCTCCGCCTCCTTCGTAAGACCTTCAAATGGATCCCCCTCGAACACCGAAAGACCGTCACTCACGCCCTGGTCACCAGCAGACTCGACTATGGCAACGCACTCTACGCCGGAATAAACAAAAACCTCACCCGCAAGCTACAGAACATCCAGAACGCCGCCGCAAGACTGGTCCTCAACCTGCCAAAACACTGCCACATCTCCCAGCACCTGCGCACACTCCACTGGCTCCCCGTCGAGGCGAGAATCACCTTCAAGATACTCACCCACACACACAAGGCCCTCCACGGCACCGGGCCAGCATACCTGAACAGCCGACTCAATTTCCACGCACCCCAAAGGACCTTATGATCAGCCCAGCTCTCCTACGCCGTGGTTCCCCGCACCAGAAAGACCAGATCGGGAGGCCGCTCCTTCTCCTTCCTCGCAGCCAAAGCATGGAACGCCCTTCCGCTCCACCTCAGACAGACAACATCGCTCCCCATCTTTGCAAGAAACCTCAAAACCTGGCTCTTCGACAGACCCCCTCCTTGATGGAATGGAGCCTGCACCCCCCCCCACCCCTAGCGCCTTGAGACCCTTACGGGTGAGTAGTCGCGCTTTAACAAACCCCTGATTGATTGATTGATTGATTGAAGAGAGAGAGAGACAGTGAAAGGAAGAGAGGTAGAAGGAGAGAGAGAGAAAAAGAGGAAGAGAGAGAGAGACAGTGAAAGGAAGAGAGGGAGAAGGAGAGAGAGAGTAACAGAGGAAGAGAGAGAGACAGTGAAAGGATGAGAGGAAGAGGGAGAGAGAATGCCGACACTGCGGACCCAGGCCTCACTGCTCACCTGCTGCTACCGGTGTGTCTCCAACCATGTGCCGGTATACACTGCAGTCCACCAGGTCCCCTATCTGAAACAGAGTCCAGATGTATGAATGGCAGAGTTCATATCAGTGCACACGCCATCATCGCTTGGCCGCCCCTGCGCACACAGGCTGCTGCATCCCAGCCCCTCCCGCCGCCCAGCGGTGTATGCCCGCCCCTGCGCACCCAGGCCTCAATGTTCACCTTCCGCCACCAGCGTGTCTCCAAGAGGGCCCACCACGTGCCGGTGCAAGCTCCAAGCCCAGGGCCCGTGTCCTTGGCAGCCTCCACATCATGCAGCCCACCCTGCGGGCCACCAGGTCACACACGTGATTCTGGGTCTTGATTTCGCAATGGCAGAGATCATATCAGTGCACACGGCACCATCGCAGGCTGCACAACCGCTCAGCGCTATAGGTGCCACTAACTCTGTGAACCGCGAGGCAACGCCACGTGGCGGTAGGCCCGCGCTGCCCACTGGCGCAGGCCTACACTGCGGTCCAGCAGGGCTCACACAAACCATTACCAGTCCGGACCACCAGGATGGCGCATCATCGCAGGCTGCACACCCGCTCAGCACCTAAGGTGCCCCTACCTCAGTGCACTGAAAGTCACCGTCCCGTGGCGGTAGGCCCGTGCCGGCCGCAGTGTTTCCGGTGCCACCAACTCTGTGCAACGCAAGTCATGGACCCTTTCTGATTGAGTCCCGTGATATGCCAGGCGGATGCAGCCATGTCACCTCTGGCAGTGGGGAAGAACTGGGACACGTAGCGTCGTCGTCCCCCCTTTTATACGTACGCCGAGTGGGCTTGGTCGGCGTACGCCAGGCCAGCGTAGGGGTGTGAATAATTATCCCTGGGCTCTGGGCGTGGTTCATTTCTGGGCTGGACAGGAAACCAACTGATGCGTGTGTCTCTGTTGCAGTGTCTGCGCCACACGGCCCGCAATCGACAATGTTGCAATGTTGCATGCACCCGGAGGGTGGCCGCGCACGAAGGGATTGTACAAGGAGCGCAAGGCCGCTCGGGCTCTTGGCTCATGCATGCCAACTGTTGTGTGTGTATCGCTATTGGTGCACCATAAGCCTAAGGCCTAGCCTCAATTGCAGCGCGAAAGCCACATCACATTTCCAGAATGAAAGCAGTAGTCAGACTAACATTAGGGATGAAAGCTCCTTTGTCTCAATACATAAGGCGGAAGGACAACTGCACCTCCGACCTTGGTCTTGCATGCAGCAGGTACCCCCTGAGAGAGATACCATGGCAGATAATGACGACTCTCACTACGCACAGCGCTAATGATAGACCAACGTATCCACACCCCACACACAGAAGTCCTTGCTCGAGGTACTCCTGCATGGAATGCCCTTGACACTTACGTACACAATAACCCATACGTCCAAACGTTGCACACACATACGACTCATTGCTCCAAGCTGTGGCATATCATCCACATAACTTCCACAGGTCAGAAGAGTGCCGGTTCTACGAGAGCCACCAACGCAATGGCAGAACATCCCGGGCGCATGCACAACGCCTGTCACGTGGAACTGTACTGTGACCGAATGCTGCCTGTTAGTGTCTGATGCATTGGTCTGCATGTTGTGGCCCTTGTCTTGCCCGTACTGACACGCACATGGCAATAAAGTCTACGCAACTTCACTAGTGTTCAACTGTGATGAGTGTTGATTAGAATGACAAATCGTGTGCCTCAATGAGCATTGTCCGTACACAGGGAGGGACTGACTGATGCATTTCACTTAGGGGTGAGTCCCTATTGCCAGCTCCATCTCTGTCAGCCCGACATAGTGGTTGGGATAGTTGCTGATAGACCTGTGCTCTTACGTGTCTTCAGCAATGTGAGTATGGTGTCCATATTCTTGCCATGTGGATCAATGTGATCCATCACTACAGGCTGTGTCCACCCAGTTGAGTGTGAGTAGGTATGCGAAGAGATGTTCTGTTGTCAAATGTGATGGGGGACACTACTTTAGGCCTGCCAACGACTTTGACATTTCATACCCAGCCCTATTTCTAACATTGCGTGCGGCAAAGTTGAGGAATTGCACAATTGTTGTTTCAGAGCAATGAGGCCACAGCTAGTGCACACATTCCTAGTCATCTCACTTCCTATGTGTGTCACGGTCAAACATGCTCATTGCTTTCATTTCCCAGGGTGTACCTATTTGGGCAATCAATGTCCTTACATTCATCCACACTTTCATACTTGATCGATTATGGACATGACACCTCTGTGTGAATTTGAATGATTTATTCACATTCGGTGGAGTGTCGGAGCTGGAGCAGTACATGGCCATGCAAACCCCACATTACATTGTAGCCCAGTGGAGGGCCAGCCAGAGTCATTTAGGGATTGACAAGTACATCGAAAGAGGAAGAGTACAGTCCGCAGTCTGATTGCTGTGTCATTGGTAAGCAAACAAAATATGGCAGTCCATGTCGAGGTCCAAGGTGAGTGTCGCAGAGTGTTTCGGGGGACAGTGGGAGGTGTTGTTACAGGGCATGATGCAGAGGGCAGAACCAAGCTGAAACAGGGCATATGGTGGAGAAGAATGCTACTGGCTCCTTCTTACTACAAAGGTGGAATCACCCGCATCTTCGTCCTCTATGTCATCTGTCTGACATGTGTGTGCTGATGTTTGGTCTGCAGCACTGTGTGCCACTGACACATCAGGGGCTGGAGATGTGTGTGTAGAAGTACCAGCAGCATTCATCAGCAACTGCCTTAGTGGCAGCAATGCGATGATGAGGATCTGCAGGGCATGGAAGATCCCAACAACTTTTCGCTGGTGTGCATCGGTGGCAGCCATTCTTTCCGCATGCATCCGCTCCATGTTCTCCATTATCCTCAGCATCTGTGCCAACTCTCGGCTGACATCGCTGAGGCCACTCTGACTAGACAGTTGTTCTCCACTCAGAGTCATGACTCCAGCGATGTCGGGCATGGATTGTTGGACATCATGGAGCGAACTGTGGTTGGCCGTTAGGGAGTGTAAGTGGTCCCTGATGGGACTTAGACACCCACGTATGGCATCTAGTTTGGCTGCCATGAGGTCGAACCCCACCGCACCTGTTAAGCCACCTCCTTCTGGCAGTCTAACACATGGCCTTGGAATGAGATGTGTTCTTCGGTGAGGTGCTGGGAGCCAGGCGTGGCGTTGGGTGCTTCCTGCTGCATGGTCTGTGCAGGGGGTGGGGTCTCCTCGATGCAGCTGGGCTGCCCTGCTCCTGGAGGTGGGTTGCCGTAGCTGTCCATGAGCTGTTGTAGGGCGTCGGTGTCGAAGGTGTGGAGGTCCTCTCCATCATCACTGATGAGTTGTCTGGTCTGCTCTGCAGGAGGTGTGGATTGTCCCTCTGTAATGTGAAGGGGAGATGCATTTTGACATGGTGTTGACATGTATGTTGACGCATTGTTCAAGTTTACATACAGACTGCATGGCAATGTACATTGTGACTGTTTGGGAGGAGCTGACTTTTTGATGCGGGACAGTGGACATTTGAACTACATCACGGATGTGAGGTTGTACACGTACATCATCATATCACAGTTTCCTGCTATGCCAGATGTGATTGTCCAGTTTCTACGCACAAACGGAACCAGTTGTGTCCTCTGTTCTGTAGTGAGAGTGTTGCACTTTATACCACATTGTCGTCAATGATGATGTGCTGTTATTGCTATGTGTGTGTGCTGCATTGTGGGAGAGTCAACCCTGCAGCTGTGATTTTGCTGCCCCTTATCCCTTTGAGGCAGTGTGCCTTTGACTTCTGTGCTTCTACAGTGCTGGGATGTTGCAGACTTGGCTAATTTTGGCTATAGTTCGGATGTTGGACTCTTGGGCATGGTTTATCCGCAGATGTGTTGTTGGAGTCAGGGGTTGTTTGTGCACGTGGATGTGTCAGAGTGTGACCTGCTCCTTTTACAGATGTGTTCCACACTCAGCCACCTCAGTGTTGTGGCGTGCACCATGTCATGATAATTGGACTGCAGCCATGCTATTCGTCATGCAGTGTCACTTGTATTGTCAGTGTGGCTCACAGACACGCAGCTTTGCTGGTTTAGACACGTGTGCATGGGTTGGTTGTGAGATTGGTGCTCTGTGGGGCGGGACCCCTTTGTGCCCATAGTGGAGGGGGACTACTTGCTGTTTGTATGTGTGCTGCAGTGTGCCAAGGGGATCAGGGACATGATCCAGAGTCATTGTGGGTGTGCAGTGTGCTCTACTTAATTGTGCATGTGTGCCATTGTGCCCATCTCCCCCGTCCCCCAGTCCCTGTTCGGTACTCACCCTGGTGCTGTTGTGTCAGGTCATGTCGAGCAGTGTCCGGACCCCCAACTCCTGCCACCGTCTCCCCACTGATGACTGTGGCCACCATTTCCTCCATCTCGTCCAGCTCCTGGTGTTCCGCTGGACTGCCACCTCCAGTCTGCATTGCTGCCTGATGGTTGTCAGCGAGTTTCTTCTTGGTTTTGCGCTTCGCATCATTCCAGCGCCTCTTGACCTCTCCAATTGTCCTCCTCCTCTTTTAGAATGTGTGCTATCTATTCTTAAAGGTAGGGTGAAGTCAAATATAGCCTTCTAATAAAAAAGGTAGATTGCATAGGCCACAATGTATCTGCTATTGCCCTCAAACCTAATTTTTCGTTGACTTGATGAAAGCTATTCAAGATGATGCATCTCCCAGAGACAAAGATGTGTTATATTCACTATTAGGTCCCAGTGAGTATTATGCACACTTTATTAAATGCTATGCCTTTATTTTTCAGCTTCTTTGTCTTTGGTTAATAAGGAGTCAAAAATGTTCTTGGTCTGAAGAAGCTAATGAAGTTCTTCCTAAAATTAAGAAACATGTTTGTGCAAGCTGCAGCACTGTACATGTTTGTTGCTGATAAAAAAAAATACATTCTGACTGTGGATGCCAGTTATTATGGATTGGGAGCCGTGCTAGCACAATGGATTGAAGTTAGAGAACACACAGTCGCTTTTGCTTCACGTATTCTCTGCGCAGTCTAAAGGAATCACATTGTCATAGTATGTGAGGCACTTGCATGTTGCTTGGCAGCTGAAAAGTTCAAAACCGTTCACTGTGGGTCTCAATTTGACAAATTTGCTGCTCAGAAACCATTTATTTATTGACAGGTAACAATTCATAGGAGGCTACAGTAATATTAGTAAGACTGGTAGCTAGTGTTCAATAATATAATTTAATAAATAAGTATATACAAGGAGGTAACAATTGTACAGCTGCCTGTTGGGGATGCCGTTAGAGGCTGGCACAATAGATGAAGAGACTGATGAGATAGAATGTGTTTTGGCTATTGTAGGTGCAATTTGGTACTCTAATGGTATTTTATCTGAGCATGAATGCGAAAAGCATATACTGGAGACAGTTTATTGGAAAGAGTGATGTTGTCTGCTGTAGATGGTTGCCCAAGAGACAGGAATCTTGATGCTTTATTGAGGCCCTTTGCACAGGTATGCAGTGAGCTGAGTGTGGTTGAGAATATATTAATCTTTTTTGTGCCACTAGTTTAGTTGAGAAACACTTTGATCTGAATAGCCCATGAAAGCCATCTGTGCATGTGGGGGCCTGTTGAAGATACTTGTGTGGAGAGATGGATTACCTCTTGTAAAGAACGTTTGATTTCAGACATGCATTAGAAAGCTACAGAAATTCCTCTTCACCCGGGTACATTGCCTGATGAACCATGGATTGTATGATTTAATACCAGTAGATAAGAGATAGATGATTGTTTAGATGACTGCTTTTCAAAATTGATCTATTTTGATTTTGTCCTGTCAACCAAGACAAAGTGAGTGTTAAAAGTTTTGTCCAAGATATTTCACAATAGACGAGCCCCAAAGGAATTGGTACTAGATAATGCTACATATTTGTTACTCATTCCAGATTTTTAAAAATTAATTAAGGACTTCGGGGTAAAACATTTTCAAGTGGCATTGTACTCTCCGTCAGCCAATCGTTTACTTGAAAGAGATAATACATTTCTTAAAGAAGGACTGCAGACAACTTATGCTGCTGGTCTTTAAGTAGAGAAGTTTTTGAGATACAAACTTTGGGTGTATTTTTTTTTTCTCAGAATCACACAAATTATTTAATGTACCATACCGTTCCTGCCCTATCTGTTCTCGTTTGTAAGGAACCCAGGGATCAAGGAGGCACAACTTCAACATTTTGAACTCCTGTAACTAAGAATAGCCAACATTTCCCCAACCTAAAACAACTGCCATCCAAACACAAATTGAGATTCCCAACTCACAAAAAACATCAATGAAAGCACTGATCCCGAAGACAAATGCCCAGGTTTACTAATATCTGACACAGAATAACACAGCAAGACAGCTTGCTGTGCTACATCAAATGGAGAGAGAAGGAATGCGCCACAATTACTTACATATGGCACATCCCTGCTCCCTCCTAGCGATGGAGCTCCTGTGACATCCTAGTGTCAAAGCAAGCACTCCTGCACCATGGTGCCATGGTTCCTTGCATTACAGGCAGGATTGTTCTTGCTCAGGAAGGGGCAACTTCGGATTTTCTGTATGAAGCTGGAGCTAAAGCCCAAGCGTCCTAACAGAGGAAAGAGAAAGGACCACTCAAGGGAGTCGAATGCCTTTGTGGCATCCAGTAGGGCCGCCACCGCTGGCAGAGAGGGATGGAGGTGGTGCACGACCGAGAAAATGGTGCGGAGATTATGGGATGTGCCCCTCCCTGGTATAAACCCAGACTGATCGGACCGCGCTATTGATGGCATTAAAGGTAGCAAACGGTTGGCCAAGATTTTCGGATACGTTTTTCTCATCTATATTGATAAGAGATAGGGGCCTGTAGGAGTCACAGAGTTTGAGGGGTTTGTCTGGCTTCAACATAGTAATGATGATGGCTTCACAGAGGGTGGGGGGAAGCTGGCAAACTGACAGTGACTCGTGGTACATCTCAATGAGGTGGGGAAAAAAGTATGGTGGCGTACTCTTTGTAGAAGGCAAAGGTCAACCCGTCTGAGCCAGACGCCTTATTACCCGGCAGGCTGGCTATAAATTGTGCCACCTCCTCCGGTGTGATCGGGGCGTCCATGTATCCACGATGTGGGGGGTCTAGCCAGAGCAATTCAATGGAGTCCAGGTAGCTTTGTATTGACTCCATGTCACTGGTCACTTCCGCAGAGTAAAGCAGGGTGAGGAAAGAGGATATAACAGGTGGAAGTATTTCAGAGGATGTGACTAGGTGGCCCTCAGTGTTTCTCAGTTAGGATGCATACTCTGAGGCATGTGGCCTGCGCAGCAGCCCAGCCAAGGTCCTGCCAGGGCAGACCCCCTCCCCATATCGGCGCACCTGTGCCTCTCGCCCGAGGTACTTGGTCTCCCTGTCGCCCTCAGTCTGGTATTCAGAGAGTTTGTCTCGGTCCCGAATTACGGATTCCAGTTTTGCTAGAGTTCCCCTTTTCTTCTTCAATACGCCCACTTGTTTGGCTAGGTGGTGTGTAGGACAAAGGTCTAGTGGAGGCCAAAAGGTCCTCAGGTAGCCTAGGCTACTAATGATTTAAAAGCAGTATTTAGTCAGACGAAACAATACAAAGAGTTCAGGTGGGACTCGGTACGCAATATATGCTGGGACACATGGTTTTGGAATGACATCACATTTATTATCAGCATAAATGGAATATCATGTACTTGGTAATAGTTCTAGTGCTCACACAAAAAGTGAAAGTGCGTGAAGTGAGGAAGTGCTGGTGACATTTAAAATTTACATCGCATTGGCAAACAACAGTAGTAAGCAAAACTCCTAAATAAATTGAATGCAATAGTGGAGTTTTGGTTGGAGAGGTTGACGGCGTTTCGATCTCATTAGTGTGAGATCTTCATCAGGACGAGAAAGTGTGAGCTGATAGAATCTATAGGAGGGAGAAATGGAATTCAGAACCTTGGCCCTTGGAACAATGTACTTACAACAAAACAAGTCAGTTGCACACATGGCGTTACTAACACTATTTGTGGCCGGTGTCTAAGGTAGGGTCAGGCGGTGACCAATCCCAAAATCAATTAACGAGAGAGAAACCACGCCCGTGTGTAGTACGCGGTGACGGCGGTAAGTGCTGACAGCGTCGAGGGACGTGTGGAGTTACGGTACTATAGGAAAGTGATACGCTGCAGTGCCTAAGTGAGAGGAAACGCAGACTTACTTAAGAAACTGGTAGTGTAAGTGAGTGTGGTTGCACCTACATCAGAGTATTAGAGCTGATCCGTAAAGGTGCGGTAATTAAACCGGCCAAAAAGGAGGAAGGTACGCGCCAGTTACTGGGGAGGAGGGAACAAGGTATAAATGAAAGGCTGGGTGCTTAACCCGGGAATGAGGGAGCATAGGTAATTATGCTTACTTGGCTGGGAGAGCGTAGGCACGCTCCGGAAGTCCAAGCAATGTGGGTGACTGGAGCTCGTAGGCGAGTGCGTCTATTTAGGGCAAGGGGAGCCTATCGTGCAGAGAGGTCTAAGAGTAGAAAAAATAACAGTCACAGTGTTACTCACTAGGTGGAGTGAGAGGCGCGGGGAATTAAAGCGGGAAGGCAAGGGAAACTTACTGAAAGAGTCGCAAGGGCCGTCAGGGAAGGGGAAGGACCTGTAGTTAATCGGGCAACGTTCTGTTCCAATTGATAACGTGTCAATGGCACGGACGTCTGGTCTAGGCAGGGTGCCTGTCGTGCAAGGAGGTCTAAAAATAGAAGGTCGCAGTATTATTCGCAGCCGGAGTGAGAAACGCCGGAGTGAGAATTACCGCGGGAAAGAACAAGTCAAAACTTACTGTGAGAGCCGCAAGGGGCCGTCAGGGAAGTTGAAGGACCCGTGGTGGATCGGGCGGAACGCTGTTTATTAGCGTGCGCAGCCGGTTAATCTAAGGAAGGGAAGGGGAGTTAAGAGCTGCCAGGAAGTAACCACGGCTAAGGGAGCTGGACCGAGTCCAAGCGGGTACTTACTGAGGTCGCGTAGTCGTAGTCCGTGGGGTGCACTGGAGAAACCCGGTGTCGTCAGGGGAATGAATCCACACAGTCTCCGTCTCGGGGGAGGAGAAATTTAAGCAACGCACTGGGTTCCTTGCGCATGCGTGAGGAGAGGTCGCGAGCGTGGTATGCAACCTGATGAAGCCAGCGGTGCCGGGTGGCCGCCATGTTAGGGTGGGAAGGCCTGAATTCCTGGAGTAGGGCGGGAGGGGCCCAGGTGACATTTAGGAAAAAGGAAAAAGGAATCAAGCAACCAATGAAACAGGCAGAGAGAGGGCAAGGCTATAGAATGGCCAGAATGCCGGCAATTGGTCGACTAGAGCACAAGGGTGATGAATAAATAAGTATATCATAAAGTAAAAGTGGTGAAAACATATACATGTAAAAAATTACATTTTAAAACCAATGACATTATAGTTGGATGCAGAGTTAATTTAAAAAGCAGCAGACTGTGGTTGCGGCATTATGAAGTCATGATCGTGGTGGCGACATTATAAAATCATGTTCCATTCATCTATAGTATTGAGTCCGTTCTCGATGGATCGACAGTAAAACATCCACTTGCACTCAAGCTTGTTGAGGATGGCTTGGGGATCACCACCTCTGTCGTGTGGGCGTATAATGTCAATCACTTGCCAGCAGAGGTCTTGTTCTGAGTGTCCTTTTTCCATAAAGTGTTCCACCAATGGTGCAGTCGTGATTTGGCAGCGTATCCTGCTCTTATGCTGGCTGATTCTTGCTTTTACTTTTTGAGTGGTCTGACCCACATAGATGAGGTTGCAGGGACATTTAATACAGTAAATCACGTTAGTAGAATTACAGTTGGAAAAAAACCTTAGTTTGTGCGTACTGGTGCCATATTCAAATGTTTTTCTGTTGTTTGTGAGTGGGCATGCAACACAGTTTCCACACTTAAAATGGCCTGTAACAGGGGGTAAACCCAGACATGATTGAATTGTATTGTCACTCCTGGATGGTATGTGAGCTCGAACTAAATGGTCCATAATGTTGCGCCCACGTTTGAAGGAGAACAGGGGAGCTTCGTTGGTGATATTGATGGACGTAATGAGAGGCCAATGTTTCTTGGTTAGTTTCGTTATCTTGTTACTGGCAGGGCAGAATGTGGTAACGCAAGCAATGCGTGACATGGTCTTTTTGGGTCTAGGCTCCAGTAAAAATTCCCTATGTGAATACCATGCGCCCTTCATGGACCTTTTGACCAGTCGTCTAGGGTAACCTCTCTCCATGAGTTTGTCGCATAGGAGATCTGCTTCCCTGAGGTAGTCGTCTTTCAGTTTGCAATTTCTACGTATCCTCAAGAACTGGCCATATGGTAGGCCATCCCTAAGTGCTCTGGGGTGGGCGCTCTTGTAGTGTAGAAGGGTATTGCGCTCCGTGGGCTTTCTGTATAGTGTGGTGTAAAGCCCTCCCTCATTATGTTTGACAGAGACGTCTAGGTAGTTAATCTGTGTGTTGCTAGAGTCATAAATGAATTTTAGGTCTGGTTGGCCGCTGTTAAGCCATGTACAAAAATTGTCCAATTCAGTCGTAGTACCTTGCCAAATCATAAACACATCATCAATGTATCGGTGCCAGCTCCTGATTCCATTGGGATGTGGGTTGACTTGGTTGAGGACTAATGTTTTCTCTATGTTCTCTACAAAGAGTATTGCAAAGTTTGGGGCAAAAACTTCCCCCATTGAGGTACCCTTACATTGTTTGTAGAACTTGTCATGGAACATGAAGTAGTTTTGGTAAGTGCTATTTCCAGCAGCGAGATAATGAACTCTGTGGGTACTTTGTGTGGTCTGGGCCTGTTATTCAGATGAGTCTCAATGACTGAGGTGCCTCTATCCTGCGGGATGTTGGTGTAGAGGGATTCGATATCTAGTGTGACTAGCAGTTCATGCATGGGGTCAAAGTCTTCACGTTCTACCAGGTTGATGAAATGAGTGGTATCCTTAACATAGGCCATGGTGTCTGTTACTAAATTGTGGATAAAGAAATCGATGTATCGGCCAAGTGGCTCGAGAATGGAGTCACAACCAGAGAGGATAGGTCTGCCTGGCGGGTTGGTTTGATTTTTGTGAACCTTGGGAGTGTATATATCACCGGTGTCCTGGCGTTCTTATTATTGAGAAAGAGAAATTCTTTGTGACTAATATAGCCTAGTTCTTCAGCTTCTTTGGTTATGGTCTGGATCAGATTTTTTATCTCAGAGAGGGGGTTATGCCTTAGTAGTTCATAGTGGGCGGTGTTGTTTAGTTGGCGCATAATCTCATTGTCGTATGATAGTTTGTCTTGGATGACAATCCCACCACCTTTGTCCCAGGGCTTGATGATGATATTGTCCATATTTTTGAGTTTCAGGGAATAAAGTCATGTTGATTTTGCAACTTTTGCAGATCTTTCAAGACTAAGTTCTCAAAAGAAAGGACCTCTGGTGGTAGAGCGCCAGTAGGTGGGTTAAAAGTTGATTTCGGGCATAATCCTGTCATGTCATTGTTTGGTGGGGATTCCTTGTTGAGGAAGAAGGATTTTAATCTAATCTTTCTAAAGAATTGAAAGATCTCTGTCTGTATATTGAACCAGTCAGGTTTCTCAGTAGGTACAAAGGAAAGTCCTTTGCTGAGTAACGAGATTTCAGTGGAAGCCAGTTGATGGTCAGATAGATTGAAGATAGGGATCAGTTCAGCAGTGGGAGAGGCCACTGGGTCCCCTAGCCCAATATTGGTTAATACTGGTAGCCCCATTGATAGAACTTCCGCCCTGTCTGGCGTTCTCCTGGTGGGAAGTTGTATCGTTGCTTCAACCTCCCCCTTTCTGTTTGGAAGGGCTGACCTCTCCCTAAAAAATTAAGGTTGTTAGAGGAGGTACTTGGTCCTGCCCCTGCGTCAGATGAGTCAGAGTCTGCAGATGAATCGGAGAAGGTCACTGGTTGTCTGTTCTTAAATCGGCCCCAGGTGCCGGTCTTGTTTGGCTAAACACGTACCGCGAATAACCTCCTTAAAAGCCTCCCAAAGTGTAGATGGTGAGGATACGGACCCTTCATTCAGATCAAAGTACTCGGTAATGGCTTGCCGGATCTCTTTTTTGAACGCCTCGTCGCGCAGGGCCTGCGGAGGAAGTCTCCACAGGAAAGTTGGATGGAAAGTCTTTGGGATCTGAAGAGCCAGCCTAACCAGCAAATGTTTGGATAGCTTGTGCGGAAAGTGTTCTACTGCTGTGGCCCAAGTGAGGACATCTTTTGACACTAGCCAGTAATCAATACGAGACCATGAGCCGTGTGTGGAGGAGAAACAGGTGCCGTCATGCTGAGAAGCGTGTGTGTGACGCCATATGTCTGTCAGTGCGTTGTCAGCATTGAGTGTATTAAGGGCTTCCGCCGAGCGCAGGTGTTGTAATCTGTCACTAGAGCGGTCAAGGGGCCGCTGCAGCGCTACATTAAAGGCACCTCCCGATATTACTGGGTGAGGGCCACAATCTAGGACCTGCCTCCAGACATTAAGAAAAAAGTCTGGACCATCTATATTTGGGCCATAAGTGGCGAACATCATCATTTATTGCACGTAGAGTATGCCCACCAGGATTACAAATCTCTGCGCCTTGTCAATGATCAAGTGCATTGTGCTCCACTGGAGACATTTTTTAAGCAGGATTGTTACACCCCGGGCATAATTGGAAAAGACTGAGGAGCAGTGTGCCCCGCACCATCGGGCACAGAGGCGGGTCGTGTCGCCTGTGGCCAGGTGTGTCTCTTGTAAAAAGCATATGTCCACACCGTGTCAGGCTAGGTAAGCATGTACCAGTCTGGATTTACGGTGATCATTTAGGCCTGTATATTCCAAGTTAAATACGTCACAGTCGTCATATCAACGGATAGGTGGTATCGTTAACAGTCTGTGATGCATTGCGCTGCGAGAACTTTAGAATCTGTTGTAGCATCTGTCTGAAAGTGGTGGGAATGACTTCCTGTATGCACAGAACTAGAGAAACAGTGTTATCTGAACACAAGAAACAATTAAGTGAATATCCCCAACATTTGCCCTTCCCTCCCCCGATACGCAGCTAATTATTCCTGAGCATCCCCAGGGATGTCAAACTGACATTCCTCAAATGCACCCCTCCACCCACTCCAACCCCCCAAAGAGGTTGAGACATTAACCCACCCCAACTAGAAGACCCCAACATAGAACAATTTGAAAATTGTTAGGAAATTATCCCTAGCGTCAGGGTGGCCGATTGATGCAGTTTGGTTAGGTGAACAAAGCATAATAAGTGCAACATGTGTCCTTCGCCGCTATTGGGGCACCGCAGAGCAGGTGCGCCATGAGCTGATCATTTCACTTTAGCCATCGTCTTTGTCCCATGGTAATATTTGCATCGTGAGCCAATGTTTCAATCATTGTCGCTGGACCATCCTCCCTCCGACTGGTGAGGCACGACAGAAGACCTTTTCCTCTCTCTGCTGATCTGTTTTGCATACGTTAATGCAGCTTTAGGGTCAGTAAAGAATTGTGGTTTGTCCCCGCAGGTGATACGTATTTTGGCCAGTTACAGGAGAGCGTAGGAAATTTCCAGCTGTTGGAGGATGCGCTTGGTGGGTAGGAATTCTCTTCTTGCAGCCTGTAAAGTCTGGGTAGAAGGACAGATTGTTGCCCTGGTGCCTGACCTCGCCCATTTTCCTGGCCCTGTGCAGGATCGCACCCCTTTTGCGGTAGTTCTGCAAGCTGGCGATTATTGGACGCACCGGGCGGGGGCCGCTAACCCAATGAGCGATGCGCTCACTCGACAATGAACACCGCAGAGTGTACCGGGCCAAAAAGTTAATGCAACAGGGATTCAAGGTAGCCTTCCATTTTTGAGATCGCAGTTGATTCAGGAATGCCAGTAATTCAGAGGTTGTTCCGTCTGGAACAAGATTCTAATTCTTCATTTTTGGCGCAGATTAATTCCAGCACTTTATCCATTTGAAGCAACTTTTGGCAATCACCTGTGAGAGTTTCTTCTGATTCCAAAACTCTAGATTCTAGCTGTGTTATCCTGCTATCATGTGAGTCTACCTTTTGATTCACTTGGTCCTGGCGTGCAGTGAGGTTATCAATTTTGTTATCTATCGACTGTAAGCTTGACTTGACCTCCATTAAAATGGATCGAATGTCCTCATCACTTACATTAGTTTCTGCTGCTCGCGTAAATTGCTTTTCCGCAATCTGCGGCAGCTCACCAGTGTGACCCGTGCACCTGCTCTCAAAGGATATTTTCTGTTGCTTACCGCCAGTCTTCCCCATGTCTGTGATTAGCTGCTCGCCGAAATGCAGGGGAAGGCACAGCAGTTTCTCACCGGAGACGGCAGCAGCGGCATCCTGTGCCGATCGTTCACAGCACAGCCCAGTCGTCTGGCAGTCGGTTCCTCCTCACCTCAGGCCCTCCTCGTTCGGCCCACTTGAAGTAGCCACAGGAGTCCAAGGGGCCGCGTTAGTCCGGCCTCGCCGCTAGGCGCCGCCCTCTGGGGTCGACGCACCTTGGTGAATGAAGTAAGTGGAAGGAGGGGGAAGAGTTGCTGCCACCACGGGCCAGGGGGGTGTATAGGGGCTTGGGTGGCAGTGGTCCCCTGCCCTGGCCTCACAGGGGTATTGCCGGGCAGTCCCTCATGATTTGTGCATGCTTCCAGCAACTTTGGGCTGCCGGAGAGGACTAAATAAGTGGAAGTAGGAGGAAGATTGCCAATGCTGCGGGACAGGGGGCCCGCAGGGGCTCGGGAGGCAGCAGTCCTCCACCCTGGCCACGCGGGGATGTCAGGCAGTCCCTCGTGCTCCGTGCACGCCCTCAGCAACGTTGGGCCACCAGGGGGGCCGATCATGCAGTTGTATAAGGCCTCATTCATCACAAGGGTGCTTTCTCCCCCCCAAGCAGGCCCATGCCTCCTCACCTGCCGCACTCCATCTTTAGCAGCGCTGTTGGCGGATATTTGACGCTCGTCCCATGCCACAGGCCCCAATCTTGTCACGAGCAGCGCCCCCGATCTGCTTCGGCCTTGGCGCAGATCAAGGAGCCTGCGGCCGCCGCCAAGCCCAGCCCGTTCCCCAGTGGGGGGTCAGCCTTGCTCCAGTTGGGCACGCGCACGCCTGCACTACCACCAGGGCCCGCACAGAGTCAATCACAGCCCGGGGGAGAAGCACCACTCAGCCCAAGTTCTGCAGCTTCAGAGTGACATCATCTCTTTCTTGATCCGCCGCAGCTACACTTTTGCTGCCCACATCTTCAGTCGCAGCCTTTCCATCGCGGCCCGGCGAGCTCCCGCAGCTCTCAGCCCGGGCAGGCCCTAGACAGGGACATCGACACAGCAGCAGGTCAGAGGGGTGGGACGGCTCCAGCTGACGTCCAGCTCGATCAGCTATCCCTCGCTCGCACTCTCTTGTCAGTAAGTTGATTTATTTCACCAGGATTCCAATGGATATTGCATTCAGCCAGCAGAGCCCACTCAAGGTGCGGCCATCTTGCAGCCGGCGAGACCAGCCCCCCAACTATGGATGTATTTAACAACACCACATAGTACAACTGGTTTTTCACCTCTCGAAATTGAGAGAAGGGGGACATAAGCCAAAATTAATCCCCTGCCTGGATTAAATCTGGTCAACATGCCTTTAACAATGAGTGTTGTTCTAGTGTCACGCAGAATCAAGCAGTCACAGACTAATAGAAAAGTGTATTTTGGCAATAAACTCCACACAAACCAGGTTGATCTCAAAGTAGGAAATTAGGTTTTGATCAGTAAATCTAACAGAACAAAGAAAGGTGAATCCAAATGTACTATTTCTTGTGACAGTTGAAAGAGTTTCTAAGGGTACTGCTATGTTAGTTGATAAAGGGTAGTGGAATAAGAGAAGCCTAGTGAGAGTATGCTAAGACCATACTAACATAATTATTGATTCTAATAATAGTTTTGGAGCAGATACTTTTTCACGAATTAGTGATGCTAAGGTTAATGACAAGAATATTCATTGAGGAAAAGTAGACATATTGCATTCTGATTTCACGATCTGTGACAGAAGTTCAGTCAATGGGTCAACAAGCTTGAACCACTGATTTCTTCTTATTATAAGGATTGTTTATATTGTGCTCGATCTGATATTAACCCCTTCGATGCGTCGGACGCGCGGGAGCCGTCCGACGCATCAGTGTTCATGTGCATCGGACTGCTCCGGCGAGTCCGAAGCCATGGCACTGGGAATCCCTCTGGTGCGGGCACCAGAGGGATTCCCTTTACCCCTCAAGAGCCTCGGGAGCTGGGGAAGAGCTTCCCCGCTCCCAAGGCCCCCCCCCCCTGGTTTCCCTGAAATGACGATCAGCGCGCATGTCGCGCCAGTTTCCCTTTCTACGTGCTCAGGGGGCTATCCCAGCCCCCTGAGCACGTAGAAAGACGGGAGAGGTATCGTTGGAAAGGGGAGAATCTCCCCTTTCCAATGGTATCCCTCCCCAGTGTATCCCTGCTTGGGGATTGCCCCAGGAGGGCGATCCCCAAGCAGGGATCCATCCACTAGGCACCAGGGAGGGGGGAGCGGCCCCTTGGGCAAGGGCCTTTGCTCCCCCATATGAATATGGGCAAATTTAGTCTTTCTGCCCCCCCTGGGGGGCAGATGGGGCAGTAGCCCCCAATCTGCCCCCCCGGGGGGGGCAAAAAGCCCACTAGATACCAGGGATTTTTGTTTACAAAAATAATTAGGGGTGGGGGCTGCCCAATATGGGCATGCCAATGCCCCCACCCCGCCACAAAGGTACAGTCATTATGCCCCCCCTGGGGGGCAGATCGGGACAGTAGCCCCCAATATGCCCCGTGTGGGGCAGAAAGCCCACTAGACACCAGGTTTTTTTTCCCGATGAATTTAGGGGTGGGGGTTGCCCAATAAGGGCATGCCAATGCCCCCACCCCTCCCCCCACAAAATTCCAGTCTTTCTGCCCCCCGGGGGGACAGAAAGCACCCTAGATGCCAGGGATTATTTTTTATAGGCCCGGGGTGGGGCTTCCTAGAATGGGCATGCAAATGCCCCCACCCCACCCCCAAAGAAAATAAAAGACTTTCTGCCCCCCCAGGAGGCAGATGGGGGCAATAGCCCCTGATCTGCCCCCCGGGGGGGGCTGAAAGCCCACTAAGCGCCAGGGTTTTTTTTTTTTAATATAGGTAGGGTTGGGGGCTGCCCAGAATGGGCATGTCAATGCCCCCACCCAAATAAAAAATGCTACAGTCTTTCTGCACCCCCCTGGGAGGAAGATGGGCAATAGCACCTTATCTGCACCCCCCGGGGGGGCAAAAAGCCCACTAGCCACCAGGGATTTTTTTTTCTCCAAAGTTCGGGGTGGGGGCTGCCAAGAATGGACATGCCAATGCCCCCACCCACCCCAAAAAAGATGCCACAGTCTTTCTGCCCCTCCCAGGAGGCAGATGGGGGCAGTAGCCCCTGATCTGCCCCTCCCCCGGGGGGGGCAGAAAGCCCACAATGCCCCAGCGAACATGCTGGCTTTTTTATACGCAGGGGTGGGGGCTGACCAGAATGGGCATCCCAATGCCCCCAACCCCAAAAAAGAATAGGCAGTCTTTTTGCCCCCCTCTGGGGCATATCGGGGCAATAGCCCCTGATTTCCCCCCTCCCCAGGGCGGCAGAAAGCCCACTAGGCACTGACTTTTTTTTCGGAATGTGCCTACCTGTGGATTTTGGGTCCTAGCGCAGCCGGAACCTAGGGAAACATAGCAAACCTATATATTTTTGAAAACTAGATACTGACGGGAATCCAGGATGGGGTGACTTGTGTGGCTCTCACTAGGTTCTGTTACCCAGAATCCCTTGCAAACCTAAAAATGTGTAAAAAAAACCACATTTTCCTCACATTTCTGTGGTGGAAAGTTCTGGGATCTGCGTGGATCCACAAAATTCCACCCACCCCGCGTTTCCCAAAGTCTTACAAGAAAAATGGTACCTCACTTGTGTGGGTAGGCCTAGTGCCTGTGACAGGAAATGGCCCAAAACACAACGTGGACACGCCACATTTTCACAGTGAAACGGACCCTTTTTTGGCAAAGTGCCTAGCTGTAGATTTTGAACCCTAGCTCTGCCAGCACCTAGGAAAACCTTGCAAACCTATACATTTTTGAAAACTAGACACCCAGGGGAATCCAGGATGGGGTGACTTGACTGGCTCTCACCAGGTTCTGTTACCCAGAATCCCTTGCAAACCTCAAGATTTATCAAAAAAACCACATTTTCCTCACATTTCTGTGGTGGAAAGTTCTGGAATGTGTGTGGATCCACAAAATTCCACCCACCCCGCATTCCCCAAAGTCTTCTGAGAAAAATGGTACCTTACTTGTGTGGGTGGGTCAAGTACCGGCGACAGCCAAGGGCCCAAAACGTATTGAGGAGGCATCAAAATGACCTATCACAAAACAACCTGGTTTTGCAAGGGGGTCACCTGGGTTTTGGCCCCGGGCTCGGCGGCCATCTTGGGAAACTACCAAACTTACACATTTCTGAAAACTAGACACCCAGGGAGTCCAGCGAGGTATGGCTTGCGTGGGTCCCCCAACGTTTTCCTACCCAGAATCCCCTGCAAACTTCAAATTTAGCTGAATAAAATCACTTTTTTCTCAAATTTCTGTCAGGGAAAGTTCTGGAATCTACGTGGATCCACTAATTTCCTACCACCCAGTGTTCCCCCAGGTCTCCCGATAAAAATGATACCTTACTCGCGTGGGTGGGTCAAGTACCCACGACAGGCAAGGGCCCAAAACTTATTGAGGAGACATCAAAATGACCTATCACAAAACAACCTGGTTTTGCATGGTGGGTCACCTGGGTTTTTGGCCCGGGCTCGGCGGCTATCTTGGGAAACTACCAAACCCACACATTTCTGAAAACTAGACATCCGGGGGAGTCCAGCGAGGTATGGCTTGCGTGGGTCCCCCAACGTTTTCCTACCCAGAATCCCCTGCAAACCTCAAATTTTGCTGAAAAAATCACTTTTTTCTCAGATTTCTGTCTGGGAAAGTTCTGGAATCTGCGTGGATCCACAAATTTCCTCCCACCCAGCGTTTCCCCAGGTCTCCTGATAAAAATGGTACCTCACTTGTGTGGGTAGGCATGGTGGCTGCAACAGGAAATGGCCCAAATCGTACTGTGGAGATTTCAAAATTACCTATAACAAAACTACCTGGTTTTGGGGGGGGGGCACCTGGGGTTTTGGACACAGGCTCGGCGGCCATTTTGGGAAAGTACCAAACCCAAACATTTCTGAAAACTAGACACCCGGGGGAGTCTAATGAGGTATGGCTTGCGTGGATCCCCCAGCGTTTTCCTACCCAGAATGCCATGCAAACCTCAAATTTAGCTGAAAAAACCACATTTCCCACATATTTTTGTGTGGAATCACCATGCCGGCACAAATGTCCTACCCCACAGCGTTCCCCTGAGTCTCCCGAGTAAAATGATACCTCACTTGTGTGGGTGTCCAATGCAGAATTGGCTAAAAACGTATTTTTAAAAAAATGCAGCGCTTAGACTTCTCGGTGCTATACCCTTATTCCCAATGTTTTGGGCTCTTCCCAGTCACAGGCCCTTGCCCCACCCACACAAGTGAGGTATCATTTTACTCGGGAGACTCAGGGGAACGCTGTGGGGTAGCACAGAAAAATGCCAAAACTGTGTAAAAATTTTTGATTTTCTGACAAAAGTCTGCTTGTCCCTGAAAGCTGGGAAGATGGTGATTTCAGCACCACAACCCCTTTTTTGATACCATTTGCAGGGAAAAAATCAGACGCTTTCATCTGTAGCCCTTTTTTTCCCATTTTTCCAAAAAACAACAATATTTTGCTGTATTTTGGCAAATTTCTGGGACCCCTCCAGGGGAATCCACAAACCCTGGGTATCTTTAGAATCCCCATGATGTTGGAAAAAAAGGACGCAAATTTGGCGTGGATACCTTATGTGGTCAAAAAGTTACAGGGGCCTAAGCACAAACTACCCCAAATAGCCAAAAAAAGGCTTAGCACAGGGGGGGGAAAGGCCTAGCAGCGAAGGGGTTAAGGAAGTATCAAAAACGGTGGTCTACAAGATTCCGGACATACTTCTGCAAGAATCTCATCGAGACGCATTTTTTCAGCACCAAACAGAATTAGGGATTTTTATAATTATTAAAAATGTTCTTTTTTTTTGTTTAATGAAAGGGGGTGATGTAGTGCATGTATACGCATTTTAAGGTATGTATTATTTAGACGCTCACTATTTTCATGTAAAACCTACCTTGTTTTCTTCTGGCTCGTGTTGCACATTCTGGACTGCAGAATCTTTTTGAAGGAGATTCTGATCAACTGCACCTGTTTGTCGGTTGAACCTGAGGGTCCAAGCTGGATGGTCCTGTGCGGCCGTTGGGTCCTGTAAGCCACATTCAAACGTAAAAACACACCCGTGGCTTTGGGTCTCTTCTTCATTACTTTAACATTCTTGTTTAAACCGATTAGAACATGTGTTTACTCAGGCAGCTTTCTTTGTGCGTACACCGCTGCCAATTTTGCATTTCTTACAAGACAGCACAAAACAAAGATGCAATTCACGGTTAAACCTTCATTTCTCTAAACAAAAACACGATTGGCCTTTTTGTGAGATTTGCAGCCCCGCATTCTGTAACGACCTAGAGATACGGAACATTTGTAATGCCTGAGACAAAGGAAACTGAAATGTAAGTGAATTAAGTTAATTGATTTTCAAATAAACTTCTACTTGTGATAAGTTGGATACACACTACTTGACACAGGGTAATCAGAAAAGGGTTTATCGAAGTGTCTGAACGAATTGTACAATATTACCCTCATTCCTTAACCCTCGCTCATTTATTACCCACTACAAACATATTGTACAATATAGAATTGTTTCTAATAAAAGCCTATAACTGTTTCAGACAAAAGCCACATGGCCCGTAGGGAATTTCGAGATAGTGCTAGCATGCGCTACTTGCATGTTACTCTGATATTCAAGGTATTAAAGTCAGAGCCGAAATAAAAATACATTGCTAAAGCTGAGGCATGAACACCAGCTGTTGAAGCGATAATCCCCACCTCCTCTCCAGTCCGCAGCTGCTTTGCAGCCGTCAGGCATGTCTATGCATCCTAATTCGGCCAGCGGAGTTTCAATGGAGTTTGACTAGGAAGGCCGATTCTATGCACTAGAGGCGACAAAGGCATTTCGACAAATCCATTTTAGCAAATTAGTTGAAATACCAGTAAATGTTAAAACAAGGCACCTTTATGTCATGTTTAAAATGGCACTACCTCTTCAATAATGTATTAGCTGTTTCACGTTTTTGCAACGAATCCTAAAAGCTAAGCACTGAGCCAGAGGAAATTTCCAATGTTGGTTGGTCCATTATTTGACCTACAGAGAAAGCAAACTCGACCTCATTTATGGGATGTTGGCATAGGGCAGTGCAGCAAGGCACCTTGCTGCACTGCCCTACATTAAAGTGAAAGGGAAGGAATGTTATGCAATACAGCGTCTACCTGTCCTTTCTCTCTGCGTTGGTGCTGTTTCGGCTGCCTAGCTCCGATGTAGGCACCCTTGCACCATGGCTTCAAGGATGCCTCTGTTGCATGCAGGATTGTTTTTCTGCAGGAAGAGGCACCTTTCTACACAAAAACAATCCAAAGACCCGTTTTCTTCTGCAGCACACATAGAAAGAGGAAAAAAACAAGGAGAAATAAACATATTTCTCCTCTTTATGCTTCACCTCATGAGGCGTAAGGATTTGACACTCCCACAGGTTTACATAATCTTGTAAATCTAGGGCAACATCAAATTTCATGGGTGTTGCATGGGAAAATCCACCGCAACGCCCATGGAATGCCTGCTGAGCGCAGAGTAAGGCAACGTAGCGATTTGCACTGCCTTTTTTTTTTTTTTAGTCCTCATTTATTTTTCAATATGTTTTAGACTTAAGAGAAAAGGTATTCCGCCCATCACAAACAGCCGATTTGGGGAAATCCGGTCACTCCCATAGGAGAGAAGGACACCAAGTATCTCCAGATTCACCCCTATGGCTTCCCCGTGATGATTCCAACCTCAATCTTAGTTCTTTTATTGAAGCAATGGCGTACCTGCCAATACACTCCATTAATTACATATTCTTAATCATCGGACCCAGAAAACAAAGTAAGAATAGACAGTAGAGACGCTTCACAGGGAGACCAACATATTCATATAACAAAGCAATGAATCTAGAAATCAACAGAGACTAACTACGAAAAATTTATGTGTATTCTTAAATAATCTTAAACAGAAAAACTCCTATCCACCCAGTTATCCCAGATTTCCCAAAATTTGGTTTTTTGTTCTTTGTCCCAGATTGATCTAAGTTTGATATTCTCTGAATCGAAAATATCCATTCCTCTTCTATAGGAGGACAAGCTAAGATCCATTTAATACACAGCTCTCTTCTAGCTAGAAGAATCAGAGTGAAAAACAATGCTCTGTGCTTTTTTGTTAGAAAGCCTCCATCTAACTCCCTCGGGAGTATCCCAAAAATTATGGAAACAGTTGTTAGTTTTATTTCAAATCCCATAATATCTGAAATGGTCTTACCCACTTTCTGCCAATAGGAAGATATTACCGGACAACTCCAGAACATATGCACCTCATCAGCCTTGTCTTCTCCACACTTTGGACACTTCTTAATTTCTCGCATTCCCATCTTCGATAATTTCTTGGGTGTCCAATAGGCTTTATGTACTGTGAAGAGGTGATTCTTTTTTAAAGGTGCAGCACTTACGTAAGACCATAGAAAAGACATAGATACTTGCCCGATGTTTTCGAGGTCTTCATCTTCTGGCAGGTCTTTCTTCCAAATTTCATCGAACGAGGTCTGCATCTCTTCTCCGTTTTGGACTAATAACCAATACCACTCTGATACTTCTTTTGTCTTTTTCTGGTAAGAGCATATTTTTGAAGCCAGATCCAGTTTGCCTTTTAGGTCTTTACTTATAGACTTTACCCAACTATTCAGCTGATAATATTTGAACTTGGAGACTAAGTTCTCACATATCGCCGAAAGATGAGGCCAGGAAATCAATTCCGCATCAACGATTAATTGCCCCCAAGTAGTGATGCCACAAGCGCGGAGAGGAGTTGCCAGGGCATCTTCCATACATATAGGCATTCCTGGGGAGTCCCAAACTGGTGCTACCTCATTGTAATACGGAATTTTTAGGAGGCCTCTTATCTGAGACCAAAGCTTCATAGCTGATACCAAAATCTTCAATTTAACCTTCTTGAAATATTTTGGGTGTCCAAATTTTAAAAGAAAGCACCCTGCTTGTTTAGAGAACTCTGTTGTGAGAGCTTTAAAAAGTGGGGAGAAAGATTCGCTTTCCAACAATAATTGTCTAAAATTTTTTAGATGAAAGGCACAAAAATATAAATATAAATCTGGGGTCGCTATGCCTCCATAGGCTTTTTTCTTTCTAAGTTTCTTTAGAGCAATTCTGGGATGTTTGTCTCCCCAGATAAAACTTGAAAAAAAACCCTGCACCTTTTTAAACCAAACTCTTGAGAACTCTAGGGGATAGTATTAAATAAAAATGTAAATTTTGGCAAAATAGACATTTTCAATAAATTGGATTTGCCTAATAATGAAAGTGGGAGCCCCCCATGTTTGAAGTTGTGTTTTTACTATTTTAGTCACTTTTTCAAAATTAACCTGTGCTATTTTATCAATATTTTGAACTATCTGGATGCCAAGATATCTAATTTCCTTCTTTGTGTAGGTACACCTAAAATTGGTGTTCCATTTCATTAACTCAGTTTTTTGTTGATTGATAAGGTAGCCAGAAACCTTTCCAAATCTCTCAAATTCAGACCATATCTCTGAGAACAGTTTTTCTAAATTGCTAGTGTATATTATAAGGTCGTCTGCATACAAACCAATTTTTTTCTCCCACCCATTACATTTAAAAGGGATAATATTTTGACAGGCTCTCAATTTACACACTAAGGGTTCAATGTAGATATTAAAAAGTAAAGGGGACAGAGGGCATCCCTGTCTGGTACCTCTTCCTATTTGTATTGACCTGGTTAATTTCCCATTGATTAAAGTTTTAGCTGTAGGATTTTTGTAGAGAGCTTTAATTGCTGTCTCAAAAGTTTCGCCCAGATTAAAATGTTGAATTACTTTAAACAAAAAAGACCAGTTGACCCGGTCAAATGCTTTGGCAGCATCGAATGTCATTACTGCCAAAGGGATCTTATAAGTCTGGGCCATATCTATTGCCCCAATTAAATCGTGTGTTAATTCACTGAGTTGTCTTCCCTTCATGAACCCTTTCTGGTCTTGATGTATTAAAGGGCCTATCACTTTATCTAGGCGTCTAGTAATAATCTGGGTATATATTTTGTGGTCGCAATTTAGAAGTGAGATTGGTCTATAAGACTCACAAAGTCTTGGATTTTTATTAGGTTTTAATATCATTGTTATAATGGCTTCTTCCCACGATACGGGGGATTATGACCTTCTAAAAAACATGAATTAAACAATTTAAGAAGAGAGGAGGCAAGTTCTTCTTTCAGGATAATATAAACTTCATTGGGGATGGAATCGGGGCCAGCAGCCTTCCCCTTTTTTAGAGTGTTGATCGTTTGAATGATTTCCTCCCTAGATATGGGGCGATTTAGTTGTTCTTTTTCATTTTGCAAAAGTGAAGGGAGAGCTAAATCTAAGAGAAATTCTTCTATACTATCTTCATCTAGAGTTGTCTCATCCGTATATAGGTTTTTAAAAAATTGGACAAAAGTCTCCTCAATTTCGGATTAATCTGAAATGATGTTTCCAGTGTTCAAGCAGCGAAGGTCTCTTATCCAATTTCTTGTCTGATCGACTTTTGTTTTCCACGCCAGGAGCTTACTACACCCCTCTCCATATTCGTGGTGGGCTAATTTACTTGCATCCCGTTTTTTTTTAACTATAATTTCTAGAAAATCAGCTAGCTTATGTTTTGCTGTATTTAATTTTCTCAGAGCATTGGTGTTTTCCTGATCTTGCTCAAAATTTTCCTGAAATTTATATATATCTTCTTCCAATTTTTTGGTCTCTTCTTGCATCTTTCTAGACCAATAAATCGATATAGTTGTTAAAGAGCCTCTCAAGTATGCCTTATATGTGTCCCATGTTGTTTGGGGTGAAGCTGAATCAAGATTAAAATCAAAAAATTCTTTGGTTTCCATCTTCATTTTATCTACTACTTCATTCTCTAAAAGCAATGCTCGATTAATGGTCCACCTCTGGGGTGGGGGGCTCACTTCCATAACTAATTCGATAATGACTGCAGAGTGATCGGACATATGTTCTGGGGCGTGGCTAACTGAGGTAACGTTTCTGCTTGTTACGATATCAACTAAAAAAAAGTCAATTCTGGAGCGATGTCAACATTTTTTGTTGTAAAAAGTAAATTTCCCACCAGATGTCTTAGATTTGTGGGCCATCTCTCTCCAGATATCCACAAGCCCGATATCAGACATTAATTGTCTCAAGGCAGTTCTCATTTTCTGCGTATTTACCGCTACTCTAGACGAGGTAGAATCTTGACTTGGATCAAGAATCACATTAAAATCACCCCCTAATATAATACGATCGTTTATTTTAGATAAGTGAAATAGTAAAGTGTACAAAGTGGCAGGATCGTCCAAATTTGGCCCATAATAACCCGCAAAAATTAGCCATTTATCATTGATCTTAACTCTGGCTATCGTCCACCTTCCCAAAGGGTCAACCATACATTCCCTAGCATAGCATGGGCAGATTTTTTAATTAAAATTGCGACACCTTTCACTGTACAGGATTGAGTTGTACAAATACAATGTTCGATCCACTTTTGGTGTTTCAAAACCACTTCCCATTCCTCTTTAAGCAAATGTGATTCTTGAATAAGAAATACATTACAATCCGACAACCTTAAATACTCTAGAATTTTCTTCCTTCTAGAGGGGACCCTTAACCCATTAACGTTCCAGGACATAATTCTCACATTCTCCTTTTTAGTTGGCCCTAATCCAGAATGCGTTAATTTCCTGCCAACATTTATCCTTAAAAACAGAACGGCGGAAATTGCGTAGGGCCCTTTGACTAAAAATAAAAACGAGGACATTTTTTTTCTTTTCTCCCACTTGCTCCCCCACCCTGTGTGTACAAATAATTTTTTCTTTTATATGTTTTATGTGCAACCCACCCCCCCTCCCTTGGGGAACCCTCCCTTACTGTTGCTTGAGGTAAAATTATATACCTCTGGTTTTTAGGCTCTCTCTCTGACCAGGCTTAAATCCGATATATTTCATTTGGATGTGCTCTTGATTTGATTTATTAGGGCGTTTGCCTCCTCCGGATCCTTAAAATTGAACATTTTATTGTTCCACATTACTTTAAGAGAGGCGGGAAAGCGTAGGTTTGCTGTAGCACCCAAATTTCTTAATTCCTGCATCGACTTCCCCAGCTCCCATTGTTTGTCCTGAGTAATGTGAGAGATATCTGACCTGACACGAAATGTCCATCCACCTCTTTTATACACCCCTACTTTTAATCCTGCTACTAGGATTTTTTCTTTAAGTAAATACGATTTGAAATTCACTAGAATCCTTCTTGGATTTTTTTTCCCAGGCCTTTTTGAATATGGATCCCGATGTACTCTTTGTACATCCTCCTCAAGAAGTTGTTTCTCAATATCGGGGTGTAATTCTATGAGGAGGTTGATTATAAAAGATCTAATGTCTCCTCCTTCCACATCTTCTGGTATATTCAGAAATCTAATGTTGTTCCTCCTAGCATTATTTTCCAGACTTTCCAGTTTTTCTTTTAAGGTTTTGTCCCCGCTTTTTATCATCTGGATCTCACGTACATTTTTATCTACTTTCATAGTGAGATCCTCCATGGCCAGCTCTACGGCCCCTACTCTTTCCGACATATCATTCAGTTTAGCTTCCAGAGTCTCACAGACCATTTGTATTTTCAATTGATTACTTTCCGAGACTGCAAATTTGTCTCTTAATTCAGTGAGGAGAGTTGTTAGTAGTTCCTCTGTAGCAGAGTGAGCCCCTGTATTACCAGTTGTGCTTGAATTCCTCACTAGCTCTATCTCCTCTGCTACTAGGTTGTCTCCTTGAGGGGGTCTGGTATCACCAAACTGCTAAACTGAATCTCAGCACCGTTAGGCTGGGGTGCCGTATTGTCTTTTCTAGTCTGAAGAAGCGGGGGACCTCATCACTCTCATCGACCAGATGGGAGATAGGATCAAAGGCATTCTTCAAAGTGACGGGCTCCATTGCTGTCCTTAAAGAGGACTGAGTGTCTTGAATCTTGAAATATGACCTTAGTGAGGGCGTAATGCGAGTCTTGCCTGAAATAATTTTAGGCTGCTTCTTCTTCCCCTTACCGAGAGGGGATTTACCTTGAGAGTCTTTTATGTTCTGGCCGGAACCTATGCTTTTAACTAATTTTAAAGACTTAACTTGAGTTACCGGCGCCAATCCTTTACTAACAAACTCAAGAGGGGATTGATTTTGACCCCAAATATCCCTACTTCTAAGGGTATATCTATTTAGTCTGTTGGCCCCTGTAAAAGGACCTTCGTCTCGTCTCTCTACTCCTGGCCCCTCACGTTCTGCCTTCAGCTTAGGCCCCCAATCTCGCCCTTTCCTCCTTACCGGAGTCATTTGAAGTCGCCATACACCAAAAGCTGCTCCCTCTGAGACGGGCGAGTATCTTCCCTCGTCTGGAGCCAATTTCTTTTCTGCTCCGATATACTGCAGAGACTCAGGGGTTAATGCACTAGACACACGTTTCCGACGTGGAAAGGTGGGGGCGGAGGTCCAGGTCCCGTCACTCCGAAATCCAGTTCCGGCAGCGACTCGTCTTCCGTTCGAGATCTGGACCGCCGCCTCCAACCAGCGACCCCCCCGCAGGACCGCCTCTCCTCCAACCGCCACGTCTACCCGCTCGGTTGATCCACGTCCAGGTCTAAAACACTGACGACCCGCCGATACTCCACGGTCGTCTCCCCAACGCCGGCGCCCACAAGGAGAACGAAAAACCAGAGAGCCAGGAAGCGAGACACCACGGGACACCACGCAGGTCAGTACCTCAGCAAACACTCGTGTTCCGTCACATCCAATCCTTTCATTGTGCCATAATCACCTAGGCAGAGAGAGAGCCTCCGGCCGCAGCTAACCAACGGCCGCCATTTTCCCCACCATCGATTTGCACTGCCTTGCATTATTCCATATCTATGAGGTCATCCAAAGCCAATCATAGTGGCTTTGCGTAGCCTCATAGATATGATTTAGTAATGTGCGCCACTGGAGCGTGACAAAATGTAAAGTTCTGGCGGTGCAGGGGGCTTGTAAATAAGCCACAAACTGTGTAATAAAATCCATAGTTCGCAGTGCTACAAAACAGAGCAAATAGTTTTTGAGCCAAGTTTATTGCTTGCATAAATGGAATGGAGTAAAAGTGGCAATTGGATATAAATAGTTTGTAGAGGAATACATATTCCACAATGTTTACTGTTGAAATAAAATCTAATGAAGAAAAATTATTTCACCTCAAATTGTGCCTCATTTTCATATTTAAAGCATTGAAAAGAATTAGTTTCCTATATCGTTTATCAATTATGCAATTAGTATAAAAAGTGAAATCCCATTTTTTTGTCTAGTGCAGATGTATGGAATATAAACCGATTTAGAAATCAAACAACATAATTTGCTCTATTGCATATTATACTATCAACAACATTAGTGCAAATTGGTCTTTCACCATTTACTGAACAGCTGTGCAACGTTATGTTACATGGGCCTCATACCCCTATTGCCATAGTAATGAATTGTAAATTCTCACAAATACTACAAATTCCACTATTTCAAGAAAATGTCAATTCATTTTTTACTGTGACATACATGGAAATATTAATGTAATGACTAATGTTTTAAGATTGTCTTAAGAAGATAATTTAAAACACTGTCTGCCCCAGTGAAGACATGCAGAGCAATCCATGCTATATTCATATATATTTGTATTATTAACTACTAAACATATAGGGGCAGATTTACAAATATTTCACACAAAACTGCAAGACAACTAGCTGCGTTGCTTGAAAAGGGGAGGGCAGATGTTTGCCATATCTACTAAGATTTGACACATTTCGGATCTCTACTAGCGCTGGAGCACTGTGTGCTGCCTAGCACCTCTGCAGGCACTCTTGTGCCATGCTGAAAGGGTGCCTGTGTTACAGTACAAAAACAATCCTAAGTGGCAATATCCTCATCCAATGTGTGATGCAGAATGCATCATGCATAGAAAGAGAAGCTAACAAGGAGAAATAACGATATTTCTCCTCGTTACGCCTCAATCGGGTAGACACACCATTTTGGCACAAACCCAGGTTTAAAAGACTTTGTAAGTCTTGGTTTGTTTCAAAATACATGGGTGGATGCACTGGAAGCCCAAGCTCTATCCATGTAACACCTATCCAACTCAAAGTAGTGGAAGGCTGAACCAGACAAAGCCAAGCAAAGCGACTTTGCATGGCTTAGTAAATACAAAAATTGATTTTGCGTCAGGACCCTTAGTAAATCTTGACTAAAAGCATAAAAGGGCAAAAAAGTTTTATGCCTGTAGGCCCATAGGAATGAATGGGAAGCCATTCCTTATTTGCGACTCGCAATTTGCGAGTCGCAAATAAGGAATATGTAGGAATCGCTAATTTAATAGCGATTCCTACATGCATAGGCTTTTGCGAGTCCTTAATTGCGAGTCCTTAATTATCGCAATTAAGGACTCGCAAAAGCCTACTTTGATGCATGTGCCTGATGGTAAATAATTGTAAGTACACAGGTAAAGTACAAATGTGTGAAGTGGAGGAAAGGTGAAATAAGAAGTGGTTTTCAGTTTAGTGCCAGTGTTAGACCTGGCCCTTTTTGCAGGTTTATCCCAAAACTTTTTGCCATTTGCCTATCATTTTTTTTTCTGACCCTGTTTTTGTTAGCTATCGGATCCTGGGCTCTTTACCACTGCTGACCAGTGTTAAAGTGCACATGTTCCTTGTGTAGATAATGATTATGATTGGTTATCCATGATTGGCATATTTGATTTACTGGTAAGTCCCTAGTAAAGTGCATGGTGTGTGCCAGGGCCTGTAATTCAAATGCTACTAGTGGGCTTGCAGAACTGGTTGTGCCACCCACAGGAGTAGCCCTGTAAATGTGTCTTAGACCTACTACTATAGTGTCTGCGCACGCAGTTGTTAACTGCCATGTCGACCTGCTAAGTGCACCCACTTGCCAGGCACTAACATTACATGTAAGGGCCTCCTAAGGTAGGCCCAAGGTACTCCCCTTGGCAGGGTGCAGTGTATGTGAAAGGTAGGACATGTACTGGTGTATGTGACATGTCCTGATAGTGAAATACTGTGTATTTTGCTTTTCACTGTTGAAAGGCTGTCTGTTCCATAAGCTATCATTGGAGCAACGCTGTAATATTTTACATGTGTAACTTTCAATAGGGACAAGAGAGAACTTGGAGTTTAAACTCTCTAAACTCAGAATTTATTGATACACCTTTTAGCAAAGGTGGTTTTTAAATTGTGTGTTTGAAAATGCCACTTTTAGAAAGTTGTGTAAAGGAGACAAGGAGACCCTACTCACAAGGAACCAGGGTAAGTATTATATAAACAGAAACAGTGGTTCCTGTGGATAATGTAGTTAATAATAATGAAAATAAGCACAATGGCAGTGAAACAAGGGGTTAGATGGATGTCCAAAAGAGAAGAAAAACCATATACCACTCAATTTTTGGCAATGTCAACAGTTATTTATATGTATAACCTTAAAATATATATACAAAAAAAACAGTGCAAGGTGTCCCCAGTGAACATGGAACCTTCAAAAATAGTGACATATTGTGAAATAGACAATTGACTTCCAACAATATAAAAGTCGACCATCAAAAACAATGTGCAATGAACACAGCCTCCTTATTTAATAGTAGGGGCTGGTGAATGGTTTGCTTTAGGTTTTGTCGACGGCGTTTCGATCCCCTTTACAGTATGGGGTCTCTTCAGGACCTAATTTTATTTATTTATTGAGTTTTATATAGCGCTGGCTAGACCCGTAGGTATCAGAGCGCTTTACATGAGGATCAGTGAATTACAGGTTCCAAGTTACATTTGTTACAAAGCATAATCAAACATAGGATAAAAAAGCAGTGTTAAGGTAAATTCGTCAGAGGAGGGGGAGGAAGGGAGACAAAACAGGGAGACGGGGAGAAACTGTGTCCAATGTCCGGCTGGGTAGGTGACGGCCAAGGGGAAGAGCCAGGGCCGGTCTCCTCTATAGCTGTCTGGCAGCTCCACCGGGCGTCAGCCATAATGCTCGGACTCCGCTGTCAAAGGGAGGGGGAGAAAGGAGACAAAACAGAGAGGACGGGGAGAAACTGTGCCCAATGTCCGGCTGGGTAGGTGACGGTCAAGGGGATGAACCAGGGCCGATCTCCTCTATAGCTGTCTGGCAGCTCCACCGGGCATCGGCCATAATGCTCAGACTCCGCTGTCAGAGGGGGGGGGTGGAAGGAGACAAAACAGGGAGAAGGGGAGAGGCTGAGCCGGATGTCCGGTTGGGAGTTAGAGAGATGAGAAACCGCTGTCCGAACAAAATCCAGATGGGCATGGGGATATTGTTTCGGTGATTATCAAGGCGCCATCAGCAGGAGGCTCGATTGCCGGGAGAGGCAGACGCCAGAGAGCTGGAGAAGACAGCGGGCGGAACGGGGGCAGGGGGCAGGCACCATCTAAGAGTCAGGCGTTTTCCTGGCCCGATCGCACAGTAGACATCACGTCCTTGAAATGCCCCCAGGATGGAGCGCCTATGTAAAGGGGGATCAGAAGGGATGCCCCAACAGCTCAGTTTAGGAGTGCCCCGGAGCCTCCGGAGTCCCCCTCGGAGGTGGTCAAGACTGGTCCCAGTCGCCATCTTGAAGTCAGGCACTGCCCTGAGAAGGCTCTGCAAAGAATAAATTGGCCTCAACCAAGTCCCTGGGCTCGATCGCTATATCAGGTGGGATTCCCAGTAAAGTCCCCACTGCTTCCATTTAGAAGTTTAGTGCTTCTTGGAAAGGCCCCTATACAGTCACTGTGGGCGCCATCTTGGAGTCAGGCACTGGCCTGGTCTCAATTCCATTAAGTTAGGGTTAGAGCTCGCTAAAACTTTGGGGGCAATTGTGAGCACAGCGTTTGTTCCTCGTGCCAGTCATCTGTGTCTTCCCCCTAGGAGTCACCCTCGCAAGGCTCAAGCAGTGCACGCTGAAATCGCACAGTGGTACATGCTTGGGTGTCTCACCCGCTTCTACCCTTCTCTGCAGCAGGTTAGGCCACTCAACAACGGTCCTGCAGGTCAGTGTCACATCGCGGGGGGGCGCTCCTACCGTTCCATTTCCCTCTGAAGCAAGCGGCGGCCGGTGGGCGTGTTGGGACAGTTGATCCCAATCCCTGTTAAAAGGATATCTGCCGGTTCGTGAGAGGTCCACAGGATGTTTAGCCGTCTCCTGGGCCCACCGATACTCCTACCGAAGTCCCGGTCTCCCAGGAAGTCTCGGTCGCGAACACAGTGTGCGGGCTCCTCCCCCTTCGATCGCGGCTGCCCCGCACCGATGTTACGGGCAAAACCGGTCTCCCGCTGTAGCAGCCATCCCCTGCTGGGGGGTGGTTCGTAGTGCTGTGCTTCGGGATAAGAACGAGGGGGGGGGCTCGCAGATAGTCTGTGCAGGAGCCCTGGCACCTAATGATGTAGGGACATCTAAAAATCAATGGAGAGAATGATAGCATCAGTATGGGGGCCAAAACAACTGCATTGCTATATGGAAAACTCAGGGGAAGGGCTTTACCTGAGAGGAAGCAATCCCTGTCAGAGTGACATCAGTGCACCACAAGGAAGTGAAAGTGTAGGAAGGGTACTCACATGGGAGCCAGCCGGGCACTGCACACAATGGCGGGAAGGAAAGAGAAGGAAATATGTAAAAACAATCATAAGTATAGGCTAGTGAAGAAACTAATGATAAAGAAAACTTACCCCAGTGAGGGGAAGGAACGGACAGAAGGGGCAATTCAGTGATTAGCAAAGCCAATGTATCTGGGATGTCAGAAATTCTGAATCAAAGGAGACACGTCAATCCGTGTAGTTCGCGATGGTCTCTAAAAAATGAATTGAAGGAGTCTATTTAATTATAGAAGGGGGGAAGCTGGGCGTGGCAGCTAAACAGTTAACAATTTCTTGAGGTCCTTACCAGGGTTAAGGCAATTATTGCTTGGTACGATGATGCTCCCACTCCGGCCAGCGGGGGGTAAGCAACCATCCAAGTTGTGCTCTAAATCAACATAAACACGTCAATCCGTATATCTGAAAGTATGGGAGAATACAATAAGGATATGTAGCCAGAATGCCTGTTGGTCACAGCGTCCTAACTATTAGGAGAACTAAGCTCTTACCGTCTTATGAATCAAACGATCTGTATACAGAGACCGTGAACGCGTGCAGCCGCTATGCGTAAAGAAAGAAGAACCGCCCAAGTCCGTCTTCACTTGTTGAATGACAAGGGGCCGGCACTCACTGCGGAATTAATAGATACTGCTGTATTGCCCGCCAAAACCGGACGTCACGGCAGGCATCACTAGGGATAGTCGCCAGACGGTGTTATCCGGTTATCTGTGATCTATCAGTAGACTAGAAACAACGGAGAAAGGACCTAATACAGTAAACATAAAAGAAAGATGGAAAAAAGGTGTACAAATGACAGGGAGGAAGTTTACCATCTTGAAAGGCGATAAGTTCGAGAATGTTCGCAATATTGAAACCAAGATGCATAGGTAAAATTCAACTATGTAAAGGAAAAAAATGATAGTGAGGGGCCTCTGACATATTACCGGCCGGGCAAAGGATAACTGTCTAAAGGAAACCCTAAATACAGCAATACAGATCAGTGAGCTAAAGGGGGGTTAGTGACCCAAGGCGTGACGTGTCTCCTTTGATTCAGAATTTCTGACATCCCAGATACATTGGCTTTGCTAATCACTGCAATTGCCCCTTCTGTAAGTTCCTTCCCCTTACTGGGGTAAGTTTTCTTTATCATTAGTTTCTTCACTAGTCTATACTTATGATTGTTTTTACATATTTCCTTCTCTTTCCTTCCCGCCATTGTGTGCAGTGCCCGGCTGGCTCCCATGTGAGTACCCTTCCTACACTTTCACTTCCTTGTGGTGCACTGATGTCACTCTGATAGGGATTGCTTCCTCTCAGGTATAGCCCTTCCCCAGAGTTTTCCATATAGCAATGCAGTTGTTTTGGCCCCCATACTGATGCTATCATTCTCTCCATTGATTTTTAGATGTCCCTACATTATTAGATCCTGAAGAGACCGCATACTATAAAGGGAGTCGAAACGCCGTCGACAAAATCTAAAGCGAACCATTCACCAGCCCCTACTATTAAATAAGGAGGCTGTGTTCATTGCACATTGTTTTTGATGGTCGACTTTTCTATTGTTGGAAACCAATTGTCTATTTCACAATATGTCACTATTTTTGTAGGTTCCATGTTCACTGGGGACACCTCGCACTGTTTGTTTTGTATATATATTTTAATGTTATACATATAAATAACTGTTGACTTTACCAAACATTGAGTGGTATATGGTTTTTCTTCTCTTTTGGACATCCATCTAACCCCTTGTTTCACTACCATTGTGCATATTTTCATTACTATTAACTACATTATCCACAGGAACAACTTTTAGAAAGTGGGCAATATCTTACTTGACCATTCTGTGTGCCTCTGACTGTTTGTGTATTCAGCATCTGGTTTTGGAGTGACCGGGGCTGGGGATGTGCATTCACTCCGGACAGTCACAAGGTGGGGTTGAGGTGTGTCCTGCCTTGCCTTGGTGACTTATCGCTGGGCTGAATAGACCTGGTTTGCATTTAGAGTGGTGGGAGGAGTTTCGTTAGCACCTGAATAGGCTGTGTCTCCTTTTCACAATGCTGTCTCCACCCCCTGTAGTCATGCTGGACTAGGGAGGACAGAGCTGGTTTGGACAGGGCTCAGAGACCCTTGCCGCAAAGAGAACAATGACTAAAATGGGTATGAGACCTAAAACCCCAGGACTTTAGATTACTTCAAGAAACAAGAGGAGCCTGCCAAGAGGACGAGTGGAAGCACTGTGTGATGAGCGCTGCCTTTTCTGAGTGAGGGGTGGGTTGGCCTGCAGTTGCTGCTTCTGTCTGTGGTGGAGGAAAAGGACTGACCCTGCTGTGGTATCCTGCTTGTGAAGAATCTCCAAGGGCTTGCGTGTGCTTGCATCCTGTTGGAAGTCTCAGGTAGATAAAAGACTTCAGGAAAGATCCTTGCTGGATCTAAGAGTAACCTGCCTGATAGGAGGGCTGAGAGCTGTGTGAGGAGTGCTGCCCCTGACTTCTGTGGGGGTGGGATGGCCTGCCGTTACTGCTCCTGTCTGGAGCAGGAGAAGGACTGGATTGTTCTTCACCCTGTTTATTTTAAAGTGCATGTGGAGCACTATTCATTGCCTCGAGAGCACTTCCCCCTTACCCTTTGCAAAGAAGTAAGCGTGAGGTGAGCTCATTAATTTATGGTGCCTGAGCTGAGGAAACTCCAAGCAGGCTTCTCCTGTATTGTTAGGTTAGGTGCTCGCCGCAAGCATGGTCTTTGCTTGGGCCAAGAAGTATCCCCTGCTGGTGTGTCCATCGTTGCTGGAACAACCTCCGCGCATAGCTGAAGAAGGAACCCAGCACCCAGAGCAACCTGAGGGCATCCTGCAGTAGCCACAGCAACTGCTGCGCAGGCTAAGGAGGGATCCCAGTCCCACCCTGCCTGCCCCCAAGTGGAGGAGGGCACTCAACATCACTGACGTGGCTGCCAGGAGGGGTGGTAGCTGTGCACTTGGAGTCTAGAGATGTGCCACTACTTCCGAGGCCTGATCTGGGGACCTGCTCCAGGAAGGAAGAGGAGCACTGGTGGCGTGGCGAGGAGGAGCTGTGACGGTAGCAGCCAAGGCCATGCTGTTTGACCCCGCAGGGGTCCGATGTGGCCAGAAGGATTTGCGACTCGCCCAGAGTTAGGGTGAGTCCCACTACCTTGGGCAGCTGTGTGGATAACCCGGTGAGGCCTCTGCACCGGTGGTGGCTGTTCTGCCTGCAGCCACAGCCCTGTGTGATTGCGGGCTGCTGCACTCCAGTTCTGCTCATGGGGAGGACCAGGCGCGGTCCCCCCACTGACTTGGGCACATACAATTGGGCACTTGTTCCACGTTGGGACATTGAGGGGCAGAGCCTCGATGGAGGCCCCACCTGGAAAACTTGCTGCATTTTTGGATTACCACCGTAATGGATGCAGAGGCCCCTGGGCCCTACGTTATGTTGGCAATGCAGTGATATCTGGTGATTTATGTGTGCCCTAACTGATGTGTACCCGAATGGCTGCATTTTTATGCCTTGATGCTAGCGCATAGGTGGTCTTGCCCTATAGTAGTTCAGGAGTTACATTGATATGTACAGTGATGTTGTTCTTTTATGACATGTACAATGCAAGTATTTGCTTTATTGCACTAAATATGGTGTTATGACAATTGCCTAGTTGACATGGTAACTGTGATTTATGTGATTGTGGACTATGTGTTTTATGTATAATAGAAAGGATATTTTTATATAACCTTGTGTGGAGTCTCTTTTGTGGTGTGCCTAGTCTGTCACTGGTGTCTGTGTGAGTTGCGCCAATGCTTTATGCATTGCATCTGGGATAAGCCTGGCTGCTCTGCCAAGCTACCAAAGGGGTGAGCAGGGGTTATCTTGGGAGTGTAACTCACTTACCCTGACTAGAGTGGTGGGTTCTGCCTAGCTTTTGTGCATACCCTAGCCTACCAGAAATCCCATTTCTAACAGCCAGGGACAAATCTGGATTACTACTTAAGGACTCATAGCATCGCTCTCTACTGTAGCATTTTTATTGTGTGGCCCTATCCACATGCAAAGAAAGGATGGACTAATATCCAAGAGGAATGCTATGTAAGTGCAAAATCTACATCAGTACTCTCTTCATATATCCAAGTGGAATGTCATGTAAGTGCAACATTTAATTTGGTACTGCTTTTATGCAACATAAGGCCACCTTTCTTCATAGTTTAGTCCTGACAAAATTTGTCTGTAGTTAACTGTGAATGTGACTATTAAAGATTATGAAGGAACATTTGTTGCTGGGGAATATATATATTATCTACTGGCGGTCGCCAGTAGATAGTTATAGTTACAACCTATTATCCATAGGAAATCCGCGACATTCTATTTGAAATAACTCTCTTGCCGGTTGACGTATCTTCGCAAAATTTTCAAACTTTGTGGCCCGCTCCGGTCCGCTCCTACCCTGAAAGTCTCGGGGGATTCGTCAAGCGGGGGCCGAGAAAAAGGGGGTCCCAAAACGCGTTTTCCCCATGCAATTTTCCATAGGAAACTTTAGACACGGCTACAGCCCGAACTGCTGAACGGAATTACACCAAATTTGGCAAAGAGGTAGTTCTTGGTTCAGAAAGAACCCTTTTTGTTAAATGGTGTAAATCCGTTCAGTAGTTGCTGAGAAAATCAAAAGAAAAAAGATAGGTATATCTAGGGCCGCGGATCCTCCCGAGCACGAGCTTTATGTTAATTGGCTGTCAACACTCCAAATCAGGAAGTGTTGGCAGCCATTTTGTCCCTCGGTAGAACCGAGGGACAGAAACAAGTGCGCAAAGCGCACAAAGGGGGCAGGGTAGAAACATCCTGACCCCTAGGTCTGCTCAGGGGTCCCACAAGGACCCCTGGGCAAAAAATAATTTTTTAACAAAAAAATCGGCAGGATGCGCTCAGGGAGCGCGAACCCTGCCGAAAAAATCGAGCGCGGTCTCCCGCGCTCGATGTACTGGCCTCGGGTGGGCCAAGTCCCGAGGGCATGCTGGGGGGGTTCATTTTATGTATGGGGGCCTCTAGGGCCCCCAAGCCCCGGGACCACCACCCCCGGGGCTTTATGGATAATGGTGCGGGAGGGCTCTGAGCCCTCCCGCAGCCCCGGGGACCACCACCTCCCCGGGGCTTCTTTTTTATATTTGAAAAACCTGTGTGGGGGCTCCAGCCCCACACGCCCCGAGACCACCACCTCCCGGGGCACTAAGAAAAATGAAAATGGGGGTCCGTTTTGGACCCCAAGCCCGGGGACCACCACCACCCCGGGGCTTTCTGATGTAGGGAGGGGGCCGCGCGGCCCCCTCCTGGAGCCTGTGGTGGCCCTGGGGACCGCCACCCCCAGGGCCGGCTCCTGCAGTGTCCCGGGGTGCCTACCCCGGGACACTGCTGTTTGCAATGACAGGACGGGAGCCTCGCGGCTCCCGTCCTGTCATTGCTAAACTTGCTTTGAATATTGGAAGAGAGAGCAGGAAACCTGCTCTCTCTTCAATATCCAAAGCCGACTGCTTTCCACATGGGGAGCTGCATCTTAGCAGCTCCCCATGTGTAAAAGCAATGCCGGCTCCCGTAGGACACGGGGAGCCGGCGGGACTGTGGGGGATTGGGGACCCCCACAGTCCCCAACCAGAGGCCAGGCCCGGGGGATGGGGTCCCCGGGGCAAGTAGTGGCCCGGGAGGGGGACCACGCAGCCCCCTCCCCAAAGTAAAAAATTTAAAATTTTTTTAAAAAAGTGCAAGGCCGGCCCCGGGGGATGGGGTCCCCGGGGCCTTAAATGGCCTGAGGAGGGGGGCCACGCAGCCCCCCTCCAAATAAAAACAAAAAGAGGCCATGCCCCGGGGGATGGGGTCTCCGGGGCCAATACAGGCCCAGGGAAGGGGGGCCACGCGGCACCCTTCCCGTTTTTTTTTAAATTTTAATTAAAAAAAAAGGGAGTAAGGCCCTGGGGGATGGGGTCCCCAGGGCCTAAAAATAGAAAAAGGAAGGGGGCCACACGGCCCCCTTCAGGAAAAAAAAAACAAAAAAACGATCGGCCCGCAGGCCCCGCCCCCTTCCTTCACCACTCTGCAAACGCGCCCCTGGCGCGTTTGCAGAGAGGAGCAATCCCCTTGAATACTGGGGGTCCCTGGGGGCCAACTAGCCCACCAGGAACCTCCAGTATGCGCCAGGGGCTGCCTTGCAGAGAGGTGTACAGAGGCCACGCCCTTTTTACACCTCTCTGCAACGCAGCTCTGTGGCGCTTTTGGAGGAACATGGTGGGCTAGTTGGACTCCAGGGACCCTCAGGATTCAAGGGAGTTAATCCCCGACTTAAAACGCGCCACGGGGCGCGTTTGCACAGTGGTGAAGGGAGGGGCGGGGCTTCAGGTGACATGTGTGCAAACAGGCCCTGTGGCGCGTTTTAAGATGGGGAATTAAATCCTCTTCAATCCTGAGGGTCCCTGGGGGCCAACTAGCCCAACAGGTACGTCCAGAAAGCGCGACAGAGCTGCGTTGCAGAGAGGTGTAAAAAGGGTGTGGCCTCTGTACATGTCTCTGCAACGCAGCCCCTGGCGCATACTGGAGGTTCCTGGTGGGCTAGTTGGCCCGTAGGGACCCTCATGATTCAAGGGGACTTAATCCCCCAACTTAAAACGCGCCACGGGGCGCGTTTGCACAGATGTCACCTCAGGCCCCGCCCCCTCCCTTCACCATTGTGCAAATATTCCTCTAAAATCAGCCGAAATACGAATTCCGATTTACTCACCTGTTATCAGGAGAGACCTCAGTGCTGCATCTTTCAGCCCAGTACTGATCCTCAAAAGTAATTTTAACCGTACTTACCGGTAACTTGAATTTCCTTCATAGGCTAACATTGACTGGTTTCACTTGGAAATTCTTCGAAGTGTGGAGTTTTGGAACTTTAAAATATTCCTCTAAAATCAGCCGAAATACGAATTCCGATTTACTCACCTGTTATCAGGAGAGACCTCAGTGCTGCATCTTTCAGCCCAGTACTGATCCTCAAAAGTAATTTTAACCGTACTTACCAGTAACTTGAATTTCCTTCCATAGGATATCATTGCCTGCTTTTTGCTGAAAAAGTTTCTCTGTTGATTTTTGAAACATACAAATATTCCTCTAAAATCAGCCGAAATCCGAATTCTGATTTACTCACCTGTTATCAGGAGAGACCTCAGTGCTGCATCTTTCAGCCCAGTACTGGTCCTGAAAAGTAATTTTAACCGTACTTACCGGTAACTTGAATTTCCTTCATAGGCTAACATTGACTGGTTTCACTTGGAAATTCTTCTAAGTGTGGAGTTTTGGAACTTTAAAATATTCCTCTAAAATCAGCCGAAATCCGAATTCCGATTTACTCACCTGTTATCAGGAGAGACCTCAGTGCTGCATCTTTCAGCCCAGTACTGATCCTCAAAAGTAATTTTAACCGTACTTACCGGTAACTTGAATTTCCTTCATAGGCTAACATTGACTAGTTTCACTTGGAAATTCTTCTAAGTGTGGAGTTTTGGAACTTTAAAATATTCCTCTAAAATCAGCCGAAATACGAATTCCGATTTACTCACCTGTTATCAGGAGAGACCTCAGTGCTGCATCTTTCAGCCCAGTACTGATCCTCAAAAGTAATTTTAACCGTACTTACCAGTAACTTGAATTTCCTTCCATAGGAATCCATTGTCTGGTTTTCAGCAGAAAAGTTTCAAAGTGTCGATTTTCACAAACTACAAATATTCCTAAAAAATCGCCTGTATGACTTAAACGCATTCTTTCAACTGTTTACAGGAGATGCACCAGTGCTGGATCCAGGATCCAACACTGAGTAAGAAAAAGTAACGATAACAGTTTTTAACTTCTAAGTGAATTTCCTTCCATAGGATAACATTGGTGATTCTATGAGAAAAAGTTTCTAAGTGTGAACTTTTAAAGTACAATAATATTCCTTAAAAATCACGACTGTAACCAAAACGCTTTTACTCAACTGTTTACAGGAGATGTCCCAGGACTGAATCTAGGATCCAGTAATGTGGTTAGAAAAGTAATCCATAAAGTAACTAATTGCATTTAACTAGAAATTCACATTGAGCTGAATGTTGCATTGTGTTTGAAAATGTGTTGCCCATTGCAACAACTGTAACTACTGTACTTAAAAGTCTATTGCCTATGTGCAAAGTAATTAAACTAAAGTAATTCATTCTGAGAAAGTATTTTTGTAATGTAATGTATAATGTAATTACAATGTAATTTAAAAAATAAAATATGTAAAAAAAATTGTTTCTAAAAAATTTGGAAATCAGTATGAAAAAAATTTATATAACAATTAATACATTTAAAAATTGTCATTTACAAAACCTTTGAAATTCACTGAAAAAACTGTAGGTTTCAGACATGTTATAGTTACAAATTAGCATTTAAAAAACCTTTGAAATTCACTGAAAAAACCATAGGTTTCAGGGACGTTATAGTTACAAATTAGCATTTAAAAACCTTTGAAATTCACTGAAAAAACCATAGGTTTTAGGGACAGTTATAGTTAGTTGGACATTGCACTCGTACAAAACCCGTGAAATTCCCCGTTATAGTTAGTCCAGCTAACTATAACTCGCGCCCCGCAATGCACTGCTGATGACGTCACATATTACATCACTCATGACATGGTCAGTGACATCACTGATGACATCACTGATGACATCTCAAATGACATCACTGATGACATCATCCACGTGATAATCTGATGCACCTCCTCACACTCTAATATAACCTTTGATACACCCACTCTAAATTACAGACTGCCATTCGCAAAACCATAGACACTCCAACACCAATAACTACATACCCACTCACTGATTCTTAGGTCTACGCACACATCCACTCACTCACCCGTACAGTCACTCATACTTACGGTCACTCAGTACAGGACTATCATATGCACTCATACTCCTATATAGACACTCAAACACCGCCACTCATCCATAGAGGTACTCACACACCTAGTCAGTCATGCAAATAATTAAACACACTACCATTTACTCACCTATACAGTTATACACACACCAGCTCACTTACTCATACAAATAGTAGCACATTCTTACGCTCTTATACAATCACTGATACAAGCACACACTCATCCATACAGCCACTATCACAATCACTCACTCTCGCTTATAGCTATTTATATACTCCAACACACATATATACTGCCTTTCACATATGTAGTTACTCACACATGTACCACTGGGACATACATTCACTCACTAACACACTCTTACACACACTTACCCACCCATACAGTCTATCACAGTTGCACTCTTGAAACCATCCACCCAGTGAATCACCCACTCACACATCTATGCACAGAGTTGCACACACCCCTCCCACACAAACACTCAGGCACCCATACAGATACTCAGACAAGCATTCAATAACTCATATAGACACTCATGTAGCTATTCACAAACACATGCAGCCACTTACACAGCAACAGACAGACGGATACAGACATTCACCCAGTTTAGTCACTAACCCATGCATTCAGTAAGATACGTTAAATCACTCACTTATAGAGTCAGTCACGCACCTACTAAATCATCCAAACAGACACTTACACAGCCACTCATTCTTCAATACGTCTTTTCCTATATATATTAAAAATATTTAAACTTTACAGAAACACACAGTCACTGGATGATGTCATCAGTGATGTCATCAGTGATGTCATTTGAGATGTCATCAGTGATGTCATCAGTGATGTCACTGACCATGTCATGAGTGATGTAATATGTGACGTCATCAGCAGTGCATTGCGGGGCGCGAGTTATAGTTAGCTGGACTAACTATAACGGGGGAATTTCACGGGTTTTGTACGAGTGCAATGTCCAACTAACTATAACTGTCCCTAAAACCTATGGTTTTTTTCAGTGAATATATATATATATACATATATATATATATATTATCTACTGGCGGTCGCCAGTAGATAGTTATAGTTAGGACCTAGTTTCCATAGGAAAAGCGTTTGTTCTTTTCCCAATAACTTTGGCGCCGGATGACGAATCTTCGCGTAATTTTCAAAACTAGTGGGGCGCTCCGGTCAGCTCCTATCCTGAAAGTTTCGGGGTGATTCATCAAGCGGGGGCCGAGAAAAAAGGGGGGTCCCAAAGCGCGTTTTCCCCATGTTATTTCCCATAGGAAATTTTAGACTCGGCTACAGCCCGAACTGCTGAACGGAATTACACCAAATTTGGCAAAAAGGTAGCCCTTGGTTCAAAAAGCGCCCTTTTTTTTAAATGGTGTAAATCCGTTCTGTAGTTCCTGAGAAATTAAAAAGTAGAGGTCAAAAAATCAATTTCCCATAGGAAACTTTAGACACGGTTACAGCCAAAACTGCTGAACGGAATTACACCAAATTTGGCAAAAAGGTAGTGCTTGGTTCAGACAGCGCCCTGTTTTAAAAATGGTGTAAATCCGTTCAGTAGTTTTCGAGATATTAAAGGAAAAAAATCTTTATATATCTGGGCGGGACCTAACTACACAAGCACGAGCTTGGCTCTAATTGGCTGCCAACACTTCAATCCAGGAAGTGTTGGCAGCCATCTTGGTGCAATGCTTTTTAGGTCTTGTCTAGCGACGCAGCGCATGCGCTGCACACTACACAAACAACACTGCACTGCCCTAAACCCTAAAACACTACCCCAGCATGACCCCCTACACTGCACGAACACCACTGCACTGCCCTAAACCCTAAAACACTACCCCAACATGACCCCCTACACTGCCCGAACACCACTGCACTGCCCTAAACCCTAAAACACTACCCCAGCATGACCCCCTACACTGCCCGAACACCACTGCACTGCCCTAAACCCTGAAACACCACCCCAGCACGACCCCCTACACTGCCTGAATACCACTGCACTGCGCTAAACCCTGAAACACCACCCCAGCACGACCCCCTACACTGCCCGAAACACCACTGCCCTAAACCCTGAAACACCACCCCCAGCACGACCCACTACACTGCCCGAACACCACTGCACTGCCCTAAACCCTGAAACAGTACCCCCAGCACGACCCCCTACACTGCCCGAACACCACTGCACTGCCCTAAACCCTGAAACACCACCCCCAGCACGACCCCCTACACTGCCCGAACACCACTGCACTGCCCTAAACCCTGAAACACTACCCGCAGCACGACCCCCTACACTGCCCGAACACCACTGCACTGCCCTAAACCTTGAAACATCACCCCCAGCATGACCCCCTACACTGCCTGAACACCACTGCCCTAAACCCTGAAACACCACCCCCAGCAAGACCCCATACACTGCCCGAACACCACTGCACTGCCCTAAACCCTGAAACACCACCCCCAGCACGACCCCCTACACTGCCCGAACACCACTGCTCTGCCCAAAACCCTAAAACACTAGCCCCAGCACGATCCCCTACACTGCCCGAACACCACTGCACTGCCCTAAACCCTGAAACACCAGCCCCAGCACGACCCCCTACACTGCCCGAACACCACTGCACTGCCCTAAACCCTGAAACACCAGCCCCAGCACGACCCCCTACACTGCCCGAACACCACTGCACTGCCCTAAACCCTGAAACACCAGCCCCAGCACGACCCCCTACACTGCCCGAACACCACTGCACTGCCCTAAACCCTGAAACACCATCCCCAGCACGACCCCCTACACTGCCCGAACACCACTGCACTGCCCTAAACCCTGAAACACCACCCCCAGCACGACCCCCTACACTGCCCGAACACCACTGCACTGCCCTAAACCCTGAAACACCACCCCCAGCACGACCCCCTACACTGCCCGAACACCACTGCACTGCCCTAAACCCTGAAACACCACCCCCAGCAAGACCCCCTACACTGCCCGAACACCACTGCACTGCCCTAAACCCTGAAACACCACCCCCAGCAAGACCCCCTACACTGCCCGAACACCACTGAACTGCCCTAAACCCTGAAACATCACCCCCAGCAAGACCCCCTACACTGCCCGAACACCACTGCACTGCCTAAACACTGAAACACCACCCCCAGCAAGACCCCTACACTGCCCGAACACCACTGCACTGCCCTAAACCCTGAAACACCACCCCCAGCATGACCCCCTACACTGCCTGAACACCACTGCCCCTAAACCCTGAAACACCACCCCCAGCAAGACCCCATACACTGCCCGAACACCACTGCACTGCCCTAAACCCTGAAACACCACCCCCAGCACGACCCCCTACACTGCCCGAACACCACTGCTCTGCCCAAAACCCTAAAACACTAGCCCCAGCACGATCCCCTACACTGCCCGAACACCACTGCACTGCCCTAAACCCTGAAACACCAGCCCCAGCACGACCCCCTACACTGCCCGAACACCACTGCACTGCCCTAAACCCTGAAACACCAGCCCCAGCACGACCCCCTACACTGCCCAAACACCACTGCACTGCCCTAAACCCTGAAACACCAGCCCCAGCACGACCCCCTACACTGCCCGAACACCACTGCACTGCCCTAAACCCTGAAACACCATCCCCAGCACGACCCCCTACACTGCCCGAACACCACTGCACTGCCCTAAACCCTGAAACACCACCCCCAGCACGACCCCCTACACTGCCCGAACACCACTGCACTGCCCTAAACCCTGAAACACCACCCCCAGCACGACCCCCTACACTGCCCGAACACCACTGCACTGCCCTAAACCCTGAAACACCACCCCCAGCACGACCCCCTACACTGCCCGAACACCACTGCACTGCCCTAAACCCTGAAACACCACCCCCAGCAAGACCCCCTACACTGCCCGAACACCACTGCACTGCCCTAAACCCTGAAACATCACCCCCAGCAAGACCCCCTACACTGCCCGAACACCACTGCCCTAAACCCTGAAACACCACCCCCAGCAAGACCCCTACACTGCCCGAACACCACTGCACTGCCCTAAACCCTGAAACACCACCCCCAGCACGACCCCCTACACTGCCCGAACACCACTGCTCTGCCCAAAACCCTGAAACACCAGCCCCAGCACGACCCCCTACACTGCCCGAACACCACTGCACTGCCCTAAACCCTGAAACACCAGCCCCAGCACGACCCCCTACACTGCCCGAACACCACTGCACTGCCCTAAACCCTGAAACACCAGCCCCAGCACGACCCCCTACACTGCCCGAACACCACTGCACTGCCCTAAACCCTGAAACACCAGCCCCAGCACGACCCCCTACACTGCCCGAACACCACTGCACTGCCCTAAACCCTGAAACACCAGCCCCAGCACGACCCCCTACACTGCCCGAACACCACTGCACTGCCCTAAACCCTGAAACACCAGCCCCAGCACGACCCCCTACACTGCCCGAACACCACTGCACTGCCCTAAACCCTGAAACACCACCCCCAGCACGACCCCCTACACTGCCCGAACACCACTGCACTGCCCTAAACCCTGAAACACCACCCCCAGCACGACCCCCTACACTGCCCGAACACCACTGCACTGCCTAAACCCTGAAACACCACCCCCAGCAAGACCCCCTACACTGCCCGAACACCACTGCACTGCCCTAAACCCTGAAACACCACCCCCAGCACGACCCCCTACACTGCCCGAACACCACTGCACTGCCCTAAACCCTAAAACACTACCCCAGCATGACCCCCTACACTGCCCGAACACCACTGCACTGCCCTAAACCCTAAAACACCACCCCCAGCATGACCCCCTACACTGCCCGAACACCACTGCACTGCCCTAAACCCTGAAACACCACCCCAGCACGACCACCTACACTGCCTGAACACCACTGCACTGCCCTAAACCCTGAAACACCACCCCAGCACGACCCCCTACACTGCCCGAACACCACTGCACTGCCCTAAACCCTGAAACACCACCCCCAGCACGACCCACTACACTGCCCGAACACCACTGCACTGCCCTAAACCCTGAAACACTACCCCCAGCACGACCCCCTACACTGCCCGAACACCACTGCACTGCCCTAAACCCTGAAACACCACCCCCAGCACGACCCCCTACACTGCCCGAACACCACTGCACTGCCCTAAACCCTGAAACACTACCCCCAGCAAGACCCCCTACACTGCCCGAACACCACTGCACTGCCCTAAACCTTGAAACATCACCCCCAGCAAGACCCCCTACACTGCCTGAACACCACTGCCCTAAACCCTGAAACACCACCCCCAGCAAGACCCCATACACTGCCCGAACACCACTGCACTGCCCTAAACCCTGAAACACCACCCCCAGCACGACCCCCTACACTGCCCGAACACCAGTGCTCTGCCCAAAACCCTAAAACACTAGCCCCAGCACGACCCCCTACACTGCCCAAACACCACTGCACTGCCCTAAACCCTGAAACACTAGCCACTGGCACGACCCCCTACACTGCCCGAACACCACTGCACTTCCCTAAACCCTGAAACACCAGCCCCAGCACAACCCCCTACACTGCCCGAACACCACTACACTGCCCTAAACCCTGAAACACCACCCCCAGCACGACCCCCTATACTGCCCGAACAAAACTGCACTGCCCTAAACCCTGAAACACCACCCCCAGCACGACCCCCTACACTGCCCGAAAACCACTGCACTGCCCTAAACCATGAAACACCACCCCCAGCACGACCCCCTACACTGCCTGAACACCACTGCACTGCCCTAAACTCTGAAACACTACCCCAGCAAGACCCCCTACACTGCCCGAACACCACTGCACTGCCCTACACCCTGAAACATCACCCCCAGCAAGACCCCCTACACTGCCTGAACACCACTGCCCTAAACCCTGAAACACCACCCCCAGCAAGACCCCCTACACTGCCCGAACACCACTGCACTGCCCTAAACCCTGAAACACCACCCCCAGCACGACCCCTACACTGCCCGAACACCACTGCTCTACCCAAAACCCTAAAACACTAGCCCCAGCACGATCCCCTACACTGCCCGAACACCACTGCACTGCCCTAAACCCTGAAACACCAGCCCCAGCACGACCCCCTACACTACCCGAACACCACTGTACTGCCCTAAACCCTAAAACACTCCCCCAGCACGACCCCCTACACTACCCAAACACCAATGCACTACCCTAAACCCTAAAACACTACCCCCCGCACGACCCTCTACACTACCCAAACACCAATGCACTACCCTAAACCCTGAAACACCACCCCCAGCACGACCCCTACACTGCCCGAACACCAGTGCTCTGCCCAAAACCCTAAAACACTAGCCCCAGCACGACCCCCTACACTGCCCAAACACCACTGCACTGCCCTAAACCCTGAAACACTAGCCACTGGACGACCCCCTACACTGCCCGAACACCACTGCACTGCCCTAAACCCTGAAACACCAGCCCCAGCACGACCCCCTACACTGACCGAACACCACTGCACTGCCCTAAACCCTGAAACACCACCCCAGCACGACCCCCTACACTGCCTGAACACCACTGCACTGTGCTAAACCCTGAAACACCACCCCAGCACGACCCCCTACACTGCCCGAACACCACTGCACTGCCCTAAACCCTGAAACACCACCCCCAGCACGACCCACTACACTGCCCGAACACCACTGCACTGCCCTAAACCCTGAAACACCACCCCCAGCACGACCCCCTACACTGCCCGAACACCACTGCACTGCCCTAAACCCTGAAACACCAGCCCCAGCACGACCCCCTACACTGCCCGAACACCACTGCACTGCCCTAAACCCTGAAACACCAGCCCCAGCACGACCCCCTACACTGCCCGAACACCACTGCACTGCCCTAAACCCTGAAACACCATCCCCAGCACGACCCCCTACACTGCCCAAACACCACTGCACTGCCCTAAACCCTGAAACACCACCCCCAGCACGACCCCCTACACTGCCCGAACACCACTGCACTGCCCTAAACCCTGAAACACCACCCCTGCACGACCCCCTACACTGCCCGATACACCACTGCACTGCCCTAAACCCTGAAACACCACCCCCAGCAAGACCCCCTACACTGCCCGAACACCACTGCACTGCCCTAAACCCTGAAACACCACCCCCAGCAAGACCCCCTACACTGCCCGAACACCACTGAACTGCCCTAAACCCTGAAACATCACCCCCAGCAAGACCCCCTACACTGCCCGAACACCACTGCCCTAAACACTGAAACACCACCCCCAGCAAGACCCCCTACACTGCCCGAACACCACTGCACTGCCCTAAACCCTGAAACACCACCCCCAGCATGACCCCCTACACTGCCCGAACACCACTGCTCTGCCCAAAACCCTGAAACACCAGCCCCAGCACGACCCCCTACACTGCCCGAACACCACTGCACTGACCTAAACCCTGAAACACCAGCCCCAGCACGACCCCCTACACTGCCCGAACACCACTGCACTGCCCTAAACCCTGAAACACCAGCCCCAGCACGACCGCCTACACTGCCCGAACACTACTGCACTGCCCTAAACCCTGAAACACCAGCCCCAGCACGACCCCTACACTGCCCGAACACCACTGCACTGCCCTAAACCCTGAAACACCAGCCCCAGCACGACCCCCTACACTGCCCGAACATCACTGCACTGCCCTAAACCCTGAAACACCAGCCCCAGCAAGACCCCCTACACTGCCCGAACACCACTGCACTGCCCTAAACCCTGAAACACCACCCCCAGCATGACCCCCTACACTGCCCGAACACCACTGCACTGTCCTAAACCCTGAAACACCACCCCCAGCACGACCCCCTACACTGCCCGAACACCACTGCACTAAACCCTGAAACACCACCCCCAGCAAGACCCCCTACACTGGCTGAACACCACTGCACTGCCCTAAACCCTGAAACACCACCCCCTGCACACTACACAAACAACACTGCACTGCCCTAAACCCTAAAACACTACCCCAGCATGACCCCCTACACTGCACGAACACCACTGCACTGCCCTAAACCCTAAAACACTACCCCAACATGACCCCCTACACTGCCCGAACACCACTGCACTGCCCTAAACCCTAAAACACTACCCCCAGCATGACCCCCTACACTGCCTGAACACCACTGCACTGCCCTAAACCCTGAAACACCACCCCAGCACGACCCCCTACACTGCCTGAACACCACTGCACTGCGCTAAACCCTGAAACACCACCCCAGCACGACCCCCTACACTGCCCGAACACCACTGCCCTAAACCCTGAAACACCACCCCCAGCACGACCCACTACACTGCCCGAACACCACTGCACTGCCCTAAACCCTGAAACAATACCCCCAGCACGACCCCCTACACTGCCCGAACACCACTGCACTGCCCTAAACCCTGAAACACCACCCCCAGCACGACCCCCTACACTGCCCGAACACCACTGCACTGCCCTAAACCCTGAAACACCACCCCCAGCAAGACCCCCTACACTGCCCGAACACCACTGCACTGCCCTAAACCTTGAAACATCACCCCCAGCAAGACCCCCTACACTGCCTGAACACCACTGCCCTAAACCCTGAAACACCACCCCCAGCAAGACCCCATACACTGCCCGAACACCACTGCACTGCCCTAAACCCTGAAACACCACCCCCAGCACGACCCCCTACACTGCCCGAACACCAGTGCTCTGCCCAAAACCCTAAAACACTAGCCCCAGCACGACCCCCTACACTGCCCAAACACCACTGCACTGCCCTAAACCCTGAAACACTAGCCACTGGACGACCCCCTACACTGCCCGAACACCACTGCACTGCCCTAAACCCTGAAACACCAGCCCCAGCACAACCCCCTACACTGCCCGAACACCACTACACTGCCCTAAACCCTGAAACACCACCCCCAGCACGACCCCCTACACTGCCCGAACAAAACTGCACTGCCCTAAACCCTGAAACACCACCCCCAGCACGACCCCCTACACTGCCCGAACACCACTGCACTGCCCTAAACCCTGAAACACCACCCCCAGCATGACCCCCTACACTGCCCGAACACCACTGCACTGCCCTAAACCCTGAAACACTACCACCAGCAAGGCCCCCTACACTGCCCGAACACCACTGCACTGCCCTACACCCTGAAACATCACCCCCAGCAAGACCCCCTACACTGCCTGAACACCACTGCCCTAAACCCTGAAACACCACCCCCAGCAAGACCCCCTACACTGCCCGAACACCACTGCACTGCCCTAAACCCTGAAACACCACCCCAGCACGACCCCCTACACTGCCCGAACACCACTGCTCTACCCAAAACCCTAAAACACTAGCCCCAGCACGATCCCCTACACTGCCCGAACACCACTGCACTGCCCTAAACCCTGAAACACCAGCCCCAGCACGACCCCCTATACTACCCGAACACCACTGTACTGCCCTAAACCCTAAAACACTCCCCCCAGCACGACCCCCTACACCACCCAAACACCAATGCACTACCCTAAACCCTAAAACACTACCCCCGCACGACCCCCTACACTACCCAAACACCAATGCACTACCCTGAACCCTGAAACACCACCCCCAGCACGACCCCCTACACTGCCCGAACACCAGTGCTCTGCCCAAAACCCTAAAACACTAGCCCCAGCACGACCCCCTACACTGCCCAAACACCACTGCAGTGCCCTAAACCCTGAAACACTAGCCACTGGACGACCCCCTACACTGCCCGAACACCACTGCACTGCCCTAAACCCTGAAACACCAGCCCCAGCACGACCCCCTACACTGCCCGAACACCACTGCACTGCCCTAAACCCTGAAACACCACCCCAGCATGACCCCCTACACTGCCTGAACACCACTGCACTGTGCTAAACCCTGAAACACCACCCCAGCACGACCCCCTACACTGCCCGAACACCACTGCACTGCCCTAAACCCTGAAACACCACCCCCAGCACGACCCACTACACTGCCCGAACACCACTGCACTGCCCTAAACCCTGAAACACTACCCCCAGCACGACCCCCTACACTGCCCGAACACCACTGCACTGCCCTAAACCCTGAAACACCACCCCAGCACGACCCCCTACACTGCCCGAACACCACTGCACTGCCCTAAACCCTGAAACACTACCCCCAGCAAGACCCCCTACACTGCCCGAACACCACTGCACTGCCCTAAACCTTGAAACACCCCAGCAAGACCCCCTACACTGCCTGAACACCACTGCCCTAAACCCTGAAACACCACCCCCAGCAAGACCCCATACACTGCCCGAACACCACTGCACTGCCCTAAACCCTGAAACACCACCCCCAGCACGACCCCCTACACTGCCCGAACACCAGTGCTCTGCCCAAAACCCTAAAACACTAGCCCCAGCACGACCCCCTACACTGCCCAAACACCACTGCACTGCCCTAAACCCTGAAACACTAGCCACTGGACGACCTCCTACACTGCCCGAACACCACTGCACTTCCCTAAACCCTGAAACACCAGCCCCAGCACAACCCCCTACACTGCCCGAACACCACTACACTGCCCTAAACCCTGAAACACCACCCACAGCACGACCCCCTACACTGCCCGAACAAAACTGCACTGCCCTAAACCCTGAAACACCACCCCCAGCATGACCCCCTACACTGCCCGAACACCACTGCACTGCCCTAAACCCTGAAACACCACCCCCAGCACGACCCCCTACACTGCCCGAACACCACTGCACTGCCCTAAACCCTGAAACACTACCCCCAGCAAGACCCCCTACACTGCCCGAACACCACTGCAGTGCCCTACACCCTGAAACATCACCCCCAGCAAGACCCCCTACACTGCCTGAACACCACTGCCCTAAACCCTGAAACACCACCCCCAGCAAGACCCCCTACACTGCCCGAACACCACTGCACTGCCCTAAACCCTGAAACACCACCCCCAGCACGACCCCTACACTGCCCGAACACCACTGCTCTACCCAAAACCCTAAAACACTAGCCCCAGCACGATCCCCTACACTGCCCGAACACCACTGCACTGCCCTAAACCCTGAAACACCAGCCCCAGCACGACCCCCTACACTACCCGAACACCACTGTACTGCCCTAAACCCTAAAACACTCCCCCCAGCACGACCCCCTACACTACCCAAACACCAATGCACTACCCTAAACCCTAAAACACTACCCCCCGCACGACCCCCTACACTACCCAAACACCAATGCACTACCCTAAACCCTGAAACACCACCCCCAGCACGACCCCCTACACTGCCCGAACACCAGTGCTCTGCCCAAAACCCTAAAACACTAGCCCCAGCACGACCCCCTACACTGCCCAAACACCACTGCACTGCCCTAAACCCTGAAACACTAGCCACTGGACGACCCCCTACACTGCCCGAACACCACTGCACTGCCCTAAACCCTGAAACACTACCCCCAGCAAGACCCCCTACACTGCCCGAACACCACTGCACTGCCCTACACCCTGAAACATCACCCCCAGCAAGACCCCCTACACTGCCTGAACACCACTGCCCTAAACCCTGAAACACCACCCCCAGCAAGACCCCCTACACTGCCCGAACACCACTGCACTGCCCTAAACCCTGAAACACCAGCCCCAGCACAACCCCCTACACTGCCCGAACACCACTGCACTGCCCTAAACCCTGAAACACTAGCCACTGGACGACCCCCTACACTGCCCGAATACCACTGCACTGCCCTAAACCCTGAAACACCAGCCCCAGCACAACCCCCTACACTGCCCGAACACCACTGCACTGCCCTAAACCCTGAAACACCACCCCAGCACGACCCCCTACACTGCCTAAACACCACTGCACTGTGCTAAACCCTGAAACACCACCCCAGCACGACCCCCTACACTGCCCGAACACCACTGCACTGCCCTAAACCCTGAAACACCACCCCCAGCACGACCCCCTACACTGCCCGAACAAAACTGCACTGCCCTAAACCCTGAAACACCAACCCCAGCATGACCCCCTACACTGCCCGAACACCACTGCACTGCCCTAAACCCTGAAACACCACCCCCAGCACGACCCCCTACACTGCCCGAACACCACTGCACTGCCCTAAACCCTGAAACACTACCCCCAGCAAGACCCCCTACACTCCCCGAACACCACTGCACTGCCCTACACCCTGAAACATCACCCCCAGCAAGACCCCCTACACTGCCTGAACACCACTGCCCTAAACCCTGAAACACCACCCCCAGCAAGACCCCCTACACTGCCCGAACACCACTGCACTGCCCTAAACCCTGAAACACCACCCCCAGCACGACCCCCTACACTGCCCGAACACCACTGCTCTACCCAAAACCCTAAAACACTAGCCCCAGCACGATCCCCTACACTGCCCGAACACCACTGCACTGCCCTAAACCCTGAAACACCAGCCCCAGCACGACCCCCTACACTACCCGAACACCACTGTACTGCCCTAAACCCTAAAACACTCCCCCAGCACGACCCCCTACACTACCCAAACACCAATGCACTACCCTAAACCCTAAAACACTACCCCCGCACGACCCCCTACACTACCCAAACACCAATGCACTACCCTAAACCCTGAAACACCACCCCCAGCACGACCCCCTACACTGCCCGAACACCAGTGCTCTGCCCAAAACCCTAAAACACTAGCCCCAGCACGACCCCCTACACTGCCCAAACACCACTGCACTGCCCTAAACCCTGAAACACTAGCCACTGGACGACCCCCTACACTGCCTGAACACCACTGCACTGCCCTAAACCCTGAAACACTACCCCCAGCAAGACCCCCTACACTGCCCGAACACCACTGCACTGCCCTACACCCTGAAACATCACCCCCAGCAAGACCCCCTACACTGCCTGAACACCACTGCCCTAAACCCTGAAACACCACACCCAGCAAGACCCCCTACACTGCCCGAACACCACTGCACTGCCCTAAACACTGAAACACCACCCCCAGCACGACCCCCTACACTGCACGAACACCACTGCTCTGCCCAAAACCCTAAAACACTAGCCCCAGCACGATCCCCTACACTGCCCGAACACCACTGCACTGCCCTAAACCCTGAAACACCAGCCCCAGCACGACCCCCTACACTGCGCGAACACCACTGCACTGCCCTAAGCCCTGAAACACCATCCCCAGCACGACCCCCTACACTGCCCGAACACCACTGCACTGCCCTAAACCCTGAAACACCACCCCCAGCACGACCCCCTACACTGCCCGAACACCACTGCACTGCCCTAAACCCTGAAACACCACCCCCTGCACGACCCCCTACACTGCCCGAACACCACTGCACTGCCCTAAACCCTGAAACACCACCCCCAGCAAGACCCCCTACACTGCCCGAACACCACTGCACTGCCCTAAACCCTGAAACACCACCCCAGCAAGACCCCCTACACTGCCCGAACACCACTGAACTGCCCTAAACCCTGAAACATCACCCCCAGCAAGACCCCTACACTGCCCGAACACCACTGCCCTAAACACTGAAACACCACCCCCAGCAAGACCCCTACACTGCCCGAACACCACTGCACTGCCCTAAACCCTGAAACACCAGCCCCAGCACGACCCCCTACACTGCCCGAACACCACTGCACTGCCCTAAACCCTGAAACACCAGCCCCAGCACGACCGCCTACACTGCCCGAACACTACTGCACTGCCCTAAACCCTGAAACACCAGCCCCAGCACGACCCCCTACACTGCCCGAACATCACTGCACTGCCCTAAACCCTGAAACACCAGCCCCAGCAAGACCCCCTACACTGCCCGAATACCACTGCACTGCCCTAAACCCTGAAACACCACCCCAGCATGACCCCCTACACTCCCCAAACACCACTGCACTGTCCTAAACCCTGAAACACCACCCCCAGCACGACCCCCTACACTGCCCGAACACCACTGCACTAAACCCTGAAACACCACCCCCAGCAAGACCCCCTACACTGGCTGAACACCACTGCACTGCCCTAAACCCTGAAACACCACCCCCTGCACACTACACAAACAACACTGCACTGCCCTAAACCCTAAAACACTACCCCAGCATGACCCCCTACACTGCCCGAACACCACTGCACTGCCCTAAACCCTGAAACACCACCCCAGCACGACCCCCTAC